>OZ024795.1:7299516-7899516 GCA_964017045.1 Omphiscola glabra | reverse complement strand
GGCATTGAGACAATTTACCTTCGTCTGCCAAACCAAACACAGCACGTCGGATGGCTGCGTTTGCCTGCGTCATAAATCTATCATCTGGTGTTTTTACCCGCGAAACCGTTACTCAGCCTGTAGATGAGTTGAGACTGACCCACAGGGCTGGGTTAAAAGTTTCTGTTACGGCGTCCCCCCCCCCCCCCAAAAAAAAAAAAAAAAAAAAAAAACGCACATGTGCTAATTGAAGAAAAACCCGTGTATAAGCCTCGTTTTGAAACGGCTCGTCTCAATACTGCTAGTCCCGTATTTTAATATGTCGCTTCATAATGTTTCAATCAACAATCAACAATCTCAAAAATATTTGAGCCTCTTTTTCGATCCGATAAAAATGTCGTCTCGCTATCAAACGTTAATCTGTCGTTATTAAATCCCAACAGAATTGCTCCGAGCTTGTGTTTCTAGGGACATGTCTTGAGGCAAGCCAGCTTATGATATCTGAATAAAGACAACGATTTTTTTTTATTAAATCAGTATTGCTATCACTAAACTGGTTGTAAAGTAGGCCGACTTATCCAATAGCTTTCGAAAGAAGTGATCCTAGAGCGTAAGGCCTAATACGAAGCTCTATAGGCCTCCCGAACGATAAATAAGCATGAAAATATTCCAAAATATACGACCAAGCCTACTGGAAATAACATATTCCAAGGCCTGATGATCTGAAGCAGACCGTGTCGATTAAAAAAATAGAGCTACCATAAAAATAGAATATTAATGTTTTATTATTTATAGCTATTTCGTCTTGTAAAATGTCTTTTCCCCTCTCAGAGATAATAATTAAACCGAAGAAAATCTGTTATTTTGTTCCTTTAAAGTTAACCCCATGCCTCGGGACCGTGAACATTGCAGACAGTCGCGCGCATCTGTCATAATGACTTCTGTGAGTCGTTAGGTTTCTGTGGTATGCAAGACCGCTTGACTTTCTCACTTCTGCTGAGCCCGCACGTGCCCCGGCTGCCAGGACTAAATAAGGAAGAGGCACATCCACGTCTGCCATGGGGCTGCGTGCCGTGCGCGTGCAGACGCAGGTGAAGTAAACCTCGCTTAGTAACGGGAAGCCTTGATCTCTGCCAGGTAGTTTTTTTCCTTCGTAAACAAAATGCCAGGTTGGCGCGTGCCTAACGATAAAAGCTGGGGGGTGTATGAAACTGAAAGTAAGGGAGGAATTTCTCTTGTCAAACACAGACAGCAGACAGACATTGAATAGATATGACTTCATAGACAACCAGCGGACATAGAATAGATTTGACTTCATAGACAACCTGCAGACATTGAATAGATATGACTTCATAGACAACCTGCAGACATTGAATAGATATGACTTCATAGACAACCTGCAGACATTGAATAGATATGACTTCATAGACAACCTGCAGACATCGAATAGATATGACTTCATAGACAACCTTTCAGACATTGAATAGATATGACTAATTCATCATACCATTACAACATCCTAACCTTTACTCTATGACACACATCCCCATTATCACATACTTAACTTTACTGTATTGCACACAGCCCCACTATTTAAACAGCCATTTCTAAGTACAATAAGTCTTCACTTAGACCAGCTTTTCTCTGGGTTTTTTTTTAATGATCTAAACCAGCTAATCTGTAATCCTGAAATACCACTAAATACATCTTTTTAAAAAAATGCCATTAAATATCTTCAGATATTTTAAAAAAAAAATTATTTTCGTAAATCTCTATAAGAGTTTTGAAAAAAAACTTGCACTGTTTACTTGAGAGTATTATACTTAACATGTTTCAAAAGACGACGAGGTAATGTATTCCTTGATGTGATCTATTAAGCATATTTTATAGCAAACTAAAATGTAAGGCTAATAGAATATTGATATCCAATTTATAAAAGATTATAATAGATTTCGCTAACAAGAACAAAGTATCAGTATTCAGATTTAAATTCGGCAGATAATAGACCCAGAAACAAAGATTAGTTGACAAATTTTTATCAGCTTTACGAAATATCAGCTTTACGAAATATCAGCATTAAAACTGTAGCTTACATACGCCGGCAAGACGTAAGATATTCATATTCTCAGGCGTATTTTAACAGGCCACCCCCACCACCCCCGCCACCTGGTGGTCATAGAGAGTCTGAGTAAATCCGTCCCACTGTTATAAATACACTTTCCTCTCTCGCTCTACCCCTCTCTCTCTCTCTCTCTCTCTCCCTCTCTCGCTCTCTCTCTCACGTTCTTTCTTTCTCTCTCACGCCCTCTCAATCTTGTCTCCTTTTCTCGCTCACTTTCTCTCTCCCTCTCTATCTCTATCTCCCCACTCTCTCTCTCTCTACATCTATCTCTTTTATCTTTGACTCACAATTCTTCAAAGGTCACCCTAAAAATGACGAAGCAGATGTTAGTTAGATGCACCAGCCACTGCCAAAACATTATCCTGAAATAGATAATAGCAACATTTGGAACATGTTGTCATGGCAACGCGACCAGTCCTTCTGTTGTTCTCTTGCATCTCTACTTCTCATGCTGTCTTTTTTTTCCACTTAGTACAAGATTGTACACCCTCACACTTTGAAGGCTGATCAACTTTGTACGCCTTCAAGGCTGATCAATATTGTACAACTGTACACCTTGCTCTATTCATCTAAGTATTCTATTATAGTATTTCTCTCTCTCTCTCTTTGTTCCATTTCTCTTCCCTTCCTCCCCTCTTCCTCTTTTACTCTCTTCTCTGCATCTCTCTCCCACCTCTGTCCCTCCTCAAAGACGCATACAACAAAACGGAAACAAGCCAAAAGACAAACGTCTTTAATGATAAAAAAAAAAAGAAAGAAATGCATCACACAGAATAGACAAGACAACCCGCAATGAGAGTAGCTATTTATAGCTCATATTCTCACCATGACATCACGTGGAACTACATCCCGTGACTAAGGTCTTATCCCACCAACATGCCAAACAAAATCCTTAAAAGGGACACGTCAGTTGTCATAGGATTACATTCAATAGAAATACAAGCGATAGATGGTAACAACGGTAACAGCGGTAATATTGGTAACACCGGTAACAGCGGTAATAGTGGTAACACCGGTAACAGCGGTAATATTGGTAACACCGGTAACAGCGGTAATATTGGTAACAACGGTAACAGCGGTAATAGTGGTAACACCGGTAACAGCGGTAATAGTGGTAACAACGGTAACAGCGGTAATAGTGGTAACACCGGTAACAGCGGTAATATTGGTAACACCGGTAACAGCGGTAATATTGGTAACAACGGTAACAGCGGTAATATTGGTAACACCGGTAACAGAGGTAATATTGGTAACACCGGTAACAGCGGTAATATTGGTAACACCGGTAACAGCGGTAATAGTGGTAACAGCAGTAATAGGGGTAGCAGCGGTAACAGAGGTAACAGCGGTAATAGTGGTAACAACGGTAATCGTGGTAAAAACGGTAATTGTGGGTACCAACAAATTGATTTCATTTCTTGAGAGCAAGGAAAGGCCTGGGTTAATATTTTTAGAGCAGGTATCCTGTCATAAAGGCAGAATCTGGTGAAATAAAGGCAAGATTTTATGTAATAGGACGATTTAAACGACTTATACAGCACTGCGATAATTGAAAGTTTGATATGACCAATTATAATTGTTATAAAGAGCAACAATGAAGATTTGAGGAAAAAAAAAGAAAATGTTCAATGCAAATAGAATAAAAAGTAATATTAGTATAGAGCATAATATGCTCCATTTTGTACCCCTTAGATGGGGTGGAGAGGGTTAAGGGGGTCTAGAGGGATAAGAGAGGGCCCTGGGAGGAAGGAAACACGAGGGAGAAACAGGACTTAAATGAGAGACACAGACGTAAGCGTCCATCATCCATCACCCCCCTCCCCTCCCACACACTTGCACATCTCCGACAGGTGCATGATGTCGGCCTTTAATAAACACCACCTGTATTACTCAGACGATAACTATGGCAATGCGCAAAGTGCAATTGCGCAATATTCACAATCAGCGCTTTTCATAGACAAAATGGGTACTGCCGGGTACTGTCGGGTACTGTCGGGTACTGTCGGGTACTGCCGGGTACTGTCGGGTACTAGAATACATTGCAGCATAACTGCGGGATGTTTGAGTTTCATAAGGAGAGGAAGAAAGTGGGACGTGACAAGTAAGAGAGATGCTGTGAGGAGGAGAGCGGGGAAATATGTATCTATATAGAAGGAGAGAACCATACTCTAATGAAAATATTTCTCCGAAAATCTCATATTTCGGAACGTAAGACCTAGTACACAGCGCTCCATTAGTTCCTGATACTGTCTTTACACAAACCCGTGTATAACAACCCATCTATAGCAACCCGTCTATAACAACCCTTCTATAACAACCCTTCTATGACAACGGGTCTCTCAATGCGAACGTTTAGATTATCTCTTGTTGTTGTATTTTAGGAAAGATGTTCGCGTCACCACCTAAAGCACAACTCTCCACCACTCTCTGTAACTTTACACAGTGTCGCAATAATGACATCAGCCATGAGACATGAGACATTCGATTCGGCGAACATCTTCATATTACTCTGGTTTCTCTCAGGTGGTTGGAGATACCGATGTTATCTTAAATCACAAGGGAATAGTACTGTCTTATGTCTGCTAAGATAAAAACACAGATCCATGCGGAGTGGGTGGAAATTTTTCTGTGTGCGTAGAATACAGACAATGTCTTGGTTACTAGATGAGCAATGTATCAGAGAAGACCGACCAGAAGGAGTAGAAGTATGTTGGTCTGTCTTTCTGTTTGGTTGGGGAGTAAATTTAAGCAAACAACAAACAGTACCTCCCTTAGCAAGTAGGTTAAAAATAAATCAAAAAAATTAAGAACATGTGAGCGGAATGCTAGTCAAAGCTCTTCCTCCAGAAACACGCATAGTTCTGCTGTTAGTAAGGGGGGAGGGGGTGAAAGTGTGTACCTGTCCTACCGCCTTTCGTTGCCATGCTTTTTAAAACTTTAACTCACCTCCACCCCCCACCTCACACACACCTTTTGAACTACCCCAGACCAGAAACTGAGCATGTCTATGTTGTGGCAATTTACACCACCCCCACCCCACTTACTCATTCCTACCTCCACCTTCCCCCCATCCTACCCAGCCACGACCCACTCACGCCAGTCGCACGTAGACTTTGTCGTGGGCCTTAGTGGGGTATTGTTGATCCCTCCCTCCAGGTTACGCCACCGGCGCCGCTCACCTCTCCTCCGTGCTGTGGTGAGCTTCCTTTGGGGAGTCTACGCCGCTGCCAAGTCTCGTCTGTGATTATAAAAGCCCAAGTGAAAGTTTGCACGTGGATTACTTCGACTCCTAGGCTCATTGGGGAGAGTGGTTGACTATACTTCTACACGACTCACCACGCTCAGGCCCTCTAGCCTGACACACATCTACACAGTACCAAGGCATTCCACCAAGTTGTTTACATTTCAACCGTCTGTCGTTGGACCTCCAAAGTCTTACCAGACCACTTATTTGATTCTACACCAGATCTATTTCAGCCTTGCTGGACAAGGAGTTCTTTTAAACCCAAGTGTTCACAAAGTATTTTTTCGATACGTTTCTAACTTCACCGAAGCACTAAGAAGTATACGAGCCACCTGTTGATTATTATATAATCACAAAAGTTTTTTTCAGCAACCACAAGATAACCCCAACCAACAACTAACAACAGATCATGGCATCTACAGAAGACGAAGTTCCCTTTGTGGAGATCTCCGCTCCCAGAACAGAGGAAGTCGTTGAGGAAGCCGTGGTCGTGACTAAGAAAACCGAGATCAAGAAACCGTCGGCTACTCCGGTGGCCAGAGACGATGACGAGGACACGCGACCCAGACAGCCGTCTGCTCAGCAGAAGCCGCCCTCATCGAGCTCATCCCACAAGCACTCGTCGTCGTCCTCGTCCAAACACAAATCGTCGTCGTCGAAAACCACGAGCAAGAGCTACCACTCTTCGTCACAGCCTAGAGATTACAGCGATCGGCTCGGCATCGCGAGTCTATCTAGAGAATTTCGAGGAACGAGTCCTAGTGTTATTGAGAACATAGCGACTCACCCACTGTTATTCAGTAAGGGTTACGAGCCCTTACGTAACCCACATCTAAGCGCAAGAAGCAAGAAGGTCATCAGAGAAACCTCTGACCTCGGCATCTACTCGCCCGGCTTAAAATCTCTCTTGGAAGTATGTGCTTATTTCGGTCACGCTTTGTTGTGCCGTTATTTAGTGTAAAATTTGATGATGCAGCGCTTTCTCTGTGCTTTGTTAGCTTTGTGTTGTGATGTCAGCTTAGTCCATGTTGCTATTCACACGGCAAGGTAAGGTTTTTTTTCTTCGCTCATTTCAAACTCTCGCTCTTCCTTTCAACATGCTTTATATTAATAACGTAAACTATTTATTGATGCATACATTTCATGATAATGGGCCGTGACGTCACTGAGTACTGGCCGTAAGACAATAGGTTCATTTTTTATAATAGAATTTTGGTTTTAGATAAATACAATAACACAGCAATGCTCCAGGAATGTGCTATTACTAGACGAGTAAAACATCTTTCTGGCAATATGTGTCGTGATATGGAGATTTTGAAAACCTATCATCGAAACCTAAATGTAAAGGAAGACATGAGGTCATCACTAGGATGATCCAGAGCCTAAATTCCATATTAGGATAAATTTGAGATGAATCTCTAGAATTTTCCAGGTAATTGGATGAATCTCTAGAATTTGCCAGGTAATTTGGATGAATATGCCAAGGAGTTGCCAGGTAAATGTTGGCACAATGGCGTAGTTTGTTTAAAATTGCAAGGCAAAAAGTTTTGTTTAGGAACATTAAAATTTGTTGGAAGATTTAGCTTAGAATAAAGAAAGACGGTTGGACCAAACCTTTCTCATGGTTAATTCTTACATAAAAAAGAATTGTATTTGTACTGGTATAGAGCAGCATTCTGAAGTATAGAGACCTAGAAGGTAGTTTCAGTTTAAACTGTCATAGCGAAGCATTCTTCTTACTTCTGGGATAGAGAAGAATTAAAGTTTATCCTGACATGAGAAATACAATTTGAAATAACATGGATAAAATGGCGTAATTATGTTTAGTGCCCCCCCCCCCTTTTTTTTTCCATGAAAAAAACTCTGAAGTCAGCTGAAAATGAAACTTCTCAATTTAAAGAAAAAGATTTGCCCCCCCCCCCCCCCCCCGTGACGTAAAGCCAGCTCCACACCCCCCTTCCAACGCCCCGGCATAGATGGGAATTCTAGTTTGCACTGACATGGCGAAGAATTCTCATGTATACTGACATACTTAAGAATTCTTGTGTCACACTACTCAGGGGCATCTATTTATGGATGTATAGATCTATTCAAATCACTACAACATGTTTTAGGTTCTGGCCATCAAACAAGTGTCAATATTTCTTAGTTCAAATAGCAACCGTCCCAGCTCTTAAATAAACCTTCATATTTGACTGCACTGCACTCACTGGGGTTAGCACTCAATGAGGTTAGCACCTCACGGAATTTAGCACTCAATGAGATCAGCACTCACTTCCATTTTACTCAAATCATTTCAAACTCCCCCCTCCCCTTTTAAACTTCCTTATGATCACGAGAGATATTCATCCCTTTAAATTAAAAAATACATAAATAAATACCGGAAGTTTAATCACTCTCAGACTTATAAACGCACATATTTCATTTGTTGCCAAAAACTTTAAACTTTTCCCCTTGGAGAGTGGCTAATACAAAGCTAGGTCGTTAAGGAAAGATGATTTCAAGTGTAGCTTTTTCTTCCAGCGTCGATGTAGACGAAGCCTGACATTTTCTGAAAGTTCCATTGTGGAGCTGACTTGGAACAAATAAAAATACAATGTCTTAAACCCCACCCCCCCCCCCTCTCCAAAAAAATAATAAAAAGAAGAAATTTTAAAGAAAAATTAAAAAGTTATGGAAACTGCCGAACCTGTGTGCACGTGACGGACAAACAAAAACAAAGAGGAGAAGCAGCGGACATTGCCAGAATGTTCCCCCCAGGTAGCACGGCCGTGGTGAGGTGAGTCACCTCATAGATATGGAGGATACCAGATAGATTAGCGAAGAAAGGGTGAGGGCTTTACGTGTTACCGTGTGCTCGCTACTGGGAAGCCGCGGCCAGGCACTCACCCCCCCCACCCCGGGGCCGGGCCCTGTCTTAAATTGGCGTGTCCGTGTTTTCTCGTGACTAAACGAGTGTACAACTTTAAGAAAACAGCGAGGGTGGAAAAAAATAGCCACATTTCTGGAGTTGACAAATTTCGCTAGGAAACTTTCGCCTTTTCATCAACATACTGTTAGGCTTCTGTGCTCGTTCAGTTCAAGTTCAAGGGACTTCCTTCACTGATGTCTTAGCCTACAGCTTTGCTAGGATTGTTTCGTTACAGCTCAACTTTTTTTACATTCCTGAAACAAGAAATCAAATTTTGCGATCGTCATCTAAGTTTTTTTCGACGCGTTGTTCTTCACTCACTGCCAAAAAAAATTTTGCAACACTTTGTTTGTTTGTGTTGCTTTTGTTTGGCTGATACGCATTCCTGGACAACAAAGTTACATCAATCATTTATCAAATTTATCCTACTCCAAAGAATCAACTATTGCATTGCCAGTTTTCGGTGACGTCACAAAACGTGGTTCCTATAGACGCAACAGATAAGCTTGCATTAACTATATTGATTTGTTATTTAAGGCTGCCATTCATCGCACCGTTTACTGTAATTAAGTTGTATTTTTAAACATGGAAAATCGTAAATTGCAGGCTCGCATTGAGGAACTGGAGGAGGAACTTGAAGCTGAGCGCCAAGCCAGAGCTAAGGTGAGTTTACTTAGTTCCTTCATTCAACCATATCAGCCTTCTTAGTGTAATCATTCAGCCATAGCAGCCTTCTTAGTGTAATCATTCAACCATAGCAGCCTTCTTAGTGTCATCATTCAGACATAGCAGCCTTCTTAGTGTAATCATTCAGCCATAGCAGCCTTCTTAGTGTCATCATTCAGACATAGCAGCCTTCTTAGTGTAATCATTCAGACATAGCAGCCTTCTTAGTGTAATCATTCAGCCATAGCAGCCTTCTTAGTGTAATCATTCAGACATAGCAGCCTTCTTAGTGTAATCATTCAGACATAGCAGCCTTCTTAGTGTAATCATTCAGCCATAGCAGCCGTCTTAGTGTAATCATTCAGCCATAGCAGCCTTCTTAGTGTAATCATTCAACAATAGCAGCCTTCTTAGTGTAATCATTCAACCATAGCATCCGTCTTAGTGTAATCATTCAACCATAGCAGCCTTCTTAGTGTAATCATTCAACCATAGCAGCCTTCTTATTGTCATCATTCAGCTATGGTGGTCTTCTTACTGTAAATCATTATGTTATATCTGTGCAAGTAAATTCCTGAAAATTATCTTTTAATCAAAGCTATGTTAGTATTTACCTGTAGCTTTCTCGTCCAATCAGAGCATTGTTAGTATTTACCTGTAGCTTTCTCGTCCAATCAGAGCATTGTTAGTATTGACCTGTAGCTTTCTCGTCCAATCAGAGCATTGTTAGTATTTACCTGTAGCTTTCTCGTCCAATCAGAGCATTGTTAGTATTTACCTGTAGCTTTCTCGTCCAATCAGAGCAATGTCAGTATTTACCTTTAGCTTTCATGTCAGTATTTACCTTTAGCTTTCATGTTAGTATTTACCTGTAGCTTTCCTATGAAATCAGAGCAGCCAAATTAAAAGTCAGAACCATCCTAAATTAAAGAAAAACTCAACTGTTTCTCTTTTCTCAAGTTAGTTCAGGCACATGATTAAATATATATTTGTGTGGGTGTGTGAATGTCAAATTCAGGTCATCCCAAAGCTTCATTTGTCCAACAGGTCGAGAAACAGAGGTCCGAGCTGTCCCGTGAATTGGAAGAACTCGGCGAGCGACTCGACGAGGCTGGTGGCGCCACCGCTGCCCAGGTCGAGCTCAACAAAAAGCGCGAGCAAGAGTTGCTGAAACTCCGCCGTGACCTCGAGGAGTCTGCCCTCCAACACGAGGCTCAGATCTCCACCCTCCGCAAGAAACAGCAGGATGCCGCCAATGAGCTCGCTGACCAGATCGACCAACTCCAGAAAGTCAAGAGCAAGTAAGTCAAAATGGAGTCCAGATGGAGTCATGTTAGAGTCAATGGGGGAATAATGGTGGAGTCAGTGTCATTGCGTCATTGAAGTTTTGCAATTGTCCTATGGTCACTATTCACAACTGATTATTGCATATAAATAAGACAGAAATTGATTGGTTGAGATCTGGGTATTGAGAGATATTGTATGGGTATGACACCAAGAGACACGTCTGATTATTGCATCTAAACAGGATAGAAGTAAATTGGTTGGTATCTGGTTATTCGGACATATTGTATGTGTATGACACCAAGAGAAATGTCTGATTTTGTGGAAATCGCATAAATGAAAGTGAACATAATTTAAAATTAGTGAGCTCAAGTAAATATATCTTGTTTAAATGTATTTATTGTGATCTCTGACAGGGTTGAGAAAGAAAAAGCCCAACTGAAGGCTGAGGTCGATGACCTTCACACCCAGATTGAGCATGGAAGCAAAAACAAGGTATGTGCAATGATCCTCACTTTAACCAGCAACAACATCAAAATAAACGTATTGATATGTACATATTTAAACTCCTTGGGTTTTTAACGTCATGGTAGTATTGAAATATAAATATCTTATTTCAGGGAATGTCCGAGAAGATGACCAAACAGGTCGAGGCCCAGATTTCTGAGCTCAACGCTAAACTTGAAGGTGCCAACCGCCAGATCCAGGAACTCCAAGGCCAGAAGAACCGCAGTGCCCAGGAGAACGCTGACCTCACCAGACAGCTCGAGGAGGCCGAACACCGTGTTGGAGCACTCACCAAGGAGAAGAACTCCCTCGCCACACAGCTCGAGGAGGCTAAGAGACTCTTGGAAGATGAGACACGTGTAAGTTAATACATCTATACATATGAAGACCTTAGTGCTAAAAGTACTTAAGTCACATTTTTGTCAAAATCAATCTAAACTGTGATCTTTTCTTACACAGTTTAGCAAAGTGTACTGCAGAAATTTGAAGACATTAAAATGTGCATTAGGCCCTTAATTAAACAAGACAAAAAATGAAAATAGTCACATTTTATAGACGAAAAGTATATTTGAACTTGATTATCTCAAAATGTGCATTTTGTGACTTAAGTACTTTTAGCACTGGTAGTCTGGTAGGGTGGTACTTGTTAACTTAAGTCTGCCATGGTTGTCGTTCCTAAATATAGTCTATCAGAAGCAGAACTGGTTAAGATCTGAGAAATGAAATGTAATATAATGTAAATGATTAAGTGATATGTTTTACACTGCATAATATAAGTATGATTACGCCAACAGCATGATGTAATGTAAAAACAAGATTTTTTATCCAATCTTTTCACCTGGAAGTCACAGAGGTAGTGTCGATTGCTTGTGTTAAAAAATGTTAACGCAAGAACGTGCATTTTATTTGATTGCTGTCTCCCCACAGGCCCGCCAGAAACTCGCCTCTGAGCTCCGCAACCTCCAGGCTGACCTTGACGCCCTCCGCGAACAGCTCGAGGAGGAACAGGAAGGCAGAGCCGACCTTCAGAGACAGCTCAGCAAGGCTAACACTGAGGCCCAGTTGTGGCGATCCAAATACGAGTCTGAGGGCGCCTCCAAGACCGAGGAGCTTGAGGAGTCCAAGTACGTGGCACCGTAACGTATACAAAAACACAATGTTGCCATAATGTTAATTTATATGTGCTGTAGTTTAGTATTCAGCCACTTGTTTTTCAGCTTCTCTACCTCTATGTCTTGTCCACATATAAACGTTTAAGTTTCATTATTAAGATGTATTTGACTTGATCAATGCCACTTATCGTGTACTTCTCCCCCCCCCCCCCTTCTTTCAGACGTAAACTCCAAACCAAGCTCAGCGAGGCCGAACAAGCCGCCGAAGCTGCCAACCTTAAAGTTGCCGCCCTTGAGAAGGCCAAGAGCAGACTGCAGGGAGAGTTGGAGGACTTGATGATTGATGTCGAGAGGGTGAGTTGTTTCCCTTTTCATTTGCACTGTCGATCAGAGTCATAGAACTTTGATGATATTATATGTCTATCTATCAGTTTGACAATATTAAAACCACTTTGTGTCCAACAATATGAATGTACCCGTTTGGGAATGTCCGCCTTGTAGATCGGTCTTAACTTGTTGAATATAATAACACTTTCTTTGTTGATCTCTGACCTTGCAGGCCAACGCCAATGCCAACAACCTTGAGAAGAAACAGCGCGGTTTCGACAAGACAGTGGCCGAATGGCAAGCTAAGGCCAACGACCTTCAGGCTGAGCTGGAAAATGCCCAGAAGGAGGCCAGGGGCTACTCCGCTGAACTCTTCAGGGTCAAGGCTCAGATTGAGGAGGCCAACGACACCGCTGAGGCCCTCCGCCGCGAGAACAAGAACCTGGCTGGTAGGTCAAGGACGGCTGATGTATTGTGTTCTAGTTATACATTTATCTGCCTGGTCATTTTAAAGATGTTAGTTACCTATTTTTTTTAAATTGTTTGTTAAATTGCCGTAGTGATTATGGAGACTGTAGAGAGTTTTGTAACTCTTGATGTAGAGCCATTTAAAAACTTAAGAGATTCACTAACATGTATCCCCTTGCCTTGTTCTCATTGCAGATGAGATCCATGACCTGACAGACCAGCTGGGAGAGGGAGGCCGCAGCACACACGAGTTGGAGAAATCTCGCAAACGTCTTGAGCTTGAGAAGGAAGAGCTCCAAGCCGCCCTCGAGGAGGCTGAATCTGCCCTTGAACAAGAAGAGGCCAAGGTCATGCGTGCACAGCTCGAGATCTCCTCCGTCAGATCTGAGATTGACCGCCGTATTCAAGATAAAGAAGAGGAATTCGAAAACACACGGTAAAAGATAATAGAAACTCTTCTTGATTCTCATAGATTTAATTAACCTTTTTCTTGGGTAATTCTGTGGGGGTTTTTCCCCTATCTCTAGTAAATGCTAATTTAGCATCCTAAATAAGTATGTGAGTATTGACTTACGTTGACTGATTTGTTTGTACTTCCTGTGACAGTCGCAACCACCAGCGCTCCATCGAGTCCATGCAGGCTAGTCTTGAGGCTGAGGCCAAGGGCAAGGCCGAGGCTCTCCGCATCAAGAAGAAGCTCGAACAAGACATCAACGAACTGGAGGTGGCTCTCGACCAGGCCAACAGGGGCAAGGCAGAGTTGGAGAAGAACGTCAAGAAATACCAGCAGACGATCAAGGTAAGGCGGTCGCCATTATTGTCTGATGACAGACTTGTTAGAGAACCGGGTCAACCTGGGAACAATTCAGACACGACGCCATGCGAGATGAAATAAAGGGATGTTACTTTATACGATTTCGTTAACTGTATTACCGCCCCTGTATGTCTTTGTCTGACGTGAACTTGATCGTTTGTTTATCCGACCAACAGGAACTGCAGACACAGATTGAAGACGAACAGAGACAGAGAGAGGAAGCGAGAGAAGCATACAATCTTGCAGAGAGAAGAGCCACACTCCTTACCGGAGAAATTGAAGAGCTTAGAAGCGCCCTTGAGCAGGTAAACGAACATTTACACCCTGAGTAATGGGGTCAGAAATTCGTGGGGATGAGAGTCGTTGTAAAAACTTGAGACAATGAGCAAGAAATTATTTTATATGTGTGTAATAAAATGTTAAAACTCAGAACGGTTTTACGTAACTGTCTTTAATATTAATGTTTGTTCCATAAGATATGTGATGGTGAAATGTTTGTTCTATAAGATACGTGATGGTCATCTGTTTGTTCCAGGCTGAGAGAGCCCGCAAGGGAGCTGAGAATGAGCTTAACGATGCTAATGACCGAGTCAACGAACTGTCCGCACAGAACAGCTCCATTCTTGGACAGAAGAGAAAGTTGGAAGGAGACGTTCAGGCCATGCAGGTCAGTATTTGAGGACCTACCTTATTAGGCACCTTACCTTAGGGGTTCCACTTTTAGGGAGCCTGTTCTAAGTGACACCATTTTTGGGCACCCTACCGGATCGACTCCACCTTTAGGGAGCCCATTCTTATGGACGCAACTTTCAGGGACACCCTTTTAGATCCTTACTTATTATTTTAATGTTAAGAACTTTATTGTGAAAATACAGTTATTGTTATTTAGCTCCAATTTGGCGGAATACACATTTTTTGAACTCAATGTAGGATAATGGTCTTGTTAATTTGAATATAGCAGTTAAGAAGTTTCTGATGATTTTTTTTTAAAAAGAAGAAAATAAACGTACCATAATTGAACAAGGACCATAACATTGCTACCATTAGAATGATGGAATGATAACACATAGTCTTTAGCTTGTTTCATTAAAAGTAGCACGACTACATGCTTAGACTGTAGCACATTACTACAAGCTTAAACTGTAGCACGACTACATGCTTAGACTGTAGCACATTACTACAAGCTTAAACTGTAGCACGACTACATGCTTAGACTGTAGCACATTACTACAAGCTTAAACTATAGCACAACTACATGCTTGCACTGTTTACAGACCGACCTGGACGAGCTTAGCAACGAGCTCCGTGGATCTGAAGAACGTTCCAAAAAAGCCATGGCTGATGCTGCCAGACTCGCTGATGAGCTCCGCCAAGAACAGGAACACAGGTGAGTGTCAGGACACAGGTAGATGGTGCGGATAAATGGGTATACAGTTAAATGGTACAGGTAGATGGTATATGTAGATGGTACAGGCAGATGGTACAGATAGATGGTACAGGTAGATGGTACAGGTAGATGGTACAGATAGATGATACTGGTAGATTTACTGGTAGATGGTACATGTAGATGGTACAGGTAAACCTGCTGGAAGATGGTAGATGTAGGTGGTGAAAGTAGATGGTAGAACAATAAACATAACAGTGACTTTCAGCGTTTAATTTTCCATTGTTCGCCAAGAGATATGATACATACACTACCACGGAGTCTTTAACCCCCTTAAGTAGAGACACTGAGCGAATGAAAGTGTGTTGTTATCATATCGTGCTGGAGGCTGTCCTAATGCTTCTTCTTGTGTGCCTACAGCCTACAGGTCGAGAAGTTGAGGAAGGGATTGGAAGGCAACCTGAAAGACTTACAAGTACGTCTTGATGAGGCCGAGGCCCAGGCCCTCAAGGGAGGCAAGAAGATGATTCAGAAACTGGAACAGAGAGTAAGTGCAGTAATGTCTAGGCATTGCGTGGACATCTTGGGTTAAACGTGGACTTTTCTGTCACACTAGATGGAGTGTTAAAGAAAGACTTTTATGTCACACTAGATTGAGTGTTAAACAAAGACTTCTCTGCCAAAGCTGAATTCTGTGTTAAACATAATCTTTTCTGTCTCACTAGATTCAGTATTAAACATATACTTTTCTGTCTCACTAGATTCAATATTAAACATATACTTTTCTGTCTCACTAGATTCAGTATTAAACATATACTTTTCTGTCTCACTAGATTCAATATTAAACATATACTTTTCTGTCTCACCGCATTCTGTGTTAAACATTTACTTTTCTGTCACACTAGATTCGGTATTAACCATCGACTTTTCTGTCACACTAACTCGGTGACAAACAAGGCTTTTGCTGCCAACCGTAGAAGTTATAGTAAACAAAGCCATTACTGTGGCACATACATTTAACCTTAAGCACAGGCAACAGTATCCGCAGTCATTCGACAGCTCGGTTTTTCTCAAATTATCTTTTGCTATTATTATTATTAGTAGTAGTATTGGTATTAGTATTAATATTGCTCTTTGATAGCTTTACATGCTACTGATGTTATAGTTAATATGTTGAGTTTATTAAAAGTCCGCCATTGGTCATTGTCCAGGTGAGAGAACTCGAGACAGAGCTGGACAACGAACAGCGCCGCCATGCTGAGACACAGAAGAACATGCGCAAGGCTGACCGTCGTCTTAAGGAACTCGCCTTCCAGTCCGACGAGGACCGCAAGAACCAGGAGCGTCTCCAGGACTTAGTGGACAAACTTCAGAACAAGATCAAGACCTACAAACGCCAAGTGGAGGAGGCTGTGAGTACATTACCTTCTACTCCTCTCTGGCCAACTCTTCTGTCTGGTCAGCTCCTCTGTCTGGTCAACTCCTCTGTCTGGTCAACTCCTCTGTCTGGTCAACTCCTCTGTCTGGTCAACTCCTCTGTCTGGTCAGCTCCTCTGTCTGGTCAACTCGTCTGTCTGGTCAACTCCTCTGTCTGGTCAACTCCTCTATCTGGTCAATTCCTCTGTGATCAATTCCTCTGTCTCTCTCTCTCTCTGCCTCTCTCTCTCTCCCTCTTTCTCTCTATTTTTGAATATTTCTCTGATCCACTCTTCTTACTGACTCTCCGAGTTCTCCTCTCTCTTTTGCCACATCATTTCACTGATCGACTCCTCTGTCTTGTCAACTCCTCTTGCTTACCTCCTCTTTATGTTACATCCTCTCTCTCGTCAACTCCCCCTCTCTCCCTCTTATCGAATATGTTTTCTGATCTCCCCTCTTGCTGACGCTCTGGTGTCTCTCTCTCTCTCTCTTTCACCAAAACATTTCTCTTTTAAATTCCTCTTTATCTCTTGTCCATTTAATTTCCGATACTCTTAGCACATTCTCCCTCTGGTTGTTAATGAAACACGTTACTTGGTTTCAAAACGCAACTTAGATTTTTCAATTCCTAAAGCGATCAAATCTTCTGTAGACAAATCCACATTCAATGTCTTGTACCCTCCACAGGAGGAGATTGCCGCCATCAACCTGGCCAAATACCGCAAGGTACAAACCGAGCTGGAGGATGCTGAAGAGCGCGCCGACTCTGCCGAGGGTTCCTTATCAAAACTGAGGGCCAAGAACAGGAGCTCAGTTTCTGTGTCTCGTACCAGCGCATCCCCAGGAGTAAGTATTTGATTAGGTCAACCACTCACGTGTTTCATTGCGCTATACGTAACTTATCAGAATTAAGTATCTGACTAGGTCAGTCACTCAAATAGTTCATTATGCTATACGTAACTTATCAGAATTAAGTATCTGACTAGGTCAATCACTCACATGTTTCATTATGCTATACGTAACTTATCAGAATTAAAATCTGACTAGGTCAGTCACTCAAATAGTTCATTATGCTATACACAAATTACTTTATTTTTGGGGATTCGTTTACATTTTAGCGGTTTTTGTTTTAAAATTAATGTTAATAAGTTTATAGATGCACTTAATTGTCACGTTAACCTGCGCGTGTTTCGTAAAGATTCAACAATTTTGATTTAAAAAATCATCAAGTTATTTTATAAATAATTTTAATTTACAATAGTGATTGTAATTGCTTTTTAAATCGCAGCCACATTAACATTCACATTATTTGATTCATTCATTGATTTATTGTATTTATCACACTGTAACAAACGCCCCCCCCCCTCGACTCCCCTAGCTGATCAATACGCCCAAACAACTAATTCAAATCTTCATGGTGGTTACCCATTTTTTTTTTCTTTTAATACAATCAAAATCACATTCATCTACGTCATGTTAACCCTTGACCACCAAATCTCATTGGAATAACTCTTCTGCTACAAGCATTCATTGATTAACCCTTCTGCTACCAACAGTTATCTGGCCCCAGTTCTGCTAGCCGAGGTTTGAGCACAGACAGAGCAGCGCGCGGTACCTCCCAATCATAAACTTTGCTGAACAATTTTAGTTTTTAACCAAATTGTTGGCGAGGTAAACAAACATTTCAGGGTTGCCACCCTTAGGTTGTTGTAGCTGCAACTTGTGAAAAGTAGATGTGAAACTCGGGGGGTTTAACCCTCTTAGCCTGCAGTAGTTTGAAAAGTAGTCCTGAATGTCACGAGGGCTGAATGAGACGAGGCCTAGGCCTCCCTGTCAGACTAGAAGAGGCCCTTCTCGATGCACGTCAATCTTCCCCGCACATATCTAGTATATCAGCTTATTTCTTTACCATGCACTGCTCGGCGATCATTATCTCCATATGTGTGTATGTTGTTTATTGTGTTGTATGTCATTTCTAATCCACAACGATCCTGTCATCAATTAGTATACCACACACCGGGTACTTGCTGAAATCTGTTTAGTTTTACTCAAATGATACTCAAAACTATAAAGTAATTTTTTTTTTTTTAATTTCTTTATGTATGCCAAATGTTCTTAAAAGATAACCATAATTGGACTCTTCAAATTTGGTAATTCAAACAATTTTCTGAAGTATTTATTGCGATCGTCTCTTTTTTTTCCCCATTACTGTTTTTAATTGACCGCTGTTTACAAAATGAAAAGTCGCAACAAAAAATATTCATAAAGGAACAATATAAAGTTGTGAATTTGAATCGCGCTAGATTTCAGCCAGTCTGTTCCGTCTTTGTTCGTCACATCACCTTACGCTAGCGCCATGCTCACCTACTACGTCATGGCCTGTTACATTATCATCACATCACCTTACGCTAGCATCATGCTCACCTACTACGTCATGGCCTGTTACGTCATCATTCTAACACACCATGCCTTGCCTCTCATCTCACGTGACTGGCCTATTTTTGTCCCCACTCCAGCAAACCGGTGTCTCCACGTCTGTCAGACGAGACAATAGAAGCTCAGAATAGAACTAGATCTTGTAAGAAGATAATATGATAGCACAAGCGGCTTAATTTTTTTAATTTTTCGTTGCAAGTGTCGAACCGCAAACTTGAGTTTTAATTTGCTTGACCAGCCTGTTGCCTGTTAGTGTGTAGAAGTAGTCCCTCCGTCGAGCAAGTAGTCCCACCATCAAGTTCAAACAGCGTAGGCATTTTAGTAGATGCTATAACTTGTTTTCTTTTCCAAACTCAATTTTGGTTAAAAATAAACCCGCCATGACCAGTCATGAACTTGTACTATCAGTACACACTCTTATGCTATCAGTACACACTCATATACTATCAGTACACACTCTTATACTATCAGTACACACTCTTATACTATCAGTACACACTCTTATACTATCAGTACACACTCTTATACTATCAGTACACACTCTTATACTATCAGTACACACTCTTATACTATCAGTACACACTCTTATACTATCAGTAAATACTCTTATACTATCAGTACACACTCTTATACTATCAGTAAATACTCTTATACTATCAGTACACACTCTTTTACTATCAGTACACACTCTTATACTATCAGTACACACTCATATACTATCAGTACACACTCTTATACTATCAGTACACACTCATATACTATCAGTACACACTCTTATACTATCAGTACACACTCTTTTACTATCAGTACACACTCTTTTACTATCAGTGCACACTCATATACTATCAGTACACACTCTTATACTATCAGTACACACTCTTATACTATCAGTAAATACTCTTTAACTATCAGTACACACTCTTTTACTATCCGTAAATACTCTTATACTATCAGTAAATACTCTTATAATATGATTAAATACTCTTATAATATCGGTAAATACTCTTATTTCTGAAAGTTGAATGACAAATTTCGCTCTCACAAAGATAATCCAGTCATTGCCACCTCAATTTTGAAACATTTAAATAGACTTTACAAGCCAAGAAAACAAATCAAATGCGTTGTACTGGTCTAAAAAGTAATAAAATATTTCTCAATCGCTGGTTGATCGTCGGCAAATATCACTTCCGGTTATTTCAATTCATTTCTGCATGAATGTCATGTGTACACAATTTTTCAATGGTGTTTTTATTGTGTAGATTTGCTTATGATTTATAGCTGCATGCGTCTTATGTACACAACTTTATGTACGTAGTACCGTATCAACTAATCCTATTGGAATAACTGCAATTGTTTATATTTTCTAACCGCAATGCAACAGTCGAGTGTTACGGTGCAGAGGTCATCGGAAACGACCCAGATTATCTCATCCTAAGCGCGTAAGAACAAAGCTACGCAACACCAGATTGGCCATGTGCATTCATTTCCCACTTAACAGACCTACGGAATACCAGATTGGCCCTGTGCATTCATTTCCCACCTAACAGTTGCTTTTCGCCATTTTACAAAAATCAATGTGGAGTGTCTCTGCCACATAAACACTGTGCTTACACTGTCACTGTGCTTACACTGCCACTGTACTTACACTGTCACTGTGCTTACACTGTCGATGTCTTTTAATGCATTTTAACAATTTCAGCAGAACCTTAAGACTTCCGTGCAGTCTTATAAACTTTCTTGCTGGAGGAACCAAATCAAACTGGGGATTTTGTGACATCTTTTAACTGCTTATTGGGTTAGAACACTCATCGATAAATGTATTTAAACTGATTTATTCTTCTACTCCCGCTCCCACTACCACACCCACCCCCCACTCCGCCTCGTAATATAGCAGTCGACACAGTCTGTCAAGACGAGGGTCACTCAGTCAGTGTCCCGAACAATTGTGTCAGCTTAGACAGCAGACGTAAGAGAGTTGCCCAAAAAAGTGTTAACCCCGCCCGCCCCCCCCCCTATCAATGCCCTTCTCCTAATTCAACAAATCTGTTAAAAAAACAAACATTAAAAATGTTTAAAAAACGTGTTCCTGACACCCTTTTCTCCCAACCATTCTCCCCACCACTCTCCCCAGCGGAGAGCAACGTTTATTTCACCAAGCCCACCCTGTGAGCTGTGTTCGTGCTAACTTTTCCCTTCTCCTCCTGCTATAAACATCTCGTCTTCTCATAATTTCTATTCTTCATTTAATAACACCGCTATCCTTAAATTAAAATAAAAACAATTTAATGTTAATTTTCAAATAATCCTTCTTACGTCAGAAATGAACTTGATTGAAACTCTCCCGTTCCATCTAAGCGTTTTCCTTTTAAATGATATTCCCACGTAACAAAAAATGTTCCCCCATATTTTAATCCATTGTGTGCTTCTGGTGTTCACAAAACTGGCTTATACAAGTGCCCTGGTTTTGTTCTTGGTAAAAAAAAAAACGAATCTCTTTTAACATCATAATATTATTTCCAAAGAAAATTCAGAACATAAAATGTGCATGTGCATGTTAACACAAAAAATATACATGTTAAATAGACTATACTTGTTAAATAGAATATACTTGTTAAATAGAATATACTTGTTAAATAGACTATACTTGTTAAATAGAATATACTTGTTAAATAGAATATACTTGTTAAATAGAATATAATTGTTAAAAAGAATATAGTTGTTAAATAGAATATACTATTCGTCTAATTGTTATTTTAAATCTTTACAAATAAAACAACAAAAATCTTTTACGTATAAAAGTTTTAAAAAATTTAAAATATGAAAATGTATATAATTAATGTCAATAATAACTGTATTAGTATTCATAGAAATGGGGTGTCTGCAAATGGAAAAGAATAATTTCAGATTAAAATGTACAGCAGACGAATATATTTATAATGCTTGCATAATTAATTTAAATATTGAAATAAACTAAATGCTTCACATAAAATTCGATTCCAATAAAATCCGACTAATGTGTTGTTTTTCTGTCCACAGTCTTCAGCTTTTAATCACCTTACAACACCAGCAGCTTAGACGTCTAATGAGGCAAAACAAAAACAAAAATGGCGAGATTGGCAGGATATGACGCTACGTCGGTCGATGACGCAACTCCAACGTCATCAACATGGCGCCGCCCATACTTCATCAACCGCGTCATTTCCGCTATTTCTGTAATCTCTATTTCTCTCTTCTTAACATGACTTTTTTTTCTATTGTTTTCCCCCGTGGGTCTGTCAGGGTTGGGATTATGTGATTTGAACATATGAACGGAAGGGACAGTGAATATTGTGTCATATTTTTACCATTCTAGATTGCTACGTAATTCGTTTTGGTTGTGTGTGGAGTGCTAGAGTCTTATTTATTTATAAATATTAAAAATTTACTTTTTATTTTCATCATGTACAAAATCGTTATGTGTCCTCTGATCTGTATGTTGAACAAGGCGTGTTAATTATATAGGTCAAGCTCTACATGCAGTCCGCGTAGTCAGTGACCCCCCACCACATGCGTGTGTCCGCCTCCACTCATCATTGTAGTCCAACGTGTGAGATCCTCTCTAAGGTTAGAGTGATCGAACACCGAAACACTTCCGGGTTACGCTGTGGCGAAGACGTCCACGCATAAAAAAAGATGGCGGATACTTCCGGCTTTCTGACAGGGTCGATACAAGAACTCCATCAAGAGTTGTATCTGTCAGTTATGCGATGTGTAAATGCTGATGATCGCTTCACTAGTGTAATATTATGATTGTAAATATGTTCGCGTCTGTTTCACGAGACTCGGACTGAAGGCAAGAATTTCACAACATAGGCAACAACGAAAACTGTCCCATGGACAGCAGTAACAACAAAATACGTGTGCTGGCTATATGTTACATGTTACATGACATTATTGTTATACGATAACTAGAAAGGCTTTAGAAGGTGGATAGCTGCAAGACTGCCTTATCTGATACAGCGTAGTTCGGATTTGTACTGCTTGAGTAATGATATCACCATTTTGTACAAAAAAAAACTTTGTTTTTTTTCTCTCTTCTCCCCCCTCTACCATGCTCGTGTTTATTACGAATCCCGTTTACAACAAGAATAACCATGTTTACCTTTCAAGTAATTTACAACTTTACACACAACGAATCGGGAGCTCGCGTAAATCTATTTGGAGGGCCCGTGTAAATCTATTTATTGAATAAAAAATAAATGAATGCATCTTGTCCATTATTGGACTTGATGTGTTTGCTTGTTTGTTTGTTTGTTTGTATACGACGCAGACTTAAGACCAGAATCTTTATGATAGTGATTAGTCTACGCCTCATTAGACAGCTTGACCCAGACAAACCCTGTCCAGTTTAACGGGCGAGTGGGTCTGGGTTAAGTCCCCTTGTACTTGGAGAGCTATGGAGTGAACGCAATTATTCACTGATTCCTTATTTTGATGAGTTACATTAATAAAGTCTGTCATTATTGTACTCAAAATTGTTTTGAATTTTTGCGATAACTGAGTGTGTGATGATTGATTGTGTGATGACTGTGTGTGGGATGACTGATTGTGAATAGGAGAACACGAGAAAAGAGAAAGCCTTTAATTGAAAATTGATGCTTATACTGCACCGGACGTAGATCGCTTGTACTGTGATGATTACAGTATTGTGATGACTACTGTACTGTGATGACTACTGTACTGTGATGACTGCTGTACTGTGATGACTACTGTATTCTAAAATTGTATGTGCCAAAAATAAAACAAACTGAAATACACAATCACCCTGTACTAAAGAGATCCATACATACATAAATACAATGAGGATTCACTAATGGGATCCATATAATAATAACAAGGATTTACTAATGGGATCCATATAATAATAACAAGGATCTACAAATGGGATCCACATAATAATAACAAGGATATATTTATTGGATCCATAAAATAAAAACAAGGATCTACTAATTGGATCCACATAATAATAACAAGGATCTACTAATTGGATCCATATAAAAATAATAACGACTATCCACTAATTGGATCCATATAATAATAACAAGGAAACACTATTTGCAGGGCCGACCTTAACAATTGCAGGGCCCTATGCGAAACGGATTGCGCGGGGCCCATTCTGGGTAGAGGATAAGGATAATAAGTAAAAATTAAGATTTTGTATTAGAAAATAAATTCGGGGCGGGGCCTATAAAAGTGCGGGGCCCACTGCGGCCGCATATGGCCGGCCCTGACTATTTGGATCCAAATAATAATAACAAAGATACACTAACTGGATCCATATAATACTAACAAGGTTCCACTAAATGGATCCATATAATAATAACAACAAGGATCTACTAATTTTATCCACATAATAATAACAAGGATCTACTAATTGGATCCATATATAATAACAAGGATGTATTAATTTTATCCATATAATAATTACAATTATCTACTAATTGCATCCACTTAATAATAACAAGGATCGACCAATAAGTTCCATATAATAAAAACGGGGGCTTGTCTAAACTGAATCATTCCAAAAAACCCGGTTGTCTGGAAATTCAATTCCCACCAAAGCCTAGAAAAGGAAAAACATCACCAACTCATTACATCACCAGCAACCCGGTGGATGGGACTCGTTAACCTTGGACAGCAACTCGTCTAAGAGAAGGCAACTCTGACATCAAACCCGGAGGTGGAATCCCGTAGGCGGTATGACATTGACATAATGACTATTCCGACAACTCCTACGACGCCACTGGTGCCAAAGCTGTATCATCCCTATAGGATGTTCCCTTGGGTTATCCAGGAGCGCGGAGGGAGGCGATTCGCTCTCCAGGGAACCAGCTAACCATCCTAAAGAAGATGTTTCAAACTCCTCTTTCGTAACCGATTTTTTTAAAAAGTTGCTCTTTGCTACGTACATGCGCTTTAAAAAATCTAACTTCTATACCCCGGACGTGTCGAGTGGGTGGTGGCACTGAGTTATATAAGGATCAGGGCCATGAGGCTAAAGAGCGGTTTATTTTTATTCCTGGCTTAACAAAAATATGAATTGCAAGCATTGAATGGATATTTGGTTCCTCGTTTTTATTTTCTCTTCTTTATTATTGTCATTATACTATATGTTCAATCCTTCTAGCCCACAGGGCTCCAGTGCCGCAACTCAAGCCTAATACAATCTCTATCTGTGGACAATATATAGACAGCTGTGTGTCCCTATGTTGACGGTAATCAGAGCATCTAATCTAATATCCCAAAACTGCAGACCGTCGAGCCAGAGCTCATTAGATCTTCCCCGACACACCCCTCTTCCCCCCTTCAGGAACAACGCTAACTAGATGGGCCGCGAAGCGGCACGCATGAGTCTCTCAGCCGCGGAGACAGCCCCACCCGGTTGCACTCGATTGACCATACGAGTGGGCCGGCATCAATGAAGGGACACCTGGTCGGCTGGAACTTTCCAGGGACTGAGATAGATGTATTATAACGTCCCTAAAAATACCCTTTCCCACCCCGGGTGGCGTCAACCGACCTCTAATAGGGATTTCTACACGTGCTTTCTACTTTATGATTAACTCACATCGTAGCTGTGAAGAAACGGTTGTCTTGGAACCTTCCCCTCAAAGGCTGTATGATAACCAGAGCACCAAACGTCTTAATCATACCAATAAAAATCTGCATGCAAACACATGATAATATTCAAAGTCAAAAGAAGCAGTGGTGGAGTAACTATAGAACCAAACTAATCCATGTCCTTTGTCTTTGGATAAAAGATTTCGAGGGGCGGTTTATAAAATCAAATCATTGAAATTATTATTAAAATATAAAATAGATTTATTGCCTTCAGACTAATAATAAACTGTAATGTTTTTACAATTATATACACTCTCCGTGGCTGCATTTAAAGTTAAATTAATAAAATCGTGTCGTTTTGCTGTGACCCAACTTCTGCATTATTCCATCTGTCACATAGGCCTATATTATTCTATCGGTCACATAGGCCTATATTATTCCATCTGTCACATAGGCCTACATTATTCCATCTGTCACATAGGACTATATTATTCCATCTGTCACATAGGCCTATATTACTCCAGCTATCACACAGGCCTACATTGATGACTGTCTCCACTTTGATGACTGTATCCCCTTTGATGACTGTCTCCACTTTGATGACTGTCTCCACTTTGATGACTGTCTCCACTTTGATGACTGTATCCCTTTTGATGACTGTCTCCCCTTTGATGACTGTCTTCCCTTTGATGATTGTCTCCCCTTTGATGACTGTCTCCTAGTTGACATATTAATTGTTGCTTAATATTTTGCCCCTTTCTTTAAATCCTTGGATGGCTCATTGACCCACTTCCCATCAACCAATTGTGCTGAAAACGTCGTTCTTAGCCTCGTTGCCGATGACAACACATCGTAACACATTTTCAGCCCCACCCCCCAACCTCTACCCCCAAATACATTTTTTTCCTGTTTTTATTTCAAGGGGAAGTTGAAGGAAATATAATGACACTGATTTCACGAAATAAAATTCCCGATAACTGCGCTAAAAGAGATTCTTACAATCAGAATATCCCAAGTGCGTTGTGCGTAATATTCTCTTTTGATTTTCTGAAATAGTTGATGGAATAGATTTGCAGTGTGAAACCGGGTGATAATTTAGAATAGTAATATAAAATAAAATAATTTTTTAAAATACATATAATGGATTAACACAAATAAAACGTTGTTTTTATGAGCTGTTTGATTCGACCTGAAATAAATTCTTTTAATCTGGGTCAACCAATTAGGTTTCCAATATCTCATAACAATAAGTGGTCATTAATATTCAAAATAAAGTTAAGCACTGCGTATTTTGTGCTTCATATGACACCTTTGTATCAGAATTGTTATGATTAAACATATAATGACTTGTAATGGCCACTGTCTGTGTATCGTTCTGTCTAGAGTTTATTTAAATTAATGCTGTTGACCGTTCGTCATTGCACACACAAAGCTGGTATGCGAGGATATATAAATAACTGGATTTTAAAATAAGGTCTCCCTGGGTGAACTCAATGCAGCTGATAACTGAATCAATAAAAGATGGTTTATACTTGTACATTAGATGTTAGTTTTCATGAGATGGAGCGCACTTGTACATTTGATGTGGCAGTTATTGTGAGATGAGGTTCACTTGTACATTTGATGTGGCAGTTATCGTGAGATGAGGTTCACTTGTACATTTGATGTTGCAGTTATCGTGAGATGAGGTTCACTTGTACATTTGATGTGGCAGTTATTGTGAGATGAGGTTCACTTGTACATTTGATGTGGCAGTTATCGTGAGATGAGGTTCACTTGTACATTTGATGTGGCAGTTATCATGAGATGAGGTTCACTTGTACATTTGATGTGGCAGTAATCGTGAGATGAGGTTCATTTGTACATTTGATGTGGCAGTTATCGTGAGATGAGGTTCACTTGTACATTTGATGTGGCAATTATCGTGAGATGAGGTTCACTTGTACATTTGATGTGGCAGTTATTGTGAGATGAGGTTCACTTGTACATTTGATGTGGCAGTTATCGTGAGATGAGGTTCACTTGTACATTTGATGTGGCAGTTATCGTGAGATGAGGTTCACTTGTACATTTGATGTGGCAGTAATCGTGAGATGAGGTTCACTTGTACATTTGATGTGGCAGTTATTGTGAGATGAGGTTCACTTGTACATTTGATGTGGCAGTTATCGTGAGATGAGGTTCACTTGTACATTTGATGTGGCAGTTATCGTGAGATGAGGTTCACTTGTACATTTGATGTGGCAGTTATCGTGAGATGAGGTTCACTTGTACATTTGATGTGGCAGTAATCGTGAGATGAGGTTCACTTGTACATTTGATGTGGCAGTTATCGTGAGATGAGGTTCACTTGTACATTTGATGTGGCAGTTATCGTGAGATGAGGTTCACTTGTACATTTGATGTGGCAGTTATCGTGAGATGAGGTTCACTTGTACATTTGATGTGGCAGTTATCGTGAGATGAGGTTCACTTGTACATTTGATGTGGCAGTTATTGTGAGATGAGGTTCACTTGTACATTTGATGTGGCAGTTATCGTGAGATGAGGTTCACTTGTACATTTGATGTGGCAGTTATTGTGAGATGAGGTTCACTTGTACATTTGATGTGGCAGTTATTGTGAGATGAGGTTCACTTGTACATTTGATGTGGCAGTTATTGTGAGATGAGGTTCACTTGTACATTTGATGTGGCAGTTATTGTGAGATGAGGTTCACTTGTACATTTGATGTGGCAGTTATCATGAGATGAGGTTCACTTGTACATTTGATGTGGCAGTTATTGTGAGATGATGTTCACTTGTACATTTGATGTGGCAGTTATTGTGAGATGAGGTTCACTTGTACATTTGATGTGGCAGTTATCGTGAGATGAGGTTCACTTGTACATTTGATGTGGCAGTTATCGTGAGATGAGGTTCACTTGTACATTTGATGTGGCAGTTATTGTGAGATGAGGTTCACTTGTACATTTGATGTGGCAGTTATTGTGAGATAAGGTTCACTTGTACATTTGATGTGGCAGTTATCGTGAGATGAGGTTCACTTGTACATTTGATGTGGCAGTTATCGTGAGATGAGGCGCACTTGTACATTTGATGTAGCAATTTTATGTGAGATGAGGTTCACTTGTACATTTGATGTGGCAGTTATCATGAGATGAGGTTCACTTGTACATTTGATGTGGCAGTTATCATGAGATGAGGTTCACTTGTACATTTGATGTGGCAGTTATCATGAGATGAGGTTCACTTGTACATTTGATGTGGCAGTTATCATGAGATGAGGTTCACTTGTACATTTGATGTGGCAGTTATCGTGAGATGAGGTTCACTTGTACATTTAATGTGGCAGTTATCGTGAGATGAGGTTCACTTGTACATTTGATGTGGCAGTTATTGTGAGATGAGGTTCACTTGTACATTTGATGTGGCAGTTATCATGAGATGAGGTTCACTTGTACATTTGATGTGGCAGTTATTGTGAGATGTGGTTCACTTGTACATTTGATGTGGCAGTTATCATGAGATGAGGTTCACTTGTACATTTGATGTGGCAGTTATTGTGAGATGAGGTTCACTTGTACATTTGATGTGGCAGTTATTGTGAGATGAGGTTCACTTGTACATTTGATATGGCAGTTATTGTGAGATGAGGTTCACTTGTACATTTGATGTGGCAGTTATTGTGAGATGAGGTTCACTTGTACATTTGATGTGGCAGTTATCATGAGATGAGGTTCACTTGTACATTTGATGTGGCAGTTATTGTGAGATGAGGTTCACTTGTACATTTGATGTGGCAGTTATTGTGAGATGAGGTTCACTTGTACATTTGATGTGGCAGTTATCGTGAGATGAGGTTCACTTGTACATTTGATGTGGCAGTTATCGTGAGATGAGGTTCACTTGTACATTTGATGTGGCAGTTATTGTGAGATGAGGTTCCCTTGTACATTTGATGTGGCAGTTATTGTGAGATGAGGTTCACTTGAACATTTGATGTGGCAGTTATTGTGAGATGAGGTTCACTTGTACATTTGATGTGGCAGTTATTGTGAGATGAGGTTCACTTGTACATTTGATGTGGCAGTTATCGTGAGATGAGGTTCACTTGTACATTTGATGTGGCAGTTATCGTGAGATGAGGCGCACTTGTACATTTGATGTAGCAGTTATTGTAAGATGAGGTTCACTTGTACATTTGATGTGGCAGTTATCGTGAGATGAGGTTTACTTGTACATTTGATGTGGCAGTTATCGTGAGATGAGGTTCACTTGTACATTTGATGTGGCAGTAATCGTGAGATGAGGTTCACTTGTACATTTGATGTGGCAGTTATCATGAGATCAGGTTCACTTGTACATTTGATGTGGCAGTTATTGTGAGATGAGGTTCACTTGTACATTTGATGTGGCAGTTATCGTGAGATGAGGTTCACTTGTACATTTGATGTGGCAGTTATCGTGAGATGAGGTTCACTTGTACATTTAATGTGGCAGTTATCGTGAGATGAGGTTCACTTGTACATTTGATGTGGCAGTTATCGTGAGATGAGGTTCATTTGTACATTTGATGTGGCAGTTATCGTGAGATGAGGTTCACTTGTACATTTGATGTGGCAGTTATCATGAGATGAGGTTCACTTGTACATTTGATGTGGCATTTATCGTGAGATGAGGTTCACTTGTACATTTGATGTGGCAGTTATTGTGAGATGAGGTTCACTTGTACATTTGATGTGGCAGTTATCGTGAGATGAGGTTCACTTGTACATTTGATGTGTTAGTTATCGTGAGATTAGGTTCACTTGTACATTTGATGTGGCAGTTATTGTGAGATGAGGTTCACTTGTACATTTGATGTGTTAGTTATCATGAGATGAGGTTCACTTGTACATTTGATGTGGCAGTTATCGTGAGATGATGTTTACTTGTACATTTGATGTGGCAGTTATCATGAGATGAGGTTCACTTGTACATTTGATGTGGCAGTTATCGTGAGATGAGGTTCACTTGTACATTTGATGTGGCAGTTATCGTGAGATGAGGTTCACTTGTACATTTGATGTGGCAGTTATCGTGAGATGAGGCGCACTTGTACATTTAATGTGTTAGTTATCGTGAGATAAGCCTCGGGTAAAATAGTATTCCCAGAATGCCTAAAGTGGAGTGAAGGGGGCTGCATCGACGCTAAGTCTTTGCTCCGAGTTCCACCAGAACATTTCATTATTTTTTATGGAGAGATAATGAATAACGTAGACTGTAGTTGACCCTATCTAACATTAGCTAAATGTTTTCAATTTCCATTTCTTCACAATATGAGATCAAATCTAGAGGAAGTTCAGGGTTTCAACTGTATATTATCATTAAGGATTACAATTAAGGTTTAGTTATTTTTTACTTTTTTTGTGTTAGCTATGCATTTACAATTATCATTAAAGATAGCTGAAGACTATAATTACAAAAACGATTTTTTTATCTGCTAAAATTCTTGGGATATATTTAGGAAAGATTATAATGATGCATACTTTTTGTCACGCTACCCCCGCCCCCCCCCCCCCCCCCATATTTTAGTATGAAATAACATATATATATTTTTATAAGTCATTTCTGAATGAATTAGTTGATGAAAATGAAATGAAATGAAAAATAAATTTAAAAAAACACTACATTTAAGTAACAACTTAAAATTTAACATTGTTAAAAACACAACCATCTCAACCAGGTTAAGAGACATCTACATTCTGTTGCTCTCCTATTAATTCAGAATACAAAACGAAATTCATCCCTCCCCCTTTTTTTCTAGATCACTTAGCCACTTTCGTTCGGGCGCCCTTGATGATTATTGCCCCCCTACCTAACCCGTTTAGTGGGATAGTGCGAGGGAGAAACTAAGATGAGACCAAAAGCTCCCAGGGGCGCCCTTCAACCAGCATGGAGGTTATGTATGGAACCATGTAGCATAATTCCTGGAATGTGCCCTGACCCTCAGACGAAAGTCTGAAATGTGCCCTGACCCTCAAACAAAAGCCCTCAAACTTTTCATCCCTATAACCTTAAAGCTCGTTTTCTTGTTCTCCAAAACCGTTCTATTCTCATGTCATCAATGATATTTTCAAAAAAACTCCTCTTTTCACTTTCCGGGGGGGACAAGAGCCTTAGGGAAATGCTTGTTAGAATCCAACTCCATGCTATCAAAGAAAATATAGGCACCAAAAGTTGCAACCTTAGCCGTTGTAACTTATGTCCCTACGTGATTGAAGTTGCCGAGATTACTTTCCCTCTGGAAATATTCAGAATCAAAGATGGTTTTACTTGCACAAGTCGCAACGTGATTTACACCATCATTTGCACACAAAAAACGCGGTAAATTATATGCAGGAGAGACAGGTCATCGCCTTGGAGACCGTTTTAGAGAACACCTCTATGATATAAATAAACTAGCCCTTGTCCAGTTTACAAACATTTCAACAGTACTAACCATAATGGAATTTTAGTCATCTTGTATACTATATACAAGTAATACACCAGAAAGGTTTATATGGAAAATAAATAATAACACGATTTAGTACGTTATCTCCATACGGAGTTAACCAAATCCACAATTTTGCGTAGCTGCTACGTCTTTTTCGTGTTTCGTTTTTTATTTTACTTCCACTCACTTCCTTTCCGTTCGTCTTAATTCTTTTCTATCTGGGTTTGCGTCCACTCATATTTTTTTTCTATTTTTAGGTAGGATACATGTAAATATATATTTTGTAAATTTCAATGTAAACTTATTTATATGTTATATTTTTTGTACTTGTGACGATATTTGCCGAAATTTTGTGCTTTGTACAATCATCACTAAAGCTGAACATATGTTGTTTCATTTACACAAATGATTTGTGTCTAATTAATCTACCCCATAGCTCAGGCCTCCAACCCACCCAGGCACGCCCTTGGAACATCCAACCCCATTTTCTTAAATGCCCCCACCCGCCTGCCCCACGATAAATTGTGTGAAATGAACTTTGAACTCATATAACTGTGTCACATAATAAAACAGGACTGGGCCACAATTTGTCTAAATAAGGCATAAGTGTCAGGTGTGCCTCATATAACTGTGTCACATAATAAAACAGGACTGGGCCACAATGTGTCTAAATAAGGCATTAATGTCAGGTGTGCCTCATATAACTGTGACACATAATAAAACAGGACTGGGCCACAATTTGTCTAAATAAGGCACTAGTATCAGGTGTGCCTCATATAACTGTGTCACATAATAAAACAGGACTGGGCCACAATTTGTCTAAATAAGGCATAAGTGTCAGGTGTGCCTCATATAACTGTGTCACATAATAAAACAGGACTGTTTATATATAAGGCATAAGTGTCAGGTGTGCCTCATATAACTGATTCACATACAAAGAAATCAACAGCGAGGCCTATGTGAATACATGTTTTATGAATAGTTTATTCTAGCTCCTGCGATGTATACATTCTTACACTTTATACAAGCAATAGGCCATATCTCGGTACAAACAATAGGTCATCACTTTTACAAAAATAGGTCATCAGTTGGTACAAACATTGTGTCAGAACTGCGTAGACTCTGAATACGATCTGTCGTTACGCAAATATCCAATGTTAATCTCGCCTTCTTTGTCACGTGAGTTGAAGTAATTTCTTTCTGCTGAACTACCGCTAGAGCTGTTGTTGGTGGTGGTGTTGTCTCTCTTGGCGAAATGCTACAAAACATAATCATAAATTACATAACGGTGAATAGATGATATACGTGCTGTAAGTCAGATCCTATCATTGTCTTATCTTGGTCAGATTATTTCATAGTCTTATAAGTCAGATCCTATCATAGTCTTATCATTGGTCAGATCCTATCATAGTCTTATCAATGGACTACGCCTCACGTGGACTAACTACACCTCATTTAGACTTACTACACTGCTTGTGGATGACTACCCTTTATTTGGTCTGACTACACCTCATGCGCTTTGATTACACATTATATTCCCTGACTACGACTCATGTGTCCACTCAACAATTATAGGGTTACAACAAATCAATACAACAAAATAGGGTCCCCTTACTGTCAACTGCTCTATGTTCTTCTGGATTGAGTAATTCGTAGTTCTTAAACACGTTATAATACGTCGTACTATTCTTAATATCATTGAATGAACTCAAGTCCTTTTCATAATAATTTTAACTTTAATAACTTATTCTATATACAGGCTTCAACTTCAATAGACACATGAATATATTATGATATAGCGCAGCTCGCTATCAGACATACAAGAAATACATTCTACTTCCACAACGTTCCACTCAAGGCTGCCGCACGACTAAAACTAACGTCACAAAAACAATACAGTCAAGACAATACGTCACTCAGCCAAGCGCGGGAAGAGCGTTCATTAACTAATTAAAACTCTCTAACACGCACCGCGCGCAATAAACATGACGTTCAATGGCAGTAATTACTAATGAACTCCCACACTCGACGCTTACCTGGAAGCAACCAAAGAAATCCCACCGGAGAGGTATATGGGCGTGTCTAAACAAATACTCCACCAGATAGGACACGCCTATCAGCGTAAAGAGAGATATCAGCATGGATAGGGTTCTGAATGGGAACAACTGGGTATTCGTGACGTCGTCGTACCTGGAGTTTAGTAGACGGTTAGAGATCAGGACGTAAAAGACATAAAATATTATTTTTTTAAAAAGCCTTTCTATCAAAGACGAGTTTGAACCACTCAAAATAAAACAATTAAATATGTCTTTAAATGAATGACCCAGAGGAGTGTAGATGATCACTCTATGTAGCATTCTATGTAGCACTCTATGTAGCACTCTATGTAGCACTCTATCTTGCACTCTATGTAGCACTGTATGTAGCATTCTATTTAGCACTCTATGTAGCACTCTATGTAGCACTCTAAGTAGCACTCTATGTAGCACTAAATGGGGCGGAAGAATTCGAATTGAATGAAGACGAAACTTAAATATGTTTAGTTTTTATAAATTTTTGAAAGATATTCTGTTCACAGACTGGATAATGACTTTTAAGAAAGTTTAAATTATTTTCAAATTTTAGTGGTTTTTACTTTGTCTTTGATAGAAATTCTTTTCTTGTTTTTAATTTGCTTACAATATTTATTTTTATTTGCTACAAACTTGTAATAAATTTAAATGTGTTCATTATGGACAAAAGAAGTAATTTTTAAACCTTTTTTTTTAATCCACTTAATTAACCAGCTCTCTTACGACCTTCCCTAACGTCACTTCTCGCGCCGTTCAATGAACGTAGCAGACGCGATCTATGCACAACTCAAAGGCTACTTCTCAGGCGACGCTTTAGTCACGTTTGTCAACAACAAAAAATGGCGATGGGAAAAAAAAAGATGTGAAAACAAGATGGGAAAGCGAGTAGAAAGAAATTCTTTAAAAATCTAGCAGTTTAGTCAACAAAATAAAGCACATAATACTTCTTGGGGGTATCTCGACACAGGTTGTTGTTTTTTATCTAGCGAGCTCCCAGTCTGTAAGGCTGTCGATTCAGATGATACATGACAGAGGCGTTATATATTACATGATATAAAAACAGTCAAGAAACACAAAAAGCAGCACATTCAGTGTTTGAACACACAGACAACTCTAATACAGTATTGTGCTTAACTCATGACAAAACACACAAAAGTTTTGTGATGAGACCGATTGCAACTCTAAGAGCACATTTACCAGGGGTACTTGAGGACTGCAGGAATCTTTAAAGAGTTGTCTCCGCCTAGCAGCCGAAGGACCAACCCATCAACGAATGCCGCGAGAGAGCCGTACGAGTTACTCCCCTTGAGGTACATGACGCACAAAAGTTGAGGGAAGAGGATGACGTAGACAAAGTCACTGCTCAAGATCCACAGGCCGTAGATGGACTCCACGTTGAGCGCCATGACACATGATGCAGCTGTGATGACCAGCTGGGCCAATCGCATGATCCAGATCTGAACCGGCTGGGACAACTGAGGATGGAACAATGGTGGCAATAAGATCTCAAAGTTGGAATATGGGTCTTTGAAACGTTTCAAGGAACAATGGTGGCAATAAGATCTCAAAGTTGGAATATGGGTCTTTGAAGCGTTTCAAGGAACAATGGTGGCAATAAGATCTCAAAGTTGGAATATGGGTCTTTGAAGCGTTTCAAGGAACAATGGTGGCAATAAGATCTCAAAGTTGGAATATGGGTCTTTGAAGCGTTTCAAGGAACAATGTTAACATTAAGATCTCAACAAGAACTCAGTACAAGAGCTCCTCATTCCTGCCAAAGACAATAAGGGACTGGAACAAGCTTCCAAAAGCAACAGTTGAGGCGACTACACTTGACACATTTGCGTCTATTGCCTCCTGTCTTCCAACCCCCAGTTCATAACACCATTGCTGAGTTACCCTTGCAACCAGTGAAGTATCGCCTTCAAAACCACGCACAGTAACATCACGAACCCCTCTGAAACATAGGAGCCAGAATGATCAATTCTTTGATCGTGGGCCCTAAAGAAATATAGAAGAAGAAAAAGAGATCTCGGAGTTGTAATATGAGTCTTTGACAGCTGTAGATATAACATTTATTTAACAACTGGGTTGTGTGGTCGTCAAATGAGAATGAAACCAATGACGTCATCTGATCACTGGGGACTTCTAAAACAATTTTGTTTAAATCTGAAAATGATGAGAACACACACATGTATGAATTTATGTATAACAACTGATGCAAAAGAATTGTGAATACTTCCTGAGACAAGTGCTCAATAGACTCGTGAATACATAATGAAACAACCGCCTATTCGACATAGCCAAGGTAAAGACTTCAACTAAGGGAACTTATTCATGATAAATCGTAGTAAATACATTTAAGAACTTATTTCCCTTTATTTACACGTTTAGAGTTAGTATAAAATTAAAACAAGGGCTGTCTTTCTATGTTGTAAAGTAGCCAGTTATGGAGGGCGGAAGGGGGGCGGGCAAATTTTTCTCCAAAAGTGGGGCCTTTTCTAGCATATAACTTTTGTTTGAGTTTGTGGACAAAATATCTTTTTTACAACTTTTGTTAATTAGATCTAATTAAGAATACAATTTTTTACATTAGTATAATTTCTGACACAAAGTAAACATAACTGTTAGCAATATTTACGAAATCGAACTTAATGCTCGCTTTGTCCCATCCTTAATTGTAGCGCAGAACAAAACGGAATGTATGAGACGTGACCAATCTGCGCTATCTCGGAGGACTTCTATAGCATGACGCTAAGCACACATCCAATCAATTGGAAGATTTACAGTAACCATGACTGCATGTTGAACTCCTAGAATAACGCAGAGGTCCAACGCGTGTCTTGTTGCGGAAGCTTAGCAAAGGAAGGGAAGAGGGGGTGACTGGATGTGTTTTAGTTATGACTGATTTTTACAAAAACATCGTTTATTGATGATTAGATGAAACAAAGAAATAGTTAAACTGACAAAAATACAACATCATAACAATTAGGTAACAATTACATTTAAAAGTAAAGTGTAGAACCGTGGATAGTTTAACCCAACCCCCCCCCCCCCAAATTATGATACCAACTAACAACCTTCTTGCCATACATCATAGCATAGATTATTCCAACTATGCTACCAACCAACCTTCTTGCTGCAGACCAATGAATTGATTACCCACACTGTGTACCAACCTTCTTTCCTTAGATCCTAGCATATATTACCATAACTATGTTACCAATCTTCTTTCCTTAGATCCTAGCATAGATTACCATAACTATGTTACCAACCTTCTTGTCGTAGATCCTAGCATAGATTACCCCAACTATGTTACCAACCTTCTTTCCTTAGATCTAGCATAGATTACCCCAACTATGTTACCAACCTTCTTTCCTTAGATCTAGCATAGATTACCCTAACTCTGTTACCAACCTTCTTTCCGTATATCCTAGCATAGATTACCCCAACTATGTTACCAACCTTCTTTCCGTAGATCCTAGCATAGATTACCCCAACTATATTCCTGCTGAACATACTACTGGAGGAGAGGACAGAGGAATCTGTGGAGGACATGACGGCTGCTGAAATGGCTCCAAGACCGATGAATGAGACGACAGGAGGACAAAGATGGCGCATGACTAAGGGGAGGGTCAGGGCGCGGTCGGCTGCTGAGATGGACGTCATTCCGTAATCGGTCTGGTTCCAATCTGTGATATCAGGGGATAGATGTGATATAGTTTGTGATATCATTGGATAGGTGTGACATAGTTTGTGACATCAGGGGATAGATGTGATATAGTTTGTGACATCAGGGGATAGATGTGATATAGTTTGTGATATCATTGGATAGGTGTGACATAGTTTGTGACATCAGGGGATAGATGTGATATAGTTTGTGACATCAGGGATATTTATGATATAGTTTGTGGTATTGATGGTGAAATAGGTGGTGAATATGGATAGAGACACTGATTGTAATATACATGATTATCATCATTTGGTTGGGGATAGGGTTGATGTTATGGATGGTGCTACGAATGGTGATCTTGAGAAGGATATTGATGGTGAGATTTACGTTGATACGATTGCAAAATATGAAATATGGTGATATAAATGGTGATATAAATGGTGATATGAATGGTGATATAAATGGCGATAATGATGGTGCTATGTATGGTGATATGAATAGTGAAATGAATGGTGATTTTATAGGCAGCTAAGAACTTCAATTAATATGTACATATGTTATACATACAAATGTATGAATGAACCCAAAATGCAACAGTTCTTTGTGTTCCATCGACAATTGGTGTGTTTAGGGCTCTTAGCGTGTTTAACAATAGCAGACTAGGGCACTTTACGAGTTAAGGAGCACCTAAATAGGGAATTTAAGTGTTTAGGACACTCATCTGTAGAAGTGGCCACAGTGCCTATTAGGACACTTACTCTTAGAAGTGGCCACAGTGCCTATTAGGACACTTACCTGTAGAAGTGGCCAAAGCGCCTATTAGGACACTTACCTGTAGAAGTGGCCACAGTGCCTATTAGGACACTTACCCTTAGAAGTGGCCACAGTGCCTATTAGGACCCTTACCCTTAGAAGTGACCACAGCGCCTATTAGGGCACATACCTGTAGAAGCGACCACAGAACATATTAGGACACATACCTGTAGAAGTGGCCACAGTGCCTATTAGGACACATACCTGTAGAAGCGGCCACAGCGCCTATTAAGAGTGGTGGAATAGACATGATGAGACAACCAACTGCCCCCAGGTAACTCAGGCCACGTGCAATATTAACTGACTTTGCAGACAGCGCCCTCTGCCAGTAAACCTGAAGATTAGGAATAATGGGGATAATTGAAGATAACAATAGATGACAGTACTGAAATACCTAGGTATTCTCATATCAACTCATCTGCCAAGGTATTCCTCATGTAAGCTCACCTCCGAGCTATACCTCTTATTAACTCACCTGCCAAGGTGTCTCCCTATAAACTCACCTGCCAAGGTATTTCCCATGTCAACTCGCCTGCCAAGGTATTTCCCATGTCAACTCACCTGCCAAGGTATTTCCCATGTCAACTCACCTGCCAAGGTATTTCCATGTCAACTCACCTGCCAAGGTATTTCCCATGTCAACTCACCTGCCAAGGTATTTCCCATGTCAACTCACCTGCCAAGGTATCCCACCAAATATCAGTAGCAGGCCGTAATCAATATAGTTGGCGGCATAGTCCGGAGTGAGCTCTCCAAGCCAAGCTTCGGAGTGGTTGGTAGTGATGGGGGTGACTGCATCGTGGGTCAGTGCAAATGGTACAATCAACCACTGCAAAGAAGTGAATATGTGAGACCTGTAAATGGACTCATGCATGTAAATATGAGATTCTTGTATATGGGCTCATACTCGTGAACATTTATTTTCCTTGCAACTAGGTGGTCGTTTTCTCACTGACCGAGTTATAATATTTACATGAATATACTGCCCCCCACCCCCACGGACTCACCAGGCCAAAGAACATACAAATGAGTTGTATGACGTCAGTGTAGGCCACAGAGTAGAGTCCTCCCAGAAGTGTATACAAGCAAGCGATGGAGGCCGAGATGATGATAGAAAGCTCGAGGTTCAGTTCCAGGATAACCTTTAGCGACGCCCCTGTACAAGGGATGAATCCAGATGAACATCGCCAGCAACTGATCGTGCAAGTTTAAGTCATCAAAAGACTTTTCTTCAATGAGATACAATTTTGTTTAGTTTATTTTTTAATTTTACATCCAGGTGAAGATAGTACTTTGTTTCGTTTGGAATTATCGGGGATATTTGTAGTATATTATGCAGGAATGGAACCACCTGCTTAACGGTGAGGAGGCGGTTCCATTCCTGCATACTATACTACTTATATTCATTCATTAGTTCTCTTTAAGAAACATCCATTATTTAGGTCAACCATAGATGTCTTGGTTACGTTAACAATTGGTGGCATTGTCTTACATTAAATTCACTATGTTTTTCTTAGTTGTCGTCGTCACTATTTTCAATAATAACTTATCGTAAAGGTAAGGAAACAACAATAAAAGGAATGGTATAACGTAAAGGAATAGCCACCTAGCGCAGTCAAAATGGCCGCCGACCAGAAGATGTCGCCGCTAAGTGCCGGGATGTACAGCAGACAGTTCATGACGTCACCGTACTTCCAGTGAAACGGATCCAACATGGTGGTGAAACCGGAACTACGCATCTTATCAACAAAAAATAGTCCCCCTGGAAACGAAGACTGGAATTACATGGGAAGATTCGGTAATACGATTTCTTCAAACATATTTATGTAATTATCATTGGATTGTTAAATTCTAGTGATTATGTGTTACATTACAGTGATTCGAATTTATATCTTCAGCGTGGTCAAAGATTTAAAGACACACTGAGACACAGATATTTCATTGTCATGATAGTTGTTAGTGCGTCTTTGTTGTTTACATAAAGTATATTTAATGTATCGCGTTAACTGAAGAAGACATTTAACTGAATTTTTTTAACCCATCTGAATTAAAGAGTCATCCTATTTCTATACGCACGTGGCTTGTGTCTTTCAATCTCATTAAACAATATCGCGGTCTAAATCTCGTCTCATTGTTTAGTCTATTGCATTTTTTAATTAGTCTATTCGAATTTTAGTCTATTGCAATTTCAATTAGTCTATAGCATTTTTAAATAAGTCTCTTGTAATTTAATAAGTATTCCAATTTTAGTCTACTGCAATTTAAATTAGCCTATTCCATTTATAAATAGTCTATTGCATTTTTAATTAGTCTTTTGCAATTCTGATTAGTCTCTTGCATTTTTAATTAGTTTCTCTAATTTTTAATTAGTCTATTGCATTTTTTAAAACATGCGACAGAAATCCAAATACACACTTATTTTGATCAATTACATCGGGTATGTTGACCCCTCATAAACGCGTCATTTAATTACTACGTCCTATTTGAGATATCTTTCCACGTAAAGTTACATTAAATATTTAACTGAACCATTTAATTTTATCTTCACACTGACGATGTTATAACATTAATTAAATAGGGATTCACTTACTATGATGATTATTTTACATTGATTCATTGATTAAATAGGGTATCAGTGAGGATGATGCCTTACCGAAAACTAAACTGATGGCGTAGCCTACCGGAGCTTGACACCAGACAAGTCCGCCACTGGAGGCAACCACCTCCGCTGTTCCGTTGATGTAGCCACCTCCCACCCACGTTGCTGAAAATGGGTTTCGACAAGGGATATAGAGGAAATTTATTTTATATATAAACATAGGAAAATAAAATGTTGATCAAACGCATAATGGATGCTATGATGGATCAATAAGTGATTTGCCAACTTGTCATAATGGATGCTATGATGGATCAATCAGTGGATTGCCAACCTGTCATGATGGAGGCTATGATGGATCAATAAGTGGATTGCCAACCTGTCATTGTAAAAGTTCCGACGAAGAGTCCGATGGATCGGTTAGCCAGCATGACGTCATCGGTGTTCATGTCCTTAGTCTTGAACCCAGATTTCCTGGCCGCCCAGATGCCAATGAGCAGGATTATGGCGTAGAACACGATAATGGATATCAAACCTCCAATGTCAACGGCCATCTTCAAGTGTGTGTGTGTGTGTTACCTGGTGTTCAGGTGATAGCAGACCTCAACATCCAGACAAAACTCACATCAACGACAGTGTTCTTTAATTGTCTCCAGTGATGTTTGTTAGCATCTGAAAAAGACACCACAGTTTTGAATCGTAATAAATTCTGACGATTTCTAAAAGTTCGAAATGTTCCATTATATCTTCTTAACTTCTTATCACTAGATAGAAATTCCTGCGATTCCACAGTATCACAATCCCACAGAACCACAATACCACATGACCACAATATCACAATACCTCATTACCACAATACCTCATTACCACAATACCTCATTACCACAATATCGCAATACAAATCTAGCACAATATCACAATACCACATTACCACAATATCACATACCAAATTACCAAATTACCAAATTTCCCAACACCACATTTTTACACTATCACAATACCACTTCAACACAATATCAACATACCACTTCTACACAATATAACAATACCACGTTAACACAATACCACATTACCACAATATCACATTACCACAACATCACATTACCACACGGGTTCAACCAAATCTACAGGATAAACAGGATCTCTATAGAAGATCACCAACACAAAAACAGATTCCTAGAATGAGATGCACCGAGTCATCTGGTTTCAAAACATAGCCCGCACAAAAGTACCCTTACCGTTTCAGAACATGGCCCACACAAAAGTACCCTTGCCGTTTCTAAACATGGCCCGCACAAAAGTACCCTTGCCGTTTCAAAACATGGCCAGCACAAAAGTACCCCTATCGTTTCAAAACATGGCCCGCACAAAAGTACCCTTACCGTTTCAAAACATGGCCCGCATAAAAGTACCCTTACCGTTTCAGAACATGGCCCGCACAAAAGTACCCTTACCGTTATAGAACATGGCCCGCACAAAAGTACCCTTACCGTTTCAGAACATGGCCCGCACAAAAGTACCCTTACCGTTTCAAAACATGGCCCACACAAAAGTACCCTTACCGTTTCAGAACATGGCCCGCACAAAAGTACCCTTACCGTTTCAAAACATGGCCCACACAAAAGTACCCTTGCCGTTTCAGAACATGACCCGCACAAAAGTACCCTTACCGTTCCAGAACATGGCCCGCACAAAAGTACCCTTACCGTTTCAGAACATGGCCCGCACAAAAGTACCCTTACCTATTCCAGGTGTATCTCAAGTCGTCCTATATCAAATTTTAACAAGCAGCCTACACTGCGAAATAGCGGTAGAGGAAAACTAAATGTTAAAAATAGGAATAAAACCTTTATTTAAAATCTCAAATCGCCAACTGACCATTTGAAGAGTCTACTGCCAACACTACCAAGAGACAATCTACTGCCAACACTACCAAGAGACAATCCACATAGTACGTCAGCGAAAAAAGTCAAGATTTCACCCTTCCCCCCACACACACTTTTTCGTTGTACCCGTAAATTTTTTGGCCATCCCTCATGCGTTCGTATAATTTTGTTTTAATAACCTCCTTCAAATTTATTTGTAGAGAATTATGGTGTACGAATAAACAAAGTTACCGCAAACTTTGTTTAAAAAATTTCATAGGTTTTTTTTTCCACTGAGTGTTTGGCGTAACCCAGTGGTTCCCAAACTGAGAAACCCCGCGCCCTGTTGAGTCGCGACTTCCACCCTAAGGGGCATAAAATAATTGTATTTACACTTTCTGACCAGCTTGTCTGACCGGCTTGTCTGATCATCTTTTCTGACAGGCTTGTTTTCTTCTTCTATAAATTAAGGGCCCACGATCAATTTATTGATCATTCTGGCTCCTATGAATGTAGATGGGATTTGCAATGTTTCTGTGCCTGGTGTTGATGAGTATATTTCACTGGTTACAAGAGTAACTGAGTGAGGGTATCATGCACTGGGGGCTGGAAGGCCTGAGGCAATAGACGCAAATGAGTCAAGTGTTGTCGCCTCAACTGTTCCTTTTTACCATCTTACCATGACCGGCTTGTCTGACCGGCTTGTCTAATATAATAATGTTGAGAAATTTGTCAAGTAACTAATCAACTCAAACACAATTACAGAGTGAAACTCATATTCAATTGTAATTGTACACATGTGAGATAGGTAGGTGATGTTGGATATGTATAATGTTGGATAAGTAGGTGAAATTGGATAGGCAAGTGATGTTGGATAGGTTGGGAGATTTGAGATAGTTAGGTGATGTTTGATACATAGGGATTTGTTGTATAGTTGAAGAGAGAGAGGGATATTTTTTTATAGGTAGAAAATGTTGAATTGGTAGGTGATGGTGGATAGTTGGGGATTTCTTTTAGATAGCTGGGATGTGTTGGATAGGTCAAGAGATGCTGGATAGGTGGGGAGATGCTGGATAGGTGGGGAGATGCTGGATAGGTTAGTAAGTGCTGGATAGCTGTGGTGGCGTTGGAAAGGTGGGGAGACGTTGTAAAGGTGGGGAGATGGAGAGGTGGGGAGACGTTGGAAAGGTGGGGAGATGGAGGGGTGGGGAGACGTTGGAAAGGTGGGGAGATGGAGAGGTGGGGAGACGTTGGAAAGGTGGGGAGATTAAGAGGTGGGGAGACGTTGGAAAGGTGGGGAGACGTTGGAAAGGTGGGGAGATGTTGGAAAGGTGGGGAGATGGGGAGACGGTGGAAAGGTGGGGAGACGTTGGAAATCTTTATTGGATATACTGGATACTTAGAGTTATGTTGGAAAGGTTGGATAATTCTAAGCCGTAGGGATGTTGCTTAAAAGAGTTAATGTTATATATGTTGGTTGATGAAGGATATGTCGGATATGATGTATAGATAGGGGATGATGTAAGCTACAGATATGGGTATGTAGTATAGATAGGTTATGATTTATATATGAGTCTGATGTATAAATAGGTTATGGTGTATAAATAGGGATATGATGTATAAACAGGATATGATGTATATATAGGAATATGATGTATAAATAGGATATCATGTATAGATAGGGATATGATGTATAAATAGGATATGATGCAGGCTACATATTTGGGTATGTAGTATAGATAGGTTATGAAGTATAGATAGTGGTATTAGGTATGGATAGGGGTATGTTGATAGCCAGTATAGTAGCGGAGAAGAGTAGTATTTGCGATATGGATTAAAATCTAATCTAAAGTATAGATAGTCGGTAGTGTTAAATAGTGTACTGATGGACACACGCATACTCTCTACACTCACTGCCAATGATGGACACACGCATACTCTCTACACTCACTGCCACTGATGGACACACGCATACTCTCTACACTCACTGCCACTGATGAACACACGCATACTCTCTACACTCACTGCCAATGATGGACACACGCATACTCTCTACACTCACTGCCACTGATGGACACACGCATACTCTCTACACTCACTGCCAATGATGGACACACGCATACTCTCTACACTCACTGCCACTGATGGACACACGCATACTCTCTACACTCACTGCCAATGATGGACACACGCATACTCTCTACACTCACTGCCAATGATGGACACACGCATACTCTCTACACTCACTGCTAATGATGGACACACGCATACTCTCTACACTCACTGCCACTGATGGACACACGCATACTCTCTACACTCACTGCTAATGATGGACACACGCATACTCTCTACACTTACTGCCAATGATGGACACACGCATACTCTCTACACTCACTGCCAATGATGGACACACGCCTACTCTCTACACTCACTGCCAATGATGGACACACGCATACTCTCTACACTCACTGCTAATGATGGACACACGCATACTCTCTACACTCACTGTTAATGATGGACACACGCATACTCTCTACACTCACTGCTAATGATGGACACACGCATACTCTCTACACTCACTGTTAAGGATGGACACACGCATACTCTCTACACTCACTGTTAATGATGGACAGCCGCATACTCTCTAAACTCACTGTTAATGATGGACACACTCATACTCTCTACACTAACTGTTAATGATAGACACACGCATACTCTCTACACTCACTGTTAATGATGGACACGTATAATCTCTACACTCACTGTTACTACGCGTGTATCAATGTTACAATCACTTTATGAATAATCACCTACCTTACGTAGTAATTCACAGTGAACTACTACTTTATATCCAGTAGTTTACAGTGAATGTCTATTCTATATCCAGTAGTTTACAGTGAATGTCTATTCTATATCCAGTAGTTTACAGTGAATGTCTATTCTATATCCAGTAGTTTACAGTGAATGTCTATTCTATATCCAGTAGTTTACAGTGAATGTCTATTCTATATCCAGTAGTTTACAGTGAATGTCTATTCTATATCCAGTAGTTTACAGTGAATGTCTATTTTATATCCACTAGGTCACAGTGTATGTCTATTTTATATCCCCACAGCTCTAATGCATTGGTTTGACTGCCGAATAACACAAAAGGTGTACCTTAGGGCCCTTTGTTAATGATGTCAAGGTGAGGTCATGCCGGCCCCTGCCACCCCCCGCCCCCCCCCCCTAGTCAGGTATGTTTGATTTTACACGCCAAATACACAACAGATAAAAGACCTTCGGCCTTGACCTTAGCTTACTTTTGCTACTCCACATTTCATCTTTTTTTTAACCAAACTATTTTTGGTCTCTGCCATGTCAATATCTGGTTGTTTATAGTTTGGGTGGCAAAACATCCTAGAGTTCTAGCCTAGAATGATATCTTATAGCGGATCAGAAGTTGTACACATAAACTTTAACACTTCTGAGATCGCCCAGTGTCGGTGACATCTTTTATGGTCGGCGTTTTAAATATTTCTTTTTTTTTTTTTGAAGTTTTATAAATCAACCAATAATGATTGGACGATTTGGTGACGTCATTCCTTTGTTGACATTCTATAATACCGATCTGTTTGTCTTACGTCTTCTGACTTTGCTCACAACCATCAACGTACTTCTACTAACTTTGTACACAACCTTCAATGCAGTTCTACTGATATGTGTACACACCCCTCTGCCGGTTCTCTAAGGGGTATGAAAAAGATGTGCGGTTGCGAGCCTTGAGGCAAGAGCCCTAATTAGGGTTCTAATAAAGTGCGTTACTTGTATGAATGTTTTGTCAAGTTTCCAGCCCCCTCCCCCATTGCTCAATATTACACTTCATAAAGGATTTATACCAACAATTTTTTTAGGTGTTGTTTAATTGAAAAATTTAATCTGGTCAAAGTATGACAAAGAAAAGTAAGGTCAGTTTAATATCGAACTTGCTACTTTCAGTCTGCCTAAACAAATTCTACCGAGCTGGTCTTTTAGTTCACATTGTCCTCATAGTCGTTCTCATTGTCCTTCTCATAGTCGTTCTCATTGTCCTTCTCATTGTTCTTCTCAGTGTCTTTCTCATTGTCCTTCTCATTGTCCTTCTCATTGTCCTTCTCATTGTCATTCTCATTGTCCTTCTCATTGTCCTTCTCATTGTCCTTCTCATTGTCCTTCTCATTGTTCTTCTCATTGTCCTTCTCATTGTCCTTTTCATTGTCCTTCTCATTGTCCTTCTCATTGTCCTTCTCATAGTTGTTCTCATTGTCCTTCTCATTGTTCTTCTCAGTGTCCTTCTCAGTGTCTTTCTCATTGTCCTTCTCATTGTCCTGATAGTACAGTAATAAAGCACTAAATCTACAACGTACCTGTGCTGTCTGACAACTAACAACCAAGCGTCAATAAGCGCGCTATTCTCATCCTTGACTTATATGTGTACACACTCCATAACTTAATCCATAACGTCTACTGATATGTACGTTTGACAGCCAAACCTTACTTTTGTGTACGCACAACCCCCCTTACTCATATGTGTACACACAATCCCTGCTCATATGTGTACACACAACCTCTCTTAACTCATATGTGTACACACAACCCCTGTTCATATGTGTACACACAACCTCCCCTAACTAATATGTGTACACACAACCCCTGCTCATATTTGTGTACAGACAGCATTCCCCTACTTATATGTGTACACACAACCTTCCCTTACTCATATGTGTAAACACAACATTCCTTTACTTATATGTGTACACACAACCCCTCCCTTTACACTTATGTGTACATATAATTTCCCCTACACATATGTGTACACACAACCTTCCCCTGCCCCTACTTATGTGTGTACACACACCTCTTACACATATTTGTACACACAACCTATCTTACTCATATTTGTACACACAACCTCCTTTACTCATATGTGTACGCACAGCATCCCCTTACTCATATATGTACACACAATCTAGACTTACTGTTATTTTCTTATTTTAATTCCGTACACCCCCATCCACATGTAGTCCTATTAATTACACATCTGCCCACAATTCTGCTGACTACATTAACCTAATTTGAACTAGTGGGGTCTCCTCTCGCCCTGGACGTGACAATGTCTATCACACGCCGCATAAATTAGAAGGTCACGGTCTGGTTTTCAGTCACCTTTTGTGGTGTGTGTTAGGGTGGGGGATGAGAACATAATGATATATATTGTAAATGTTAGGACAATATTTAAACCTTAATATTTCACCTTAAGATTTAAACCCAATTATTTTAACCTTTAGATTTCAACATTATGCTTTCAAGTGTTGGCAGCATGCTGGACACACTGGGCTGGTCACTACTGCAGGAACGGCGACGATTATCCAGGCTCTCCATGATGTACAATGTTGTGCAAGATTTTAAAAAATGGGCTGATCCACTGCTCCAGCATTAAACAGAAACTCGCCCATCTCCCCCATGGACAGCGACGAGGCCACGGCAGGCAGTTCCGACTCATAACTATAAGAACACAGTACAGGAACTGTTCATTCCTGCCAAAGACAATCGGGGACTGGAACAAGCTTCCAAAACACGACAACACTTGACACATTTGCGTCTATTTGCCTCAGGACTTCCAATCACCAGTTCCTGCTACCCTCGATGAGAAGCCATTGCAACCAGTGAAATATCTTCTTCAAAACCATACACAGAAACAATGCGAACCTCTGCTACATAAATAGTAGCCAGAAAGATCAATGCATTGATCGTGGGACGTCAAGATCAGAAAGATCAACGCATTGATCGTGGGCTGTCAAGATCAGAAAGATCAATGCATTTATCGTGGGACGTCAAGATCAGAAAGATCAATGCATTGATCGTGGAACGTCAAGATCAGAAGATCAATGCATTGATCGTAGGACGTCAAGATCAGAAAGATCAGTGCATTGATCGTGGGACGTCAAGATCAGAAAGATCGTTGCATTGATCGTGGGACGTCAAGATCAGAAAGATCAATGCATTGATCTTGGGACGTCAGGATTAGAAAGATCAATGCATTGATCTTGGGACGTCAAAATATTCAAGAAACAGAAAAGATTTGAACCTGATGATTGAAACGTTGTTAGATTTAATCCAGACTTGTAACAAACATTGTTATTTTCTTATTTTAATTCCTTATGTTTGTGGAATAATTTTAGTCATTAAGCACAACACATTATGGACCATGGATCAAAGTCATTTAACACAACACATTATGGACCATGGATCAAAGTCATTTAACACAACACATTATGGGCCATTGATCAAAGTCATTTAACACAACACATTATGGACCATGGATCAAAGTCATTTAACACAACACATTATGGACCATGGATCAAAGTCATTTAACACAACACATTATGGGCCATTGATCAAAGTCATTTAACACAACACATTATGGACCATGGATCAAAGTCATTTAACACAACACATTATGGGCCATTGATCAAAGTCATTTAACACAACACATTATGGGCCATTGATCAAAGTCATTTAACACAACACATTATGGGCCATTGATCAAAGTCATTTAACACAACACATTATGGGCCATTGATCAAAGTCATTTAACACAACACATTATGGGCCATTGATCAAAGTCATTTAACAAAACACATTATGGGCCATTGATCAAAGTCATTTAACACAACACATTATGGGCCATTGATCAAAGTCATTTAACACAACACATTATGGGCCATTGATCAAAGTCATTTAACAAAACACATTATGGGCCATTGATCAAAGTCATTTAACACAACACATTATGGACCATGGATCAAAGTCATTTAACAAAACACATTATGGGCCATTGATCAAAGTCATTTAACACAACACATTATGGGCCATTGATCAAAGTCATTTAACACAACACATTATGGGCCATTGATCAAAGTCATTTAACACAACACATTATGGGCCATTGATCAAAGTCATTTAACACAACACATTATGGGCCATTGATCAAAGTCATTTAACACAACACATTATGGGCCATTGATCAAAGTCATTTAACACAACACATTATGGACCATGGATCAAAGTCATTTAACAAAACACATTATGGGCCATTGATCAAAGTCATTTAACAAAACACATTATGGGCCATTGATCAAAGTCATTTAACAAAACACATTATGGGCCATTGATCAAAGTCATTTAACAAAACACATTATGGGCCATTGATCAAAGTCATTTAACACAACACATTATGAGCTAAGCATCAAAATAATTAAGCACAGCACGTTATGGACTATGCAGAAAACATTTGGACATACATCGAACTTTAAATTAATTATAATTTATCATCAATTCAGACTAACAGGCACATCAAACACATGACACACCCTCCCCACTCAACATATCATCAATTCAGACTAACAGGCACATCAAACACATGTCACACCCTCCCCACTCAACATATCATCAATTCAGACTAACAGGCACATCAAACACATGTCACACCCTCCCCACTCAACATATCATCAATTCAGACTAACAGGCACATCAAACACATGTCACACCCTCCCCACTCAACATATCATCAATTCAGACTAACAGGCACATCAAACACATGTCACACCCTCCCCACTCAACATATCATCAATTCAGACTAACAGGCACATCAAACACATGACACACCCTCCCCACTCAACATATCATCAATTCAGACTAACAGGCACATCAAACACATGACACACCCTCCCCACTCAACATATCATCAATTCAGACTAACAGGCACATCAAACACATGACACACCCTCCCCACTCAACATATCATCAATTCAGACTAACAGGCACATCAAACACATGACACACCCTCCCCACTCAACATATCATCAATTCAGACTAACAGGCACATCAAACACATGTCACACCCTCCCCACTCAACATATCATCAATTCAGACTAACAGGCACATCAAACACATGACACACCCTCCCCACTCAACATATCATCAATTCAGACTAACAGGCACATCAAACACATGACACACCCTCCCCACTCAACATATCATCAATTCAGACTAACAGGCACATCAAACACATGACACACCCTCCCCACTCAACATATCATCAATTCAGACTAACAGGCACATCAAACACATGACACACCCTCCCCACTCAACATATCATCAATTCAGACTAACAGGCACATCAAACACATGACACACCCTCCCCACTCAACATATCATCAATTCAGACTAACAGGCACATCAAACACATGACACACCCTCCCCACTCAACATATCATCAATTCAGACTAACAGGCACATCAAACACATGACACACCCTCCCCACTCAACAGCAACTATCAAAAACCGTAATTAAACAACACCCATACACAAACACACACACACACACACGCACGCTCAGTAACACACACCCATACACAAACACACACTCATATATGAACTAAAGCTTTAAGAAGTTTTGGATTTCAGGGGAAATAAATAATAAAAATAAACTTGTGATAGATCATACGAATGATGCCCCCTGCCATGAGACATTTTATCACATGTTTGTGTCAAATGTGTTAGCCACGTCCGTAAGGCCCACGAAATTATTGTACGGCCGGGTGGAGCAATGCACCTATTGCACTGCACGGCTTTTAGCATACAGGTGGGGTTGGATAAATGGTTTAAGTCTACAATACATGGCTTAAATGTCCATTCTGCATGTCCTCTTTTGGGCGCAGTTGGGGCCTTTAAGAGAGTTAGACCGATGGAATGCACACAAACGTTTTTCTAGCTATGACTGTATCAAACCATGTTTGTATAAACTCATGTTTGTATCAACCCATGTTTGTATCAACCCATGTTTGTATCAACTCATGTTTGCATCCACCAATATTTGTATCCAACCATGTTTGTATTCACCCATGTTGACATCCACCCATGTTTGTATTCGTCCTTTATATTTCCACCCATATTTTTATCCACCCATGTTTGTATCCATCCATGTTTGTATTCACCCAAGTTTGTATCTACATATGTTTGCAACCACTCATTTTTGTATCCACCTATATTATTATCCACCCATGTTCGTCTCCACATATGTTTGTATCCACCCATGTTTGCATCCACCAATGTATGTATTCTTCATGTATATGTGTTCACCGTATGTCTCTCCATCTTATTATCACTCTATTGTTCCCCCCCCCACCCACCCACCCATAACAATATATCTATGACTATGGAGACCATTAACCTACAGCTGCAAGTCCAATAGTGACTTAGACTTTCTTTCATCAACATGTTTACATGTATTAAAACTGTGCATTATCCTTTTATGAAACGTTTATCATATGTGTTAGCTAACATGTACGCACGTGTTTGACAACCCCTACGCAGGGCCGACCCTAACAATTGCGGGGCCCTATGCGAAACGGATTGCGCGGGGCCCATTCTGGGTAGAGGATAAGGATAATAAGAGAAAATTAAGATTTTGTATTAGAAAATAAATTCGGGGCGGGGCCTATGCAAGTGCGGGGCCCATTGCGGCCGCATAGGTTGCAATGGCCTAGGGCCGGCCCTGCTCCTACGTGTACACTTAGTCTTCTGCACGTGTATTTGTACACAAGCGATGGTACGTGCGTATGTGTAAACATATATTGATACAAATGTATTTGCAAATAAAGATATTTTTGCTAGGAACACCCTGTGAGAGAGGGTAGTAGACAAAATAAAACAATACAACAAAAGTATCGCCCAAAAGCCTCTCACAAACAATAAGTGATATCGACTTACATTATCTATGCAATGCATGAAGATTTTCCACTGTTGCTTTCAATCTCATTGCTGTACTAGTCTCGTTGCTGTATTAATCTCATTGTTGTACTAATCACATTGTTGTACTAATATAATTGTTTTTCTAATTTCGTTGTTGTGCCAATCTCATTGCTGTACTAATCTCATTGTTTTAATAATATCATTGTTGTGCTTATCTTATTGTTGTACTTACCGCATTGTTGTATTGAACTCATTGTTGTACTAATCTCATTGTTGTACTAATGTTATTGTGACAACCAGGAACAACAAGGACCCTACAAGGCTGATCTTTGGATGTCACACACGTGACGTATTTACAACCTTACAGACTTGATCGGACGTTGCAGCTTTGGACAACGACGTTGACGTGTCACGGAACAAAGGCAAACACTATAGAACAATGAAACCCGTGCTGTCCGTGCTGTCAACATTAAGTACATGGTGTCATCGGTAAACATTGGATGTCAGTGCTTGACACGGGGGGGGGGGGTTGTTTTATGATGACAGTGGAATTTATTCGGCATTTTGTTATGTTGAGATTTGTGGTGAAGCTTGTTACGTCATCTCGTCATAGACCAGTGGCGTAGCGAGCTTAACTCGCGCCCGGGGCACAATACCTTTTTAGCGTCCCCAATACATTTTTAGCGCCCCCCACCTATTCGAAAACCATACAATATTATAGTAAAATATACCCTTTGGCGCCCCTTTGTGAGTAGCGCCCGGGGCATGATGACCCCCCTTGCCCCCCTCACTACGCCACTGTCATAGACTGACTTAATACGAACCTTGACATAGACTGTACACTGTCGTAGCATTGACTGCATGATGTCGTGACATTGACTGCATGATGGTGGGAAAATTACTGCATGATAACGTGACATTGACTGCATGATAACGTGGCATTGACTGCATGATAACGTGGCATTGACTGCATGATAATGTGACATTGACTGCATGATAACCTAACATTGCATGATGACGTTACTTTGACTGCATGATAACGTGGCATTGACTGCATGATAACGTGACATTGTCTGCATGATAATGTGACATTGACTGCATGATAACGTGACATTGACTGCATGATAATGTGACATTGACTGCATGATAACGTGACATTGACTGCATGATAACGTGACATTGACTGCATGATAACGTGACATTGACTGCATGATAATGTGACATTGACTGCATGATGACGTTACTTTGACTGACCAACAACTTTTATTGAGAGTTATAACAATGTACATTAATTAATGTATGTAACCGTGAGAAGTGTAGTTATAATCATGAGAGGTGTAGTTATAATCATGAGGGGTGTAATTATAATCATGAGAGGTGTATTTATAATCATGATAGGTGTAGTTATAATCATTAGAGCTGATAACATAGCCATGAGATGTCACGTCTATAGCCCTGAAAGGTCACACAGATAACCATGAAAGGTCACACAGATAGCCATTAAAGGTCACACAGATAGCCACGAAAGGTCACACAGATAGCCACGAAAGGTCACACAGATGGCCACGAAAGGTCACACAGATGGCCAAAAAAGGTCACACAGATCGTCATAAGAGCTCATAGCATTGCTTAGCACACTAGTTTCCCTCACTTGTTATCTCCCTTCAAGGCCACATCGAAAGTCTTGAAGTCAAACCATTACCGTGTTTATCGCTAAACGTGGTTGTGATTTCATCTTGTAACGTTCATAAATCAGGACTTTGTTCATTGGCCATGCACAGACATAGGGTCGGATGACGTCAACACTGTGTCAGAGTAAACATTGTGGAACATTTCGTTGCATATAAATGAAGGCAATAAATATGCTTAATTTGTATAAATGGCTTAGGGACTTTTAAGTAGCATTGTATTGAACTGATAAACCGCTAACATTATAGTTGACTGTTGTCAACGGGCGTGCATCAACAAGCGTGCATCAACAACTTGCATCAACAACTTGCATCAACGAGCGTGCATCAACAACTTTCATCAACAACTTGCATCAACAACTTGCATCAACAACTTGCATCAACAACTTGCATCAACGAGCGTGCATCAACAACTTGCATCAACAACTTGCATCAACAACTTGCATCAACAACTTGCATCAACAACTTGCATCAACAACTTGCATCAACAACTTGCATCAACAACTTGCATCAACAACTTGCATCAACAACTTGCATCAACACATTGCATCAACAAACGTGCATGAACAACTTGCATCAACACATTGCATCAACAAACGTGCATCAACAACTTGCATCAACAAACGTGCATGAACAACTTGCATCAACACATTGCATCAACAACAATCTCTCACGTAAAGTCACGTACAGGTTGGTCAAATGGAATATTTGTTTCGATTCCTGATATCTTTCTTTAGATCACGATTTTGAAGGGGTGCAAGGCTTAGTCAAGCGAATTGTAGCGCCCTAAAAAGTAGTCAATGAATTGTAGAGACAAGTATAACAAGGTATGTTGACGCTTGAATTAAAATACAGGACAATAAGATGTCAACGTATCGGCTTAGAGCCTTCTTCAGGGAACAGGATACATGAAAATAAGACAAGAAACAGAACAAAGAGAAAAACTTTAGAGATCTCCTGTGTTTTATCGGAAGTAGGATTACAGGAAGTGAAAGAATATAAATATTGGTACAGTGAAACTTAAGGTCCAGAATCTTAACGGACCTAAATATTTAGAGACACATAAAATCTAAGCATTGGATTGACATAGTTTAGACCGCTCGGCCACTAATGTAACAGTATTGTAATTGGTTGTCCAAACTATTTCAAGTACTGCATGGCATGCCCGCACAACTCAAAATGTATGGCGGGCCGTAATACTTTATAAAAAAACTTGTGCGGGCCGAAACAAAATAGGACAAGGGGAAAGCTATTAAGAAACTAATAATAATAATGAATATTTCGTTACTTTGCGGGCCGCAAAGTGGGTTCTGGCGGGCCGCATGTGACCTGCGGGCCGTATGTTGTGCAGGCCTGCGGTATGTCTATGGTACTTCAGTAACGGTATTTGACAAGTTTTACTATTTCAATTATAAACTAAATTGCACTGTCCAGCACTGTGAACAGTCACAGTATCACTGCGTCTAAATTGCACCGTCGTAACAGCACTGTGAACAGTCACAGTGTCACTGCGTCTAATTCCATTGGATGAATGGTGAGCCACGTAAAAGGGAGGTGATCATAATATCAGTTGGTTTGGTCCTGGTGGTTAAGATAAAACTGTTCAGATCGACATCAGCGAAACAAGTTGCAGCACCAGATTAACCATGGTGAAACTGGTGGACTTGCACCAGGCCTACTCTAAAGTTTGAAAATGGCAAACCTACTTTTCCCATTACGTCATGAACTATTGGATGTTATGGATTCAGCTCTATGGATCATGTTTTTAAACCAGTGAAAGTAATAATCAAAAAATATAGCAGATGAAATATAGCAGGTCAATTATAGCAGGTCAAAAATAGCAGGTCAAATATAGCAGGTCAAATATAGCACGTGAAATACAGCAGGCAAAATATAACATGTCAAAAATAGCAGGTCTAATATGGCAGTTCAAATATAGAAGTTCAATTATAGCAAGTCAATTATAGCAGGTCTAATATGGCAGGTCAAATATAGCAGGAGGAGGAACACACTTGAGCCTGGTTGTCAAAACAGAAAACTGAAGAGTCAAACTGAAAAGGGGCAGACAATAAAATCACAAAAAGTTCAACAATTGAGAGATAGTATGGATGGAGCATCAGAAGTTGGTGACGTTCAGCCGACCAGTAATAAGATTTGTGTCCCTTGTCTTTGTGAGGTACATAAGATTTTATCGTTTAACTATCAAGGTCCTGAATGAAGACAATATTTGCGCCTCAATGTTGGCGCCCAGGACGAGTGCTACTTGTCCCTCGCACTTATCCTCCCAAACTTCCCCTCCCTCGCTCTTCCTCCTCCATCGCACTTCGCACCTACCCCCCCCCCCAGTCGTCACAGTATGCCAAATATATTTTTGGTGATTTTTCGTGTTTGGAGTGGCTTCATGTTCAAAAACACAGAATGTTATTATTTGAGAACCTCTATAAGATCTAGCTGCAGCTTGACTCAGGCTGAGTTCAAAGCCAACCAGTCAAGCAGAACGACTACGAGACGTTAGCTTGAAAAGTTACTGCTTTTGACCCTTGCATTTTGGTTATACTACAACTACCATAGGCGTGCAATTTTCTTTATACTACAACTACCGTAAGCATGCAATTTTTGTGAACGATTTCATAACATCGTAACTAATAAAAAAAATTAAATGACTTTTTAAAAATTAAAAGATAAGATTTTATTAAGCAAAGCTAGATTTTTTAAATAATCCATCCTTACGTAAGCCATATCGTATCATATCTGCCTTCCACATTAACTTGGCGTATTTTGTCTCACCTAGATGTACACAGCAATTATTGATGTACGTTGACGACTTCAGGTTTTCGCCACCAAGGCATCTCTACAGAAACGGTTACTGGAAATTTGTTTGAAAGAAATTTCGTCGACCGAAAATTGATCGACGGAAGTTTGATCGGACGGAAGTTGGTCGAATTTTATTTCAGTTCACACCATCAAATTTTCGTCAAATTTCTTTTTGAACGCACTAGACTATACAGTAAAAGAAAAAAAAAGGTCCTCCGATGTCTGGACAGTGTGACCAATGTCTTCCAATGTCTGGACAGTGTGACCAATGTCTTCCAATGTCTGGACAGTGTGACCAATGTCTTCCAATGTCTGGACAGTATAACCAATGTCTTCCAATGTCTGGACAGTGTGACCAATGTCTTCCGAAGTCTGGACAGACTAACCAATGTCTTCCGATGTCTGGACAGTGTGACCAATGTCTTCCGAAGTCTGGACAGACTAACCAATGTCTTCCGATGTCTGGACAGTGTGACCAATGTCTTCCGAAGTCTGGACAGACTAACCAATGTCTTCCGATGTCTGGACAGTATAACCAATTTCTTCCGATGTCTCGACAGTGTGACCAAGGAACCAACATTAAGTCAGGACTATTTAAACACGTGATGAACCAGTAGGAATAGAACACTGCTTGCAAGTGCCTGTCATCCTGAGTCGCAGGGAGAACTTGCGGGAGTCCATCAGACGTTCAATTACATGATGAGGACGTATTGCTAAGAACATTAGAAAGACTTTAATGAAGGAATCAACATGCTGCAGCTCACCGCCATAGAAGCAGTTTAAGAATCACTTGGCTTCAGTCCCTTTGAACTGTTGTTTGGACACAACAGTCATTCCCCAGACACAACAGTCATTCCCCAGACACAACAGTCATTCCCCAGTCACAACAGTCATTCCCCAGACACAACAGTCATTCCCCAGTCATTCCACAGTATTTTTAATGCAGCTCTGTGTGTGTGTCTGTGTGTGCTAGCATGTGTGTGTGTATGTGTGTGTGCTGTAGTGATACGATAACTGCAAGATTAGTGAAAGGTGTGTGCGAATTTTATTCTCTGATGTATAATCTAGTACATACGGGCTCATCATTTCTTTCCCTTATCAAAACAAATTCCGTACAACTATATCGAACATTTAAAAATGAAATATAATAAAATCAATAGTACTTTGTATAATGACTTAATCGGATAAGTGGGTCTTATATTCTTTTAACTTACAGTAGGCCTGGTGCAAGTGACTAAGGTGCACCGTGATTATTGCACTGTATCTCGGCTGTCCACTGATTTAAGGCTGGGATCGTGGGCTGTCAACTGATTTATGGCTGTGATCGTGGGCTGTCCACTGATTTAAGGCTGGGATCGTGGGCTGTCCACTGATTTAAGGCTGGGATCGTGGGCTGTCCACTGATTTATGGCTGTGATCATGGGCTGTCCACTGATTTATGGCTGGGATCGTGGGCTGTCCACTGATTTATGGCTGGGATTGTGGGCTGTCTACTGATTTATGGCTGGGATTGTGGGCTGTCAACTGATTTATGGCTGGGATTGTGGGCTGTCCACTGATTTATGGCTGGGATTGTGGGCTGTCCACTGATTTATGGCTGGGATTGTGGGCTGTCCACTGATTTATGGCTGGGATCGTGGGTTGTCCACTGATTTATGGCTGGGATTGTGGGCTGTCCACTGATTTAAGGCTGGGATTGTGGGCTGTCCACTGATTTAAGGCTGGGATTGTGGGCTGTCAACTGATTTATGGCTGGGATTGTGGGCTGTCAACTGATTTATGGCTGGGATTGTGGGCTGTCCACTGATTTATGGCTGGGATTGTGGGCTGTCCACTGATTTATGGCTGGGATTGTGGGCTGTCCACTGATTTATGGCTGGGATTGTGGGCTGTCCACTGATTTATGGCTGGGATTGTGGGCTGTCCACTGATTTATGGCTGGGATTGTGGGCTGTCCACTGATTTATGGCTGGGATTGTGGGCTGTCCACTGATTTATGGCTGGGATTGTGGGCTGTCCACTGATTTATGGCTGGGATTGTGGGCTGTCCACTGATTTATGGCTGGGATTGTAGGCTGTCCACTGATTTATGGCTGGGATCGTGGGCTGTCCACTGATTTATGGCTGGGATTGTGGGCTGTCCACTGATTTATGGCTGGGATTGTGGGCTGTCCACTGATTTATGGCTGGGATTGTGGGCTGTCCACTGATTTATGGCTGGGATTGTGGGCTGTCCACTGATTTATGGCTGGGATTGTGGGCTGTCCACTGATTTATGGCTGGGATTGTGGGCTGTCCACTGATTTATGGCTGGGATCGTGGGCTGTCCACTGATTTATGGCTGGGATTGTGGGCTGTCCACTGATTTATGGCTGGGATTGTGGGCTGTCCACTGATTTATGGCTGGGATTGTGGGCTGTCCACTGATTTATGGCTGGGATTGTGGGCTGTCCACTGATTTATGGCTGGGATCATGATCTTCTTACACTTAAAGCTAATTATTTATTTCAAATTAAGACGAAAAGATAATGACGTCACATGAGCGGGGTCTCGTCACGTAACGTATTTCAAACGAGATTTATGCAAATCACCTTAAGAGGTTTCTTAGTACTGACAAGCATACATCTCCAGGACACACCAGCACACCACGAGGACACACCAGGAAACCCCATGACATACCAGCACACCCACATTACAAACCTAGACACCCAGATGATACACCAGGACACCTACCGGACACAGCAACAGACCCCCATGAAGAGTCAGGACATTCACCAAGACACACCATGGCATACCAACAACATAATACGACTCACCACAACACTCCTACCCATGACACATCTTTGACACACCTATGACACACCTACGACACATCTACGTATGATTATTAAAAACGACCGTTTAAGTTAGTGTACCCAATTAGCGACCAACACATCTAAACATGTATCAACATTTAACCCCCCCCCCCCCCCCACAAAATGTCTAAAATCATTGCCAAACCGAGCTATCGTTTTTAAGTATTTTTTTTTTAACGACACCGTGAGATAAACCTAGGATGAATCTACAGCTAGCACATTTTCACTGTCAAAGGTCACACAATTTTAAACTAAGGTGCAGCCGCTATTATGCCACAAGAGTTTTGAATGGTCCCAGGACTATTCATGGCCATCTTGGGGGTGAATGAACATCGACTGAATTCTTCCACAGAAGCCCCGCGCCCTCGTGCAGCACGTCAAACAGCCGCGGGGCGTTCAGTGATTCATTAACGCAGACTTTTCGCAACTGTTTCAATAAGTGCTTTGTGCGTCTGTTGGTCCAGTACCGTGCGCAACACACATGGGACAAAAGCCACGGGAAGGTGCGAACACCAAGAAACGTTTTGATCTCCCATTGCGACAATGTTGCTTTTTCCCCCACTCTGCCGAGCAAGATTCCATTTGTGTTGCTGTGCTCACAAGTCTTTCAGACAGGCACCCTTACAAGGTGAAGTAAGGATTAGCATATGAAACCACCCCTGCTCACTGTGATCTCACTAGCCAACTATTGTGATTGTCGCCATGGATGGCATTTCATAAATAGTGCCATGAGTAAAGACCCACTATCCGACTGGACATAAAGGGGCTCACTAACCACAAAGTTTCGCGGTTATCGTCATACTAACGCTTTGTGTTTTCATAAATAGCTTGCAAGATATCGCCATATTTAGCCTAGTACCAACACATTAGTCTTACCGTGCTGGTGGCGTCATTATTTAGTTCGGCGACCAATCTCCCTCGACCCCCACCCCCCCCCCCCCCCAAACAACAAAAAAAATTGGTGGGGAGAAAAATAATTTTTAGACGGATCTTTTAAAAATTGTTGTTTTGATGGGATTCGACGGAGAATCCCAAAAGACATCTAAATTGGTCGCCAAAATCATAAAAGTAAACAGGCCTACAGTAAGCCTACTGTATAATTTTATACGAACCAGTGGTACATGCACACGTGTGTTATTTCGTCAAAAATAAGTTTATGAGCATGCTAATGAGGCATTTCAAGAAATGAATCAATTGAAAGGGACTAATTGTCCTTAATTTTTTAATATTTTTTTTTTAATAAAACAAAAATTATAATTTGAAATATTACCATTCCCTAGGTTTATTCAATAGTATTCACTTTTGCCTATGACAACATTGATTAACATGATAATGATAAATCAAAATGAATATCACAAATGAAGGAATGGAATAAACCTATGGTTCCAAATTTTATTTTTGAAAAAATTAAAATAAAAATAGTGCTATAAATATTACCATTCCATTAGTTTGTATTCCAAAAAACTGTTTATGTTCTCTTAGGCCTAATTGAAATGTAATTTTTGGGAAATATGGTATAAGTAGGTCATCATGCAGCTGTGGGCAGTTTTCGCGGAGTATTAGTCATATAACATACGATGGCAGCAAGACGTCGAGCAATAATGAATATTGGATTGTGGGCCCAGAGACAGACAGTCTGACTTCTGGTAGATGACTGAAAACCTAAGTCACTTTCAGCCAAAACCGAAATTAAACCGAAAGTTAACTTTTCAGTTTCGGCCGAAACCGAAACTAGGCCGAATGTGATCAAATGGAAAATTTCGGCGCCGAAACCGAAATTAGGTCGTTCTCTAACATACACTGACTTCACACTTAATGCACACATACATTGACATCACCCTTAAGGCACACATACATTGACATCAACCTTAATGCATACATACATTGACATCACCCTTAATGCATACATACATTGACATCACCCTTAAGGCACACATACATTGACATCACCCTTAATGCATACATACATTGACATCACCCTTAATGCATACATACATTGACATCACCCTTAATGCACACATACATTGACATTACCCTTAATGCATACATACATTGACATCACCCTTAAGGCACACATACATTGAAATCACCCTTAATGCATACATACATTGACATCACCCTTAATGCACACATACATTGACATCACCCTTAAGGCACACATACATTGACATCACCCTTAATGCACACATACATTGACATCACCCTTAATGCACACATACATTGACATCACCCTTAATGCATACATACATTGACATCACCCTTAAGGCACACACACATTGAAATCACCCTTAATGCATACATACATTGACATCACCCTTAATGCACACATACATTGACATCACCCTTAAGGCACACATACATTGACATCACCCTTAATGCACACATACATTGACATCACCCTTAATGCATACATACATTGACATCACCCTTAAGGCACACATACATTGACATCACCCTTAATGCATACATACATTGACATCACCCTTAAGGCACACATACATTGACATCACCCTTAATGCATACATACATTGACATCACCCTTAATGCACACATACATTGACATCACCCTTAAGGCACACATACATTGACATCACCCTTAATGCACACATACATTGACATCACCCTTAATGCATACATACATTGACATCACCCTTAAGGCACACATACATTGACATCACCCTTAATGCATACATACATTGACATCACCCTTAAGGCACACATACATTGACATCACCCTTAATGCACACATACATTGACATCACCCTTAATGCACACATACATTGACATCACCCTTAATGCATACATACAGTAACATCTCCCATAAATTGTCATCTTCTTTAGCGCACACCCATATTGACATATCCCTATGTCGACCCACATAGCTGCATGTTTACTAGATTGACGCTATTTACACTAACCAAATATTGACATCTCTCTTGTTACAAACACTTATTGCCCCAATATGATAAGGCATTAAATTAATAGTATACCCATTTATTGCCCCACTTAGATAAGGCATGAAATGAATGGTATTTCCACTTACTGCCCCTCTTAGATAATGCATGAAATACATTTTACACCCACATATTGCCCCCCCCCCTAGATAAGGCATTAAATAAATTTTACACCCACTTATTGCCCCCCAAAGATAAGGCATTAAATAAATTTTACACCCACTTATTGCCCCCCTTAGATAAGGCACTAAATAAATTGTACAACCACTTATTGCACCAATATGACTTGACAACCCACTTATTGCCCCAATATGACATGGCATAAAGTGCAAATGTTTATCTCATGATTGATACAGCCCCCTCAGCCCCACCCAACCCTTGCATATAATGACACAAATTTGGACCGTGGTGAATTAAATTATTGATATTAACAGCACCGCCCCCACCCCCTTTTTTCACCGACTGGTCACGGGTCAATGAACACAGCTAAAGCAAAAGTTGCACCGAAAATGTTTGTATGCAAGGGTTGTACAAGACTAGGGTTAGGCAAGGGGTTGCCTTCAACAGTAGGGTACAACAGTAGGGTACAACAGAAGGGTACAACGAAGGGTACAACAGTAGGATACAACAGTAGGATACAACAGTAGGGGTACAACATCAAGTCCACCAGGTTGGTGTGAGGTTGTGTTTTAAATAATAAGTCAATTGCATCAAAAAGTCTTTCTACAGTCCTATCAACTAACAGTTACGCTTTCCTGAACTTAATAATATCTAGGTTATCACTCTTAATATTCTAGCTGGTGACCCATAACTATTCCTGGGTGACCCTAATATATTCCAGGATATTCAATAATTCTCGGTCCCAGATTAAACTATTTTAGGATTTTCACAAATGTTGAAGAGTTGAACAGTTGAACCATTTATCAAACAATGTAAGAATCAGGTCAAGGACCACTTATGGTCTATAGCGTAATGTTTCATCCTCGACACTACAATCACATATATGTCCATAGATATGTCCATAGATATGTCGATCTTGTTTTAAAAACGTGGAAGCTTCTGTTTGTTTAAACATTTAAATATTTACGGAATATGGATATCACATTAGGGGTCGACGCGATCCCTTATGGCAGTGGTTCTCAGCCTGTGGGTCGCGACCCCCGTTGGGCGTAGAAAGACCCTTTCACAAGAATGGCCTAAGACCATCGGAAAACACATATAATCTACAGTAATGAAGTAGAAACGAAAATAATTTTTGGATGTGGGTCACCACAGCATGATGACCTGTATTAAAGGGTGGCGGCATTAGGAAGGTTGAGAACCACTGCCTTAAGGGGATCTCAATAATACACGGTGCTCCTTGACAGACCCCTGTTATTTGTCTTTTTTTTTTTTTTTTTTTTTTTTTTGAAAGTGTTATTTGTCATTAAACTATACTTTCAAGTCAGTCTTATATCTGTGCTGATTTCGCTGATTCGTTTCTTTAAACTGGTTTGTGTTTTTATAGTTTAGCATCAGCATCTATAATTGATCTATAATATAGTTTAAAATGTAACTTTTATCACAAGTTCAATTACAAATATGAAATGTAGAATTGTTTATTATTTTAGACACTTGAAAAACCGGTTTATCAAGAAACTATCGCAGTTTTTTTAGAAAATATAAGTTGTATAATTTATTTTTTTCCCCTTACTAAGTCCAGGGAGAGAATTGCAATTATTTCCTTTAGTTTGGCCTCCCTTTATTTGATTGTTTACATTCCAGCAGTCAAAAATAAAGTTCGTGGGATCAGTTATTTTCTCTGTGGAATGTCAATAATGGTGAACTTAACAGATGTATTTAGCATGGACCGGCTCGCCTGACCCGGACACTGACCCCATATTTGGACTGGACCAGCTCGCTTGATCTTTACCTCATATTTGGGCTGGACCGGCTCGCTTGACTCTGACGTCATATTTAGAACGGACCGGCTCGCTTGACTCTGACCTCATCAATAAGACTGCCACACAATTTAAATTTAAACAATAGGCACAATTTAGCCCTCAATCATATAATTTAAACCCCGAGTGGAAGTCGTCCACCACGACTGCGCACCGTGATGCGCTCTCGTTTGCTACTTCCCACGTCGTTTGCACCAATTGCACACAAAAGAACACGTTCGTCACTGTTACCTAAGTTACACGGTTTTGTCAAATTTAATGTGTTTTAAGATTTGGCTCGATACTTGAACATTATGGAACAGAGGAATGGAAACCAAAATAAAAATAATAAAAAAACCAAGGCTTGTGATGAAGACAATATTCAATTTAATTCTACTATTATATTCATATTTCTGTTTAAAGTCATATATACAGAAATAAGAAAGCCATGTTAACTTACAGCAAGTGAAAAATTATAATCATCCTCGAAAAACGCAAATAATATATATATATATATTTATACTAGCGAGTACCAGTCATGCGTTGCAATGTCACTCGAAGGAAGAAAGTGTTTGTGTTTTAATTGTTTTTTTTCCCAAGCAATTTTTATAGAGATAATAATTTTTTTGTTTTTCCGTCTGGTGCGTACACTAATAAATTAGAAGGTTTTTCGACGCGTGTGCAGGCCACATACAGATGTCCATGTGAGAAGCGTGGATTTTCAAATTTAGTCCACACACTTGTAGCGATTATCCACCCATGCAAAAGCTCTGTTTGGAATTATATTTATATAGCTAATATAATTTTTAAAAAACAATGTAAGCCCTACCCCCCCCCCCCCCCCCCCCGGGCCCCAAACGGAATATTGTAAGATGGTTGTACTAAATTCGAAACCTTTGCGGACGTGCGCACAACAACTCACAAACGCTTTATCGAAATCTGATTAATGGTATAGGGACACATTCGGAAATCATATTTATAATGCTTATAAAAGAAAAAAATAAATATAGGGCCCCCGGCCCTAAACGGAGTATTGTAAAATATTATTAAAGAAATTGCAGATATGATGATCAACAACCAACATCACTGGCATCTACTGCTAGTTTAAACTGTAAATTAAAGTCTGTGCAATGAGAACAGGAGCATTGGCTGGTACATTATTTATGCTTCCGAACGTTTCTTGACAAGCATCGGACCAACGAAATAGTGTACCTTTACTTTTACAAAATATAAGATATTTGTTATTTGATCCAAACAAATTTAATGTATTTTTGTTTTGTTAAATCCTTTATATTAACTTTGCTTTTTTTAGTGTGTGTCTTTCTGGCTGTGTGTGTGTGTGTGTGGCACACACCATAACATAATTTATTTTTTCTGTATTGAAAATCCTTGTTTGAGTTTTTCTTTGTTCCTTTAAATTAGTCTGTAGCAAGACTGTCTTTGTTCCTTAAAATTAGTCTGTAGCAAGAATTTTGTCGATGAATTGTGCGATATGAATAATGTTGAGTTCTTGAGTGACTTGTAATTTGAACAGAGTCTTGGCTTTTCTTTGAATGGAGTTCTCGTTTTTTGTGATGGTTTTTTTTTTAAAGATCGGGGCAACTCCTTAATGCTGGTTGCCAATTTGTCTTCAGATGGGTGTCATATGCCAGAAAAGATCATTTGGAATGATAAACAATTTATGGTACGACGCAAACATAGAGCAGATATGCGTATCTGTCAACCTGTCATGTCTCACGACGCACGCTGAGGACCAGGGCCGTGTGAGGGGGGTTAAAGTGGGCCCTTGACCATTGCGTCAAATCGCTTTTTACTTGACCATTTCATGGCGGCATTTTCAGTCTTCGCCGCTGGTGCTGCTTTTCTCTGGCACTGCTCTCTTCGCCGCAGGTGCTGCTTTTCTCTGGCACTGCTCTCTTCGCCGCAGGTGCTGCTTTTCTCTGGCACTGCTCTCTTCGCCGTAGGTGCTGCTTTTCTCTGGCACTGCTCTCTTCGCCGTAGGTGCTGCTTTTCTCTGGCACTGCTCTCTTCGCCGCAGGTGCTGCTTTTCTCTGGCGCTGCCCTCTTCCCCAACTACAAACAAGCATAACGTGGTTGTGTTGTCTTATCTAGTTATATTATAAACATATTCATTGGAGCATTAACTACTTTACACTAACATTATTTATTTAAATACAAAGTTGAATTATTAATGAGCAAAGTTTCATAGAATCCTGCAGACCAAGGGGAGATGTACGCACTCAAAAAAGGGGAGATGTACGCACTCAAAGAAGGGGATATGTACGCACTCAAAGAAGGGGAGATGTACACACTCAAAGAAGGGGAGATGTACACACTCAAAAAGGGGAGATGTACGCACTCAAAGAAGGGGAGATGTACGCACTCAAAGAAGGGGAGATGTACGCCCTAAAAGAAGGGGAGATATACGCACTCAAAGAAGGGGAGATGTACGCACTCAAAGAAGGGGAGATGTACGCACTAAAAAAAGGGGAGATGTACGCACTCAAAGAAGGGGAGATGTACGCCCTAAAAGAAGGGGAGATATACGTACTCAAAGAAGGGGAGATGTACACACTCAAGGAAGGGGAGATATACGCACTCAAAGAAGGGGATATGTACGCACTCAAAGAAGGGGAGATGTACGCACTCAAAGAAGGGGAGATGTACGCCCTAAAAGAAGGGGAGATAAACGTACTCAAAGAAGGGGAGATGTACACACTCAAGGAAGGGGAGATATACGCACTCAAAGAAAGGGATATGTACGCACTCAAAGAAGGGGAGATGTACGCACTCAAAGAAGGGCAGTTGAACTCACTGAAAGGAAGAGGATGAGTTTTATTTAGTGAACGATGGGGAGTTTGTACCTCCTGACAGAAGGGCAGTTGTACGCACTGAAAGAGGGTCAGTTGTTCAGATTAGAGAGTTGACGTAACTTTGTGCATAGGGTAGAGAGTATGTTAGGAGAGGGTTCCTAAGACTAACATACGACGACATTCGTATTCCATAAATTGTTTGGTATTTAAGTATTTTAATTTAGTTTTTGACGTACACTTGGACATTGAGTAGTGATTAATTGTGTTGTCAAGAACTAGGTCGGGGTTTCCCAACCTGAGGTCCAAGCAACCCCAGTGGGCTTCTGCTGGTATTACAAGGGGATCGAAGAAAAGCGATTTTTTAAAAAATAAAATAATTCAAAATGCATTGTTTTTTGCTTTGCAGAGATGAACAGGTGCAAGACAGGAAAAATTCATAGATGTAGGGGGTGAGGGGTATACAAAAGGTTGGGAAACCCTAAGCAAGTGGCCAAATACTGAGGTTTTTGTTACGTTATTGAAATGGACTTTATCAATGCAGGTTACAATTACAACTTGATTAATTATTTTTTTTGGTAACGGTTCATGATGAGGTATAGACAGTAGCGTCGGTACAGTCGGTACAGTCGGTAAAGGAGGTACAGACGGTACAGGGGCCTTTCAACAGTGTTCATGCGGTGTATAGTATGTCTGTGTCTTGAGTCGTGTGTCGTGTGTCTAGTGTCTTGTGTCTTGTTTCGTTTTTCTTGTGTCGTGTGTCTTGTGTCGTGTGTCTAGTGTCGTGTGTCTAGTGTCTTGTGTCTAGTGTCTTGTGTCGTGTGTCTTGTGTCGTGTGTCTAGTGTCGTGTGTCTAGTGTCTTGTGTCTAGTGTCTTGTGTCGTGTGTCTTGTGTCGTGTGTCGTGTGTCTAGTGTCTTGTGTCTTGTTTCGTTTTTCTTGTGTCGTGTGTCTTGTGTCGTGTGTCGTGTGTCTAGTGTCTTGTGTCGTGTGTCTAGTGTCTTGTGTCGTGTGCCTTGTGTCGTGTGCCTTGTGTCGTGTGCCTTGTGTCGTGTGCCTTGTGTCGTGTGTCTTGTGTCGTGTGTCGTGTGTCTTGTGTCGTGTGTCTAGTGTCTTGTGTCGTGTGCCTTGTGTCGTGTGCCTTGTGTCGTGTGTCTTGTGTCGTGTGTCTTGTGTCGTGTGTCGCCTAGGTTATCAGGAGCGCCGTACGATTTTGTAATGAATAAAAATTAAACGTAAAAAACGTAATTTGGGTATGTTATTTAAAAGTAAAAATGGAAATTATTGAATCAATCTAACAAAAAAAATTATATAACACTGACCCTCATCAAAACAGACTGTAATTAATAACTTTTTTTTTTACTAAAATTTTTGTTCGAGACAGTCCATTCAATGTTTCTAGTTGTGACGTAGATGAAAAACGTTGAAAAGCTCTGAATGAGTGAAAAGAACTATCAACAAACATCACACTTGCCAGTTATTTCATTACCATATCTGTCGCACAATCCCCCCTCCCCCCCCCCCCCCCACACCTCCTTTCATGCCACTTTGAATCTTACACCCACGATATCCTCCACTGCATGTCCCTCTTGAGTGGGCAGGCAATCAGGCTTACCGACAGCGGTACAAAAGCCGGGCACACAACTTGAGTCGGAAGTTATTGGTCGACCCTTGAATGAACGACGCAAGAACGGGAGCAGAGAGTAGTAACGCAGTCATAGTTGAAACACGTTACTCTGAGATCACTAGATAACGTTGCACGCCCCAGTGGTGCTGTGTTATGTAGCTTAGATCTAACGGTTACGTAACAAGTGGGGTTTTTCCCAAAGTGCCAATCGGTGACGATAAGAGAGGTGATGACAGGATAAGTTTTCAGACAAATTCTGTAAGCATCTTTACGTGATTCAGGATAGAAGTTTTGAAAACAAAAAGGTAAACATTTTAATACTGTTTTAATACACTGGTCATATGCATTGGTCATATTTCAAATAAATCATAGAATTATCTATGATACACTCACAATCTCAAAATGTTATACAGGTTTTTCAAGTGTCTTACTTGTTCTCACAACTCTCCCTCACAACTCCATTCTCATGCTGAAATCTCCATTCCCATGAGGACATCTCCATTCCCATGATGACATCTCCATTCCCATGATGAAATCTCCATTCCCATGATGACATCTCCATTCCCATGATGGCATATCCATTCCCATGATGACATTTCCATTCACATGATAACATCTCCGTTCCCATGATGACATCTCCATTCACATGATAACATCTCCGTTCTCATAATGACATTTCCATTCCCATGATGACATCTCCATTCCCATGTTGACATCTCCATTTCCGTGATGTCATCTCCATTCCCATGATGACATCGTCATTGCCATGATGACATCTCCATTCACATAATGACATCGCCATTACCGAGATGATATCTTCAATCATATGATGACATCTCCATTCCCATGATGACATCGCCATTCCTTACTGCTCGGGTCCGCAACCTCTTTTAATTTAGGAACCATTTTATTAATTTATAAGTACTTATTTAAAAACGGGTTTCGCAATTCGTTCAAGACATGAAACAAAAACACACACAAAAAAAGTACCGCCTTTCAAATAACCAAATGCGGCACCGTAGCCGTGGGTTGCCGGACACTACCCTAGAGATGGTAGATCATTTAATATAACAAGTTTCCTTTTAACAGTGGCGAAGCTGCGTCAGTCTTGGCCTGTCAACCCTACAAGGTTGGTGAACATGTCTGTCCAGTCTGAGACTTAGATGTGTCCTTGGCCTGTCAACCCTACAAGGTTGGTGAACATGTCTGTCCAGTCTGAGACTTAGATGTGTCCTTGGCCTGTCAACCCTACAAGGTTGGTGAACATGTCTGTCCAGTCTGAGACTTAGATGTGTTCTAAGGCGTTGACAGAAACGTGTGATTGTACGTTCAAAGGGACGTGTGCTCATGTGTCGATATTGTAAGTGTCATGACACAACTTATGACTTTGACAACTCAAGACTGAACTACTGACACCAAACATGATAAAATTATTTAAACACTGCATGATTCTCCAAACGTAGAATGAATAAGTATTCTAAGAAATCCCTTTGTTCCATTATAAGTTTCAAAGTATATTAATTATTTTTAATCGCCATTATTTTATAATTTTTACATTTACAATTGGATTTTCTGTATAAAAAGATTTAATAAACGAATTCGGAAATTAAATAGTATATGATTTCCTCCCTTTTAAATCGAAAGGGTAAATTTGGCGTAAACAAATATATTGGTGGGTCTTGGCTAAGAATGTTTCCGGACCCCTGGTATGCAAAGTGCATTCTATTTTATGTTACCTAGTATCATGTGTTTACCGTAACCAATATGACGGTAGCATATGTTTGGTAGTGTGGTGTCTTAGTGAACGTGTGCCGGTTGGTCAGACAGAAGACAAACCATTTGAAAATGTTTCAACGCAGCCATAATAATATAGCCATTTTGTACGTACCCTCAAATGTTTGAAGCATTGAGTTTATGCGCAGACTTAATAGCAACATTTTACAAATAAATTTAAAAAACAGCTACGCACAATGGTACACAACTGGTACAATGTTACACAACTCTTACCATGTTACACAACTCTTACAGTGTTACACAACTCTTACAATGTTACACAACTCTTACAATGCTACACAACTCTTACCATGTTACACAACTCTTACCATGTTACACAACTCTTACCATGTTACACAACTCTTACAATGTTACACAACTCTTACCATGTTACACAACTCTTACAATGTTACACAACTCTTACAATGTTACACAACTTGTGCAATGTTACACAACTCTTACAGTGTTACACAACTCTTACAATGTTACACAACTCTTACAATGTTACACAACTCTTACAATGTTACACAACTCTTACAATGCTACACAACTCTTACCATGTTACACAACGCTTACAATGCTACACAACTCTTACAATGTTACACAACTCTTACAATGTTACACAACTCTTACCATGTTACACAACTCTTACCATGCTACACAACTCTTACAATGGTACACAACTCTTACAGTGTTACACAACTCTTACAATGTTACACAACTCTTACAATGTTACACAACTCTTACAATGCTACACAACTCTTACAATGCTACACAACTCTTACCATGTTACACAACTCTTACAATGCTACACAACTCTTAACCTGTTTAACAACTCTTACAATGTTATACAACTCTTACCATGTTATACAACTCTTACCATGTTACACAACTCTTACCATGTTACACAACTCTTACCATGTTACACAACTCGTACATTATATTAAAATACTTCTAAAAATTCCCATAACCACCCGCCTCACTATATAACTTAACATTCCCATTAACACTTCAAACCCTCAGAATATAACAAACATTCCCTTAACTTCTTCTTCTTCTATATATTAATGGCCCACGATCAATTTATTTATCAATCTGGCTCCTGTGAATGTAAAGGGGATTTGCAATGTTTCTGTGCCTGGTGTTGATGAGGTTATTTCACTGGTTGCTAAACTAAACACTGCCATAGCTAAACACTCCCTTGACTAAACACTCCCTTAAATAAACACTGCTATAACTAAACACTCCCATAACTAAACACTCCCATAACTAAACACTGCCATAACTAAAAACTCCTATAACTAAACACTCCCATAACTAAACACTCACATAACTAAACACTCCCAGCCCTCACACCAAGGACAGTGGGTCTACTACTGTCAGAGGGACCAAAGCTTTGATGTCCTGGTGGGCCGACCTGTTGGACCTGTCTCCAGAGTCTGACCACTTCAGTCACTTGCTGGTTTGTTGAACAATCTTTGGACGGCCAAACTTTGACTGTGGGCGCAGTAATGGATGGACGGCTAAATGTAGATCTAGTTGTTTCTTTTGTAAGCGCAGTAATGGTTGGACAGCAAAGTCAGCAGAAGTGTGCCATTACTTTTGCGATTTAAAAAAAAAAAAATTTGTATCGACCCGATATTTCGTCGTACACAACAAACGTTTAGTTCTGGTAAAATTATTTGATTTCCTTACAAAGCATACACTTTATTAATTTTTGTGGTTGCCTGTTTAAGTCTCCTGCTTAAGGTAACTTTCTTTATGAATACGAATCATTACGTGAGGTCTAGTGCAATTAAAATTTTTTTTTATGGATTTCAATTGTTGGTACCGTTTCGTTAGATTCACGCTAAGCCCAGGAACCTGTAGCCGTGCTAAAAGCTTTTTAACGGTTTTTTGGGCTGTTAAAACCTGTTGACAATAAGAAAGGGGGGCTGCACAGATTTAAAAAACTCCACCGACAACAAAGGGGGGAGAGATTGGTGTGTCATTCACCAGACATTAGCTATTCACGACGGGCAGGGAGTCACGTGACGACCAGGAGTATTGGACAGTTGGGCGGCGCTCATAATTTCCATTCAGCGCAATCTTCTCTGGCAAGTGACGTCGCTTTGTTCAGTTGTCATCTGCGTGGAGGCTCTACGACCGCCTGGACCAGGGTAGAGCGACCAGCGAGCTGTCGTCTGTTCGGAGCGGGGTAAGAAAATGAGAGTGGTGCAGAAAGGTCATTGCAGTGAGTAGGTTAGACCAATCAACTTACAACTTTAGGCGAAGTTGTGAATTCACTTCGAGTTGAAGCTGTTTACCTGCAGACAAGTGAGTACTACCTGGGGGGAAGGGGTGGGGGGCATAGACCGGAAGTTAATTACCGCACTGGTCACGTGTTTGATTGAACGAAAAGTAGCCTCCAATAAAAGTTGTTTGTAATTAAAGTAAATATCTGTAACGAGTATTACATAATACCCACATCCATAGTCTTATAAAATATAATGTTGATATATAAAATCTTAATTTATATTTAATGGTATAGTTTATAATTTAATGTCACAGAATGCGAATTGTTTGTCACGTGACTTCTATTGGTTGGATTCTCACCTTCTTATTATATTAGACATGACCTTATGATCACGCTGACTGAAATGACTGTACTATGTCTTACTTGTGATCACGATGACTGAAATGACTGTACTATGTCTTACTTGTGATCACGCTGACTGAAATGACTGTACTATGTCTTACTTATGATCACGATGACTGAAATGACTGTACTATGTCTTACTTGTGATCACGCTGACTGAAATGACTGTACTATGTCTTACTGTGTCTTATCACCTCCGAACTCCCTATGTATTTTTTGGAACCTGTCCCTCATGCCTGGCGCCCCAGACATATACCCCCTCCCTTGTCTTTACGCCCTGATTTTGATGTTGTTTTGAACATCCGTGGCCCCTCCACACCCTCATCACCAGGATGTTTTTATATTTGATATTTACTCAACATCAAAAACCATTCGGAGGATCAAAGAGAATGAGAACATCGGGGTTAAGTGGGGGGGGGGGGGCTGTGGCTGGGGGTACTGGGGGGTAAAATAAGGGTAAACTAATGTAGAAATAGTTGGGGCGGCCAAGTCAGCAACAATAGTCACGACTTATACCCCATCCATAGACAAGCTGAGAACCGCATCAACTAGACGCTACGAGTCTACTCAATAGTGAATGACTCTCAAGCAGAGCCTCGTTGGTTCATGGTACACCTCTCCAATTAATTAATTACTCGTTCTTAACCTATTGACCTTGAATATTCGATGACGCGGCATTTCCAATACCCCTCCTGCCCCAGTTCCTCACCTATCCCCCACGTGACTGTCCTGCTCAATACCCCCTGGCTCTGTTCCGCCCCTGTTTCGCCCCAGGCCATCAGTAATTGGTGGCCAATGGCGAATGATCTCTCCAGTTTTTTTGTAGTGTCGTCTTGAGTCAAGAGTTGATTCATTGCGTCTGATTCTCTCAATGTCACATGACATCTGATACACTCATCGGGGTCAGAGGTTGAGAGTAACCGCACATTAAGTTTATTGAGTTTGTCTCCAAGTAGACCCGTTTACTGTGGTACTTGATATCGCTTTGAAGTTGTACAAGATACATTTGACCTATGCTCCGTACAAGTACACACTGTACATGGCAACGTTTGCTCCTGTATACAACTGCTCCTAGAAGGACTGGTCTCTCATAACATCATCCTCTCACTCTCGCTCTGCAGACATGTCTCTCTCTCACTCTCGCTCTGCAGACATGTCTCTCTCTCACTCTCGCTCTGCAGACATGTCTCTCTCTCACTCTCGCTCTGCAGACATGTCTCTCTCTCACTCTCGCTCTGCAGACATGTCTCTCTCTCACTCTCGCTCTGCAGACATGTCTCTCTCTCACTCTCGCTCTGCAGACATGTCTCTCTCTCACTCTCGCTCTGCAGACATGTCTCTCTCTCACTCTCGCTCTGCAGACATGTCTCTCTCTCACTCTCGCTCTGCAGACATGTCTCTCTCTCACTCTCGCTCTGCAGACATGTCTCTCTCACTCTCTCTCTGTCTCTCTCATTCCTTCTTTCTCTCTTACTCTCTCTTTCATTCAATCTCTCTTTAACTCTCCACTCTTTCTCTCTATATTTTATTCTCTCTTTCGTTCTCTCCACCCTCTCTTTCGGTCCGTCTCTCTGTCTGTCTGTTTCTCTCTCTCTCTCTCTCTCTCTCTCTCTCTTTCTATTTCCCTTATCTCTTCTCCATTATATTCCCGTCTCACATATGCAACATTTTTCTGTTGGATACATGTCAACTGCTGGTCCTCCATTTTCTCACCCTAAACATCTCTCCCTCCCTCTCTCTTTCTGTCCTTCTCTCCAACACTCTTAATCCCCCGCGCCGTCTGCTACTCGTGGTATCGCGTGACCAGAAATGAACATACCAATTATCTTTCTTGCTAATAAACTTGCAAAATATTCGTGGGAAAAATGTTTTGAATATCCGTCAACATATCTCTGTGCTTTTCCGAGTCTCACTAGAAATATAGGTGTGCTTCACCAAGTTAACGCACGACTCACTAGAAATATATGTGTGCTTCACCAAGTCTCACTACAAATTTCTGTTTGCTTCACTAAGTCTCACTACAAATTTCTGTTTGCTTCACCAAGTCTCACTAGAAACTTCTGTGTGCTTCACCAAGTTAACGTCCAACTCACTCACAGGATAACTTTCTGTTAAATACTTTAGGTGAGTAATGGTGCTAACACATGAACATTGACTGGGGTGAGTAATGGTGCTAAGACATGACCTTTGACTAGGGTGAGTAATGGTGCTAAGACATGACCTTTGACTGGGGTGAGTAATGGTGCTAACACATGAACATTGACTGGGGTGAGTAATGGTGCTAAGACATGACCTTTGACGGGGTGAGTAATGGTGCTAAGACATGACCTTTGACTGTGGTGAGTAATGGTGCTAAGACATGACCTTTGACTGGGGTGAGTAATGGTGCTAACACATGACCTTTGACTGGGGTGAGTAATGGTGCTAAGACATGACCTTTGAATGGGGTGAGTAATGGTGCTAAGACATGACCTTTGACTGTGGTGAGTAAAGGTGCTAACACATGACCTTTGACTGTGGTGAGTAATGGTGCTAAGACATGACCCTTGACTGTAGTGAGTAACGGCGCTAACAAGGTACTTGGCAACATCGGTTTATCTATTTAAAAAAAAAAAATTTTTATCGGCTTAAAGAAAACAGCAACACAAACATCGAATATATTTTTCAATATACTCAAATTGACTATAATTTTGATTTACAAAATATGTAAAACTATTATTCAAATTGTAGCTTGCGTAATTCTCAATTTATTAAATCTGTTTAAATAATTTTGTTTTTCAATTGAAGCTTTAAATATTCCATTCTTAGAGATAAGTAGAGATAAGTAGAGATAAGTAGAGATAAGTAGAGATAAGTAGAGATAAGTAGAGATAAGTAGAGATAAGTAGAGATAAGTAGAGATAAGTAGAGATAAGTAGAGATAAGTAGAGATAAGTATAGCAAATGAGACTATCGTGAAATCATTCAAATTTTAAGACACTGGATATAATTTTAATTGTATCAGGGTCAGGATTATTTTTATTATTTTCAGTTTAGGATGGCGATCCTCCCCCCCCCCCCCGCACACACACACCCCATCCCCCGGAAATTCCTTGACGAGCCATGGTTTGGGAACCCGGGACCAAGACAGATCTAACAACATAATGTCATTGCTCATTAGGCATACATCATTAGTCGGATCAGTTTCTGGGGGACAACTGTTTGTGCTTAAACAGTCTAACATGACCCGGCGGCAGGCTCTGACCTAGTTAAACTCACCGCCACCAGCAAGTTGCCAGGTTTTTTGGGGCCGGGCAGAGTGTCTGCGGCAATAAACCCCCCCCCCCCCCCCCCCAAATGCCTACTGATGTCCTTACCGTCAGATAAGACACGACGGCTACCTTCACACAACAGCGTCCCCGTGAATGTACCCTCTCTCCGTGCCACAATATCCGGTTCCTGTTTAAACAACTTCATCTTTGCATAATCTGTTCTCACCATTAATCATATGGAGATGATTATAGGTGAATATTTAATATCCTGGAGCTTATGCTAATATGTTATTTTTCAGAATGATTTTTTTTTATATATTTGTTTATTAAAAATATTGCACGCTATAAGATTAAGGTCCATATTAAAATATATTTAATAGTTGGTATGAGACAGCATGCTATGTGTAAACAGATGGAAGAAAGCTTACATCCAAACGTCTTCTTCAGCAGGCAAGACAGAAGGATCTAGAAAGATCCACGGGCTGTGTGTGTGTGGGGGGTGGGGGGGTATGTTTATGAGAGTTACTTGTTATTTAGCAAATGCAAATATACTTTTTTAAAACACTTTTCAATCGGCGATTCACAAAAAAAAAGAGTGGAGAGTACCCGGATGCTCTTTACCTGAGACAAAAACTTGTGAGCGTTATGGAAATCTTTTATTTGGATACGCCTTGGAAGTGGGGTGGGAACCTTTGATCCCGTTAACGAAATAAATTCATATAATATGGCTGGAGTATTTGAAAAACATTTATGTAAGGAGATATTGGCTGAAAACGCATTAAATGCTTAACATATAGCTCTCGAGAGAGTATGAGACTTGGAGTCACACGACGTACACTACTCGTGAGAGTATGATACTGTTGGCATCACAAGACATACACCACTCGGGAGAGTATGAGACTTGGCGTCAGAATACATACACTATTCGTGAGAGTATGAGATTGTTGGCGTCACAAACATATACCTCTCGTGAGAGTATGAGACTTTTGGCGTCACAAGACATACAACACTTGTGAGAGTATGAAACTGTTGGCGTCACCATACATACACCACTCGTGAGAGTATGAGACTTGGCGTCGCACAGACTGGGTTTGACAATCTCAATCACAATCACCTAATATGTGTTTTCATTTTTTCTATTTTCAGACGTATGTCATACTTCATACACAGACCTGACACTTTTAGACACATCGACCAGTTGATCCCACAAAGTTGACACATCTCGTCATAACAAGCATTTCGCCGTGTGGACTGAGAGACACACCATAGAAAGGCAGTGCATGGGAAATAAAGGGGTTAATAGGCAGGCAATGCATGGGAATGAAAGGGTTAATGGAACTAGTTAACTTGATCCTTGACACTAACTCCGCTCAAACACGTAGGTGTGGAGATACTTTTCACGTGATTAGACGGTTGCCACGTGTGGAGACAATTGCCACGTGTTGAGACACTTTCGACTTGTGGAGTCACTTTCCACGTGTGGAGAAAATTCTAACTTGTTGAGTCACTTTCCAAGTGTGGAGAAAATTATAACTTGTTGAGTTACTTTCCACGTGTTGAGACACTACTAGCGTCTGGAGACACTTTTTCCGTGTGGAGACACTTGCCCAGTGTCGAGTTATAAAGATCCATCACTATCTAAACAAATAACACTGCCTACAGCACGAGAAGATGGTGGTGCTGTTCGACATCCTCAAGGCTCTGCTAGTCAGGGGCGTCCTGGGGCTGCATGCTCTGGTGGTGGCATGGCGTGTCACAGTGGGGTACGAAGAGGTCATGTACTGGCTGATGACAATCATACTGGTCACCTTCGTGGCCGAGGGCGTCTACACCATCATACGAAGGAAAGGGAGAGAATATCAAAGGTAAGTACCACAATCAATGTACGGTCTACTACAGTGGGTCTCAAACTATTACGGCCATAAACTCTCCAGAGCGACCCTTGGTTTTTACCGCTACAAACACACTCGAGTAGCTTGTGCAGCTCTCTGAAGCAGAGGAGAACAAAATAAAATATAAAAGATGAACATCCATTGGAAGATTTCATCAGAGTCCAAACTAAACGTTTCTCTAATTAAACTTAACAGAATGATTAACTCGATGACTTAAACTTATGACATAAATGAGTTTGCGCCATCCCACTCCAAACACCCATCCACTGCTGAGCTAATCTAAATACCATGGCCAGACTTGACTGCTGACCTATTCAAAATATCATGGCCAGACTTGACTGCTGACCTACTCTAAATACCATGGCCAGACTTGACTGCTGAGCTAATCTAAATACCATGACCATACTTTCTGCCCTGATCTCCCCCCCCCCCAATGCACCGGTGCGAAAACGTTTCTTAATCAAACCCCACTACAATGTTCAGTACGTAATTTATATATGAACCTATGATGAATAGACACTGGCCTGTTACGGCCCTGCACGACCCTGTATGGCCATGTATGACTCTGTATGGCCCTGTAGGACCCTGTATGGTCTTGTACGACCCTTTATGACCCTTTAAGGCCCTGTATAGCCCTGTATGGTCATGTATGACTCTGTACGGCCATGTATGACACTATATGGCCCTGTACGACCCTGTTTTGCCCTGTATAGGCCTGTATGGCCGGGTATTGGAACATGATGGATACAGAGCAATTTTAACAATATCGGGGGCCCTGGGGTCAGCTAAGTAATCAACTGAAGCCCCTTATTCCTCTTTAACCTATTCGAGTAAAAAGGAAAGCATTGTTGGCACAGGTTAGTCCATACGTAACGACAAGTGTTTCATTTATTTGACAATTTCATCGTCGGTAAAAAAAAAAGGGGGGGGGGGTGGTGCATTTCATGCTTTTAGATGGCAGGCATAATACCACCCAGGGGGCAGATCTGACTACGTCGCCCCCGTCATACATACACATACATTTATTCCAGATGTGTCGCCCCATGAGGGTATGATTTTGGCTCTTAATCAAGTATTATTTTGGTAGACGATAGGGTGGAATGAAATGTCAGTTTGATCGGGGAGGGAGCGAAAATCGAGGGCGCCGAGGGCTCCCGAACGAAATGTTAGCTCACATTAGGGAAATATGGCGCATACAGGAATTTCGCTTTTTGTCATTCTGCACTAAATCGGCGAGCAAGAGATGCTTTTAGAAATGTAGATGACCTTTGACCTGTTTGGGATGATGCAAAAACTTTATTTTAAAAATATGTTTTCTAATTTTGACTTCAAACTATTTCTTTGCCTACACTACTTCATTGATCAATGATTTTTTTTTCAAAGGCAATTTCCATTCCAAAATGGGGTTTGTCGCAAAAAGACTCTTACATCATTATACCTATTGAACGTAAAGTAACAATAATAAAAGTGACAAGTATAAAAGTAATAATTATATACGAATAATAACTACCTTTTTTTACATTTATTTAAAATTCAAATATGTCCAATTGTTTCATATTTTTTAAAAATAAGTTTTTTTGTCTATAGATTTTTATGGATATTTAAAACTGTTCATTTTTTAATAATTTTATAGAAATGGCGTAATTATTTAAAGAAAATAGGACTTATTTAGTTAAAGGAAGTAAAAGCAATTCAGCACACTATTCCATTCAGTAAATTGAAAAGTCCATTTGGAATTTTAAACCACTATAACTATCCCTCAGATAAATTAATTGCTAAATAATGAATTAATGGCGCCTATTGTAAAACTTTAGCAAAATTTAACCCCCACCCCCATTTCTACCCCCACCACAACCCGTCAAAATCCCTGAATTTTGTTTAATTTACGAATTTTTCTAAAGCTAGTACCGAAAAAAATGAATTGATTTGAAAATCGCAAAAAAATTTCATGCAGTCTTGAGATACCTGCTTCATACTGCACTTTGAAAACAATTTAAATTGCCGAAATATATTTCAATGTTCATGAACAATATGGTCATTAGATGATACTAAAAGCTTGAGGACCCTAGAAGCGTGAGGTCCCTAGAAGCGTGAGGACCCTAAAAGCCTGGGGCCCCTAGGAGCATGAGGTCCCTAGAAACGTGAGAACCATAGAAGCTTATGGACCCTAGAAGCGTGAGGACCCTAGAAGCATGGGGTCCCTAGGAGCGTAACGACTCTAGCAGCATGAGACCCTGGACGCATTGGGTGGATGGTAACATGTGTTAAAGCAGCGGTTCTCAACCTTATTAATGCCGCGACCCTTTAATACAGTCCCTCATGTTGTGGCGACCCCCTAGAAACGTGAGAACCATAGAAGCTTATGGACCCTAGAAGCGTGAGGTCCCTAGAAACGTGAGAACCTTAGAAGCGTGAGGACCCTAGAAACGTGTGAACCTTAGAAGCGTGAGGACCCTAGAAGCGTGAGGACCCTAGAAACGTGAGGACCCTAGAAGCCTGGGGTCCTTAGGAGCGTAAGGACCCTAGAAGCCTGGGGTCCTTAGGAGCGTAAGGACCCTAGAAGCCTGGGGTCCCTAGGAGCGCGAGGTCCCTAGAAACGTGAGAACCTTAGAATCGTGAGGACCCTAGAAGCGTGAGGACTCTAGAAGCCTGGGGTTCCCTAGGCGCGTGAGGTCCCTAGAAACGTGAGAACCTTAGAAGTGTGAGGACCCTAGAAGCATGGGGTCCCTAGGAGCGTAACGACTCTAGCAGCATGAGACCCTGGACGCATTGGGTGGATGGTAACATGTGTTAAAGCAGCGGTTCTCAACCTTATTAATGCCGCGACCCTTTAATACAGTCCCTCATGTTGTGGCGACCCCCAGCCATAAAATTATTTTTGTTTCTACTTCATAACTGTAAAGTATATGTGTTTTCTGATGGTCTTAGGCGACCCCTGGGAAAGGGTGACGTGATACCCTATGATGTATTGTGACATATGCTAGAGTATGTCATACGCTGGATGTGACATGATTATGGTAAAATGGATGGTGACATGCTAAATGCAGACATACGGTGACGTATGGTGCAGGATAGAAAGGATATTTTTTTTTGTGTTCCTTCATGGGAAACTAAATGGGAACACAAAAACATGGGAAGCTAAATGGGAACACTATATCACTTGATTCATCTCGTGTTGTGTTCGACTCTATTATTGCACTAGCGCCCAGCTGATGCACCAGCACAAACTCTTCATTGACAGAGTGACGTCATGAGTCAACACCCGCGCCATATTGTCTACAGGGGAACCAACCCACCAACCCCTCTCTCCCAGCCAACCCAAAAATAAATAAGTTTGCGAAGGGGACTCGTACAAGTCTCCCATCAACTTCATTCGTGACTTTACAACTTGTTTACAAAAAAACACAAAAAAAGAATTATGAGCGGTTTGAAATGTGCAATAACAAAAACAAATATAAAATATAGCAACCTTACCAACCAATATTGCTGACCTTACCAACCAATATTTCTGACCTTACCAACCAATATTTCTGACCTTACCAATAAATATTTCTGACCTTACCAACCAATATTTCTGACCTTACCAACCAATATTTCTGACCTTACCAACCAATATTTCTGACCTTACAAACCAATATTTCTGACCTTGCCAACCACTATTTCTGACCTTACCAACCATTATTTCTGTCCTTACCAAACAATATTTCTGACCTTACCAACCAATATTTCTGACCTTACCAACCAATATTTCTGACCTTACCAATTAATATTTCTGACCTTACCAACCAATATTTCTGACCTTACTAATTAATATTTCTGACCTTACCAACCAATATTTCTGACCTTACCAACCAATATTTCTGACCTTACCAACAATTATTGCTGACCTTACCAACCAATATTTCTGACCTAACCAATTAATATTTCTGACCTTACCAACCAATATTTCTGACCTTACCAACCAATATTTCTGACCTTACCAACCAATATTTCTGACCTTACTAACCAATATTTCTGACCTTACAAACCAATATTTCTGACCTTAACAAACAAAATTTCTGACCTTACCAACCAATATTTCTGACCTTACCAACCACTATTTCTGACCTTACCAACCAATATTTCTGACCTTACCAACCAATATTTCTGACCTTACCAACCAATATTTCTGACCTTACGAACCAATATTTCTGACCTTACCAACCAATATTTCTGACCTTACCAACCAATATTTCTGACCTTACAAACCAATATTTCTGACCTCACCAACCACTATTTCTGACCTTACCAACCAATATTTCTGACCTTACCAACCAATATTTCTGACCTTACCTACCAATATTTCTGACCTTACCAACCAATATTTCTGACCTTACCAACCAATATTTCTGACCTTACAAACCAATATTTCTGACCTTACCAAACAATATTTCTGACCTTACCAACCAATATTTCTGACCTCACCAACTAATATTGCTGACCCCACCAACCAATATTTCTGACCTTACCAACCAATATTTCTGACCTTACCAACCAATATTTCTGACCTTACCAACCAATATTTCTGACCTTACCAACCAATATTTCTGACCTTACGAACCAATATTTCTGACCTTACCAACCAATATTTCTGACCTTACCAACCAATATTTCTGACCTTACAAACCAATATTTCTGACCTCACCAACCAATATTTCTGACCTTACCAACCAATATTTCTGACCTTACCAACCAATATTTCTGACCTTACCAACCAATATTTCTGACCTTACCAACCAATATTTCTGACCTTACCAACCAATATTTCTGACCTTACCAACCAATATTTCTGACCTTACCAACCAATATTTCTGACCTTACAAACCAATATTTCTGACCTTGCCAACCACTATTTCTGACCTTACCAACCATTATTTCTGTCCTTACCAAACAATATTTCTGACCTTACCAACCAATATTTCTGACCTTACCAACCAATATTTCTGACCTTACCAATTAATATTTCTGACCTTACCAACCAATATTTCTGACCTTACTAATTAATATTTCTGACCTTACCAACCAATATTTCTGACCTTACCAACCAATATTTCTGACCTTACCAACAATTATTGCTGACCTTACCAACCAATATTTCTGACCTTACCAATTAATATTTCTGACCTTACCAACCAATATTTCTGACCTTACCAACCAATATTTCTGACCTTACCAACCAATATTTCTGACCTTACTAACCAATATTTCTGACATTACAAACCAATATTTCTGACCTTAACAAACAAAATTTCTGACCTTACCAACCAATATTTCTGACCTTACCAACCACTATTTCTGACCTTACCAACCAATATTTCTGACCTTACCAACCAATATTTCTGACCTTACCAACCAATATTTCTGACCTTACGAACCAATATTTCTGACCTTACCAACCAATATTTCTGACCTTACCAACCAATATTTCTGACCTTACAAACCAATATTTCTGACCTCACCAACCACTATTTCTGACCTTACCAACCAATATTTCTGACCTTACCAACCAATATTTCTGACCTTACCAACCAATATTTCTGACCTTACCAACCAATATTTCTGACCTTACCAACCAATATTTCTGACCTTACAAACCAATATTTCTGACCTTACCAAACAATATTTCTGACCTTACCAACCAATATTTCTGACCTCACCAACTAATATTGCTGACCCCACCAACCAATATTTCTGACCTTACCAACCAATATTTCTGACCTTACCAACCAATATTTCTGACCTTACCAACCAATATTTCTGACCTTACCAACCAATATTTCTGACCTTACGAACCAATATTTCTGACCTTACCAACCAATATTTCTGACCTTACCAACCAATATTTCTGACCTTACAAACCAATATTTCTGACCTCACCAACCAATATTTCTGACCTTACCAACCAATATTTCTGACCTTACCAACCAATATTTCTGACCTTACCAACCAATATTTCTGACCTTACAAACCAATATTTCTGACCTTACCAACCAATATTTCTGACCTTACAAACCAATATTTCTGACCTTACCAAACAATATTTCTGACCTTACCAACCAATATTTCTGACCTCACCAACTAATATTGCTGACCCCACCAACCAATATTTCTGACCTTACCAATCAATATTTCTGACCTTACCAATTGATATTTCTGACCTTAACAACCAATATTTCTGACCTTACCAACCAATATTTCTGACCTTACCAACCAATATTTCTGACCTTACCAATTAATATTTCTGACCTTACCAACCAATATTTCTGACCTTACCAACCAATATTTCTGACCTTACCAACCAATATTTCTGACCTCACCAACTAATATTGCTGACCCCACCAACCAATATACTGACCCCATCAACCAATATTGATGACCCCACAAACCAATATACTGACCCCATCAACAAATATTCCTGACCCCCACCAACCAATATTGCTGACCCCCACCAACCAATATTGCTGACCTCATTAACCAAAATGGCTGACCCCACCAACCAATATACCGACCCCATCAACCAATATTGCTGACCCCCACCAACCAATATTGCTGACCCCAACAACCAATATTGCTGACCCCCACCAACCAACATTGCTGACCCCAACAACCAATATTGCTGATCCCACCAACCAACATTGCTGACCCCACCAACCAACATTGCTGACCCCACCAACCAACATTGCTGACCCCACCAACAACATAAACTGCTGTCTGAGTCCGGCCATGTCCGGCCATGTCCGGCCATGCCCGGCCATGTCCGGCCAGCCAAAAGCAGTGAATATGTTGTCAACATTTCATATTCGATTAAGAGAAAGTATCGATGCCTCGACCTGGTGACATTCTACTTAAAAGGATATTTATACCAGGAAGACATTTACAACTTTCAACTGCATGAGTAGTCGGATCCTGGCTAACTACGGTCAGTCCGATACTGGCTAAATTTGTCAGTCTGATACTAGTTAGGATAAGCAGTCCGATACTGGCTAAAATGGTCAGTTCGATACTGGCTAACATGGTCAGTCCGATACTGACTGTCCCTGCTGTAAGCGATATGTTCAGTCCGATTTTTTGGATCATTGTATCATTATAGTATTTACGATACTGGCTACCATGGCCAGTCCGATACTTGCTAACACTCCTATAATTATTGCGGTGATCCCGATACTTTGAATTTTCTTTTGCAATCCATGCGAGCAGCCCGATACTGGCAATCACTATTGAAATCGTTCAACCCATGCTACCAGTCCAACCCATACTACCAGTCCAACCCATGCTACCAGTGCAACCCATGCTACCAGTGCAACCCATGCTACCAGTGCAACCCATGCTACCAGTGCAACCCATGCTACCAGTGCAACCCATGCTACCGATGCAACCCATGCTACCAGTGCAACCCATGCTACCAGTGCAACCCATGCTACCGGTGCAACCCATGCTACCAGTGCAACCCATGCTACCAGTGCAACCCATGCTACCAGTCCAACCCATGCTACCAGTGCAACCCATGCTACCAGTGCAACCCATGCTACCAGTCCAACCCATGCTACCAGTGCAACCCATGCTACCAGTCCAACCCATGCTACCGGTGCAACCCATACTACCAGTCCAACCCATGCTACCGGTGCAACCCATGCTACCAGTCCAACCCATGCTACCAGTGCAACCCATGCTACCAGTGCAACCCATACTACCAGTCCAACCCATGCTACCAGTGCAACCCATGCTACCAGTGCAACCCATGCTACCACTCCAACCCATGCTACCAGTGCAACCCATGCTACCAGTGCAACCCATGCTACCGGTGCAACCCATGCTACCAGTGCATGAATTATTGTAATCGTAAAGACCACCGATCCACTATTGCGTGAGAGGGACTTGAATGAATTATTGACAATGGCGGTAGCAGATAATTAGACAATTTGTGACAATTATGCTGACAGGCGCATCCCTGTTGCACATCCCCCTCCCCCCAATTGCAAATATGACCACAGCAAACTTTTTATACGTGACCTATTTAACCGTGACATTCAATCAACGGAAATGGCCTTTGTCGTAAATATAGATTGAACTTAAGCAAACATCGTCCTTATTTTTCCAAATAAACATCACAGATGTGTGCAAACACAACAAGAGTGTATGGTTATACACATACACCAAAAAGACCATACATTACAAACGTATAACTACTAAAAGGAGTCAACATCGTCTAAAACAAACATCACTGACCACAAACATACAGCCCTGACCACAAACGTACATCATTGACCACAAACATATTTCACTGACCACAAACATACAGCACCGACCACAAACGTACATTACTGACCACAAACATACAGTACTGACCACAAACGTACATCACTGACCACAAACGTATATCACGGACCACAAATATACATCATTGATAACAAACGTACATCACTGACCACAAACGTACATCACTGACCACAAACATACATCACTGACCACAAACATACATCACTGACCACAAACGTACATCACTGACAACAAACGTACATTACTGAACACAAACCTACAACATTGACCACAAACATACATCACTGACCACAAACATACAATTTTTGCAAGGGACACACTGACTACAAACAAACCACTTTGACAAACGTACGGCTATGACTACAATATATTTTACTAAATATAAAAGCGTTGGACTGCCATAAAGCTTTAAAATAGATTAATTAGACACGTACAATATGTGTCAATATAACAATATATGATTAGCATTAATAATAATTGTACATTATTTATAGACGTTTCGGCATATGCCTTCATCGGTACAACAACAAAACATTTAAATAAGTATACATTAAATTTACATTATATATATATATACATATATCCTATCTAATAAGAGAAGAAAAAAATAGGAGTGGGCGCAAAAACCAGACAGAACCAGACAGAAACAAAGTAAAGAAGAATGGAAATGAAGTAAAATGTAAAAAAATAATCAGGAAAAAGATATGGCAGTTACGTAAATTTGTGGATTTGGTTTATCCCGTATGGAGTTAACGTACCAAATCGTGTTATTAATTTATTCTCCACATAGATCCCATTTTGTGTGTTACTAGTATACAGTGTACCAGTAACTGCGGTGTCTAAAATTTTACGTAGGAGAGGCAGGTCGTCGCCTTGGAGACCGGTTTAGAGAACACCTCTATAACATAAATAAACAGGCTCTCTGTCCGGTCTCCAAACATTTCAATAGCACCAACCATGATGGAAGTTTAGACGCCGCAGTTACCTAATTAATCTACAAACTTAGCGATGACGGTCTCACGGCTTCTAGCATAAGTTGAGCGTCTCAAATGATGAAACATTATGTACTGAATTGCTCTGGTTGCCATGGTAACCGAGTACTAACTAGGTGACATTTCACTCCATCAAAACCTGCACAACGTCAAATAAAGGGACCCAGACATAAGGACATTTTCGACAGTGTCAACACTGATAAAAACGTAAAAATAATTTTCTGTGAACGTTCATACGTTTCGAGTGTTCTGCACCACAACATCAGAACGAACAGACCTCTTGACACTCTGTTCAGCAATTGAAATGTACGCCGTCATCAGACGATGTCTTTGCGTCTTCAATATCTCCGTGTCTCCAAACCCCTCGCTTCAAGTCACGCAAGGTATCACCCTCTCGTGAGACTCGTGGGACTTAGGTTCCCGTGTTTAAAGGTAGGAGTTTCTTGTATCAACAGTCGCGACGTTGGCGTAGAGATTATTGCCTGTCTGGCGTTTCAATACACGGGAGCCGCCATTTCCCGTCCAGTGCATCTGAGTGGAGATGATCGCTGTGTCCACTTCCTGTCATCGCCAAGACACACGTGACAGAATATACAAGAAATTATTAAAAGTCAAACATTTTTTTTTCTACATTATTGTAAACGTAGACAAAGAAAATTTTTTGTCTTTACATATAGGACATTTTGTCATCTCACACTAAACGCAATGGACATTTTGTCATCTCACACTAAACGCATTGGACATTTTGTCATCTCACACTAAACGCATTGGACATTTTGTCATCTCACACTAAATGCAATGGACATTTTGTCATCTCACACTAAACGCATTGGACATTTTGTCATCTCACACTAAATGCAATGGACATTTTGTCATATCACACTAAACGCAATGGACATTTTGTCATCTCACACTAAACGCATTGGACATTTTATCATCTCACACTAAACGCATTGGACATTTTGTCATCTCAAACTAAACGCATTGGACATTTTGTCATCTCACACTAAACGCAATGGACATTTTGTCATCTCAAACTAAACGCATTGGACATTTTGTCATCTTATACAATGGAAATGTTTTCACCTTTGATTTTTCGTATTGTGCACCACATCATACTTAGGCCTTTATGTGCTCCACATCATACGTACGCCCTTAAGTGCACCACACCAATTAGCCGTTCGAAAATTGTAGCTGCCAGCCACGAATTGGATAATATAAAAAGATTTAAAATTACGTCACTATCAAAACAGGTGTTCAGCTATTGTAACAACATTTGTCTGACTTAACAATGTTCCAGTAGAGGGCAGACTGCTGTGATGCCATCTATTCACAGAACTTAGATAACCAGTGAACCGTGGCAACACGGAAATAAGCTTGGTGGTAGTGACAAATTACATCCGCGATGTTCCGAGTGTAGTGTAGAAATTGCCACGTAACTTTAGTAGTAATGGTCGTGACCTTTACGGCCGTGACTTCAGTTGTGGTGGTCGCGATCTTTAGGGACGTCGTCGTACTATCAGTAGTGCTCTCTGGTCATGGCCCCTCACAGTGTCAACGATGGTCTACAAAAGATGTTAACGCATCCAAACTGATGCCCCACGCGTCAAACAGGGAACTCAAGGAACGAGGAAGTGCATTGCGTTAACTCTCAGTGACATCATTTCAGTATATTGCTCAATTTATGCTCGTTAATTCCAATTGTTTGAGGACCTCTAACTAGGGTGGGTTTTTTAAATGTTGTCAGAATAATAAAGCAACCCTTAACTCAACTATTAGATCAGGGGAGGGCATGGTGTTATGGGAGGGCATGGTGTTATGGGAGGGCATAGTGTTATGGGAGGGCATGGTGTTATGGGAGGGCATAGTGTTGTGGGAGGGCATGGTGTTGTGGGAGGGCATGGTGTTATGGGAGAGCATAGTGTTATAGGAGGGCATGGTGTTATGGGAGGGCATGGTGTTATGGGAAGGCATGGTGTTATGGGAGGGCATGGTGTTATGGGAGGGCATGGTGTTATGGGAGGGCATGGTGTTATGGGAGGGCATGGTGTTATGGGAGGACATGGTGTTATGGGAGGGCATGGTGTTATGGGAGGGCATGGTGTTATGGGAGGGCATGGTGTTATGGGAGGGCAGTGTTTTATGGGAGGGCATAGTGTTATGGGAGGGTATGGTGTTATGGGAGGGCATGGTGTTATGGGAGGACATGGTGTTATGGGAGGGCATGGTGTTATGGGAGGGCAGTAGTGTTATGGGAGGGCATGGTGTTTTGGGAGGGCATGGTGTTATGGGAGGGCATGGTGTTATGGGAGGGCATGGTGTTATGGGAGGGCATGGTGTTATGGGAGGGCATGGTGTTATGGGAGGGCATAGTGTTATGGGAGGGCATGGTGTTATGGGAAGGTATGGTGTTATGGGAGGGCATAGTGTTATGGGAGGGCATGGTGTTATGTGAGGGCATAGTGTTAAGGGAGGGCATAGTGTTTTAGGAGGACATAGTATTATGGGAGGGCATATTTTTATGGGAGAGTATAGTTTTATGGGAGGGCGTAGCGTTATGGGAGGGCATAGTGTTATGGGAGGGTAAAGTGTTATGGGAGGGTATGTTTTTATGGGAAGTATAGTTTAATGGGAGGGCATAGCTTTATGGGAGGGCATAGCTTTATGGGAGGCATAGCTTTATGGGAGGCATAGCTTTATGGGAGGCATAGCTTTATGGGAGTGCAAAGTTTTGTTTCATGGATTTGCTGACGCAGAGAGTTTTAAAGTATTTTCTGTCATCCACAGAAGGCGAGTTCTCTTTCTTGTCTTAAAAATCCGACATGAGTTCTCGCACCTGTAGTAAACTCAAGATATATCAATTGGGTTTCTTTATCAGTCTTTCTCTCTATCTCTGTCTTTATCTCTCTCTCTCTCTCTTTCTCTCTTTTTATATCTCTCTATTTATTTCACTCGTTCTCGCCTCTTGTGTACAGTGCCGACAAATTACTTCCCTTACTCCGCACAATTTTAAAAAAGTAATTTCTTTTTAAACTATCGACTATTGCTGTCATTAAATTATATATGATGGAATATTGCTGTTATTAAATTACATATGATGGAATATAGCTATCATTAAAGTACATATATTTAAATATTGCTGCGATTGACTTACATAAAATGGAATGTGGCTGCCTTTAAGTTACAAACAATGGAATGTGGCTGCCTTTAAGTTTACAAACAATGGAATGTGGCTGCCTTTAAGTTACAAACAATGGAATGTGGCTGCCTTTAAGTTACAAACAATGGAATGTGGCTGCCTTTAAGTTACAAACAATGGAATGTGGCTGCCTTTAAGTTTACAAACAATGGAATGTGGCTGCCTTTAAGTTACAAACAATGGAATGTGGCTGCCTTTAAGTTACAAACAATGGAATGTGGCTGCCTTTAAGTTACAAACAATGGAATGTGGCTGCCTTTAAGTTACAAACAATGGAATGTGGCTGCCTTTAAGTTACAAACAATGGAATGTGGCTGCCTTTAAGTTACAAACAATGGAATGTGGCTGCCTTTAAGTTACAAACAATGGAATGTGGCTGCCTTTAAGTTACAAACAATGGAATGTGGCTGCCTTTAAGTTACAAACAATGGAATGTGGCTGCCTTTAAGTTACAAACAATGGAATGTGGCTGCCTTTAAGTTACAAACAATGGAATGTGGCTGCCTTTAAGTTACAAACAATGGAATAATGCTGATTTTGAGTTACGTAAAAAATGATCTAATTAAAGTGGAGATAATTTGGATAAGACGATTGTCAAGTTCACTAGAGCATGACCCATGCAGATTTGCCCCATTCCTGGTGTCGGTGACACTTGGCAGCACTCGACGGCTATTCCGTGCACCTGCATGCAGTCCTTCTAATATGGAATATGTAAGGCATTTTTCAGACCCAGGGCTATTTAGGCACAAGAGGTACCTAGCGATTGAATATGCAAGGCACTCTCCAGACCCGGGGCTAGTAAGCAGTCGCGTAGCGAGGGGGGGCAAGGGGGGCATCATGCCCCGGGCGTTACTCACAAAGGGGCGCCAAATGGTATATTTTACATATAATATTGTATGGTTTTCGAATAGGGGGGGGCGCTAAAAAGGTATTGTGCCCCGGGCGCGAGTTAAGCTCGCTACGTCACTGCTAGTAAGGCACAAGAGGTACCTAGCGATGGAATATGTAAGGCACTCTCCAGACCCGGGGCTAGTAAGTCACAAGAGGTGCCTAGCGATGGAATAAATGTATTGAGTATTTAGTTCCACAAAGTAGCCTCGTCAAAGTAAATAAAAGGTTTAGCAGGTTTCGAGGTGTGGCAATTATTATTATTATTATTATTATTGATAGTTTTCTATAGCGTGGTACCCCAGCCTAGTTTTTTACTCCAGGTTTAATTATTTTTCCAAGCGCACACCGCCTCAATGAAGGAATTACGGCACGTGACGTGACGTGTTTCCTTAACGCAAGTCAATGTGGAAGCACTAGAGCAGTGGTTCTCAACCTTTTTCATGCCGCGACCCTTTAATACAGTTCCTCGTGTAGTGGCGACCCCCAACCACAAAATTATTTTCGTTGATACTTTATAACTGTAGAGTATATGTATTTTCAGATGGTCTTAGGCGACCCCTGGGAAAGGGTCGTGCGATCCCCAGGGGGGTCGCGACCCAGAGGTTAAGAACCGCTGTACTAGAGGGTAAAAGGAGGACAGACTGCAATCAGGTTAGCACAATAGGAAATGAGTGAAACAAAGTAATGTTAAGCCTGAAAAAAGGAACGCAACAAAGGAACGAACGTGTCGGCAGGAAGCCTTCATCGGCGAACAAACAGAAAAAGCGAATAAAATTAAACAATATCAAACAATAATAATATAGCACTTAGCTGAGAAGTAGTGTCCAAGAGGGCAGCAAAAGATTTGTAAGTACTAGACAAGGCACAACGCAAGTCGATGTGGAAGTACTAAACAAGGTACCAGTCAAGTCAATGTGGAAGTACTAGACCAGTCACACTTATAGCCCGGTCTTTGGCTTACTAATTTATAACATGCATCATGGCATAGAGAAGTTGTTTGGCTCCTGTAGTTTTGGAAGTATTGAGGACTTGTTTGGCCCTATGGCTGTGTTTTTGGTCCTATGGAGTTGTGGTTTGGTCCTATGTAGGTGTTGCTGGTTCAATAGGTGTAGTTGGTCCTATGTATGTGTTGGTGGTTAGAGGTATTTGGTCATATGTATGTGCCTTGGGGTCCCATGGAGGTATCGTTTTGTCCTATTATCGTAAAGATGTGCTGGAAAATAGATGTTATGGAAATGTTCCCAAAAAGCTGATTTATTTTTTTTAATCAATTTTTTTCTTTTTTTAAAAAACCTTTCAAACATTTTAAACGCTTTCACGCACATTTGCGGTGTTCAACTATGAAATGTGTTGCATAAATAGAAAAAAATTAAATCCTATTTTTAATTAAAACAACTTGGTTTTCGAGATTTTGTGCTGATAGTCGCGCGCTCACCTTTAACATGTTTTCCTGTAATGAGAAAATATGCTTCCATAAACTTATTCAATTTCGTTTGGGGGGGGGGGGGGGGGGGCGCGGGGTGGTTACGAACTCAGGTAGGATTGCCGGCAAAAGGAATGCGGAGATCGTACAATGAACTTTAATCTGATTTCTACTGTAAAAGCGTACATCGGTGAATATCTTAAACTGTACAGGTGTACATAGGTGAATATCTTAAGCTGTACAGGTGTATATAGGTGAATATCGTCCACTGTACAGGTGTACATAGGTGAATATCTTCCACTGTACAGGTGTAAATAGGTGAATATCTTCAACAGTACAGGTGTGCACAGGTGAATATCTTAAAATGTACAGGTGTACATAGGTGAATATCTTCCACTGTACAGGTGTACCCGTGTAATAATCTCCTAGGGACAGGTAACCATAGGTGGATATCATTGACTCTGCAGGTGTTCCTAGGTGGATGTGAAAATAGTTTATGTTGTACAGGTTTATGTTGTACAGGTTTATGTTGTACAGGTTTATGTTGTACAGGTTTATGTTGTTAAATATGGAAATAGCATCAACTCTTCGGCCGTACATTGACGTCATCTATTGTACAGAATAGTGTACGTTGTTTCATTTACTTAAAGTGCACAGCGTAGCCTGCTGGTGCACCAGGATAAAACAGCAACAACCGTTCCTGTGCACTTTTATTAGATTAGCGTGCACCTTAAAAGTACTTGCACGTCACAACCGTTTCAACCCTTTCAATAGTGCCGTCCTCCCACGTTCCCCTCATTTCAAAATAGGTTTTTTTTTTCCTTCTAACGAAACATTCAGAGCAATGGCGTTGGCAGCTACAGGCTCGGAAACACACAGTCTTCTCGAGCAGAAACGCTTGTGTGTATGGAGAACTGCTGCCGTGCTGTTATGTATTGAAGTCCTATTGTGTGCTGTATGCTGTGTTTATAACACCCAGAGTCCACTGAAGTCGTCAATACTGGGTATTTAATGAAAGCGACGTGGCCTGGGGGGGGGGGGGTAATTAAAAACGTGGTTTGATAAAAGAGTCACGTGATCTGAATGTAACTTTACATAAGACATATTTTTAATGAAGATGGTGGTGTTTTTTTTCCCCCTCGGGGTGAAGGCTGTTAACCGATGCGTACAGGTGTGAAGGGTGTTGACCAGGTGTACAGGTGTGAATGGTGCTGACCAGGTGTACAGGTTTGAAGGGTGTTGACCAGGTGTACAGGGGAGAAGGTTATGTCCACGTATGCTGGGGGGAGGGGGAATAATATATCACTCTATTTAAATATTCGATCTTTCTATTGGTGTTTATTTGAAACCGTTGTGGACCACCCCCCCCCCCCACCCTTCCGTTAGGAAAACAACCAACATTTAACGTTTTCATCACTATAAATGACAAGTTTGATTCACTATAAATAACAAGTTGTGTTCACCAAAAATGACAACTTTGGTTCACTAAAAATGACAAGTTTGGTTCACCACAACTTGATGACATGTCAATAAGATAGAAGGTTTTCAAATGTATAGCCACCTATATCAGGATTGGTTGACCCGTCTGTTTTTAGATTCATGTTTTCAGGTTCTTATGTAAAACTACTCGTGCGCCTTGTACACATACACCCTCTTGTCCGTCTGCACCCTCTTGTACACCTACACGTTATTGTACACAACGCTTTATATTATTAAGTGGGCCCACCATCAAATTTATATATTTAATATGATATACGCTTGTAACAGTTGTTTGTGGGTTTGACCTCAAAACCAAATTCAGAGACTCCAGAAGGTTCAAAATACTGCAGCACGCATTGTATCGCGGAAAGAGAAATCTGACCACATCACCCCAGTTCTTAAAGATCTCAATTGGCTTCCTGTGAGTGACCGCATCGACCACAAAATTCTGTCCCTAGCGTACAGCTGTATTGAAGGCTCTGCATTTTTAAGAACTGATTTATAAACACGTATCCTTAAAGAACCTGCGGTCTTCAACAAAGTCCTTACTAGAGTTACCAGTGTGGATGGACACAGAAAAAATCTTACGGAGTGCACTCATTTGAAGCGATAGCGCCAAAATTATGGAACAGTTTGCCTCAATCTTTGAGAGAAATTGAAAATGATTTTAAAAAAATCATTTAAGAAACATTTTAAGACTTTTTTCTTTAAATAGATTTAAGAACACCAGAGCGCAGTGAGCATGCTAAAGTGACATGGATACAAGCAGTGAGCATGCTAAAGTAGCATGGATACAAGCAGTGAGCATGCTAAAGTGGCATGGATACAAGCAGTGAGCATGCTAAAGTAGCATGGATACAAGCAGTGAGCATGCTAAAGTAGCATGGAAACAAGCGCTATATAAATATCCAATCAATCGATCAATATGAATTTTTCCCAATTTTTAACACAGTTTACCGGCCCCACACCCACCCCATGCAGTGCTTTTTTCAAAATAATTATAACTTGTAAACATTATCATTTGTGTACCAACCTTTATGTATTTATCATGTGTGTACCAACCTTTATGTGTTCTTTATCTTTTCAGATTCATGCCGTGCTTTTTCTTCTACCTGTGTACAATATTACCTTGTATATGGCTGCTGGAGCTGGACAAGACCAATGACTACATCCTGTCTAAAGCTGGGAACAAGACGGACAAGTACACGACAGAATCCAACCAATCGGACATTGCCTCCCTGGCGGTAAGTGGACCAGAATTCTTCTGGAAATGCTACTTCCGGGCTTGTCTTTTCCAATGACCATTGCCATTCTTTCCTTATAACAATATAGTAATGTAGCTTATACTTGTAATTTATGCTTGAAGTTTATAACAGTAGTTTATAGATGTACTCTATACAAACAGTTTATACTTGTAAATAACTGTTTTCTTATCACTGCAGCACCCAGAGGCGTTGACTCCTGGAACATGGGTCCTCCTGGTGGAGGAGATGATGCCATACTTCCTGTTCATCGCAAGATGGCTGCTCCCCAGGGGCAAAGTTACACGCGAGCAGCTTGCGGAGCTACTGTTTGCCTTTATCGGCATAGGCGGTGACATCATGGAGTTCTTCTCACTGCTGGGGGAGGTTGAGGTGAGGGCCAACAAAGAACTGGTGATGGTGGTGCTGGCCATTTGGTCATTCTCCGTCCTGCAGTTCACCATGACCATCACGGTCATCCACCAACCCAAACGCCAGCGAAACATCAACGTGGTTGTGGCACCGACCGTCGACCCCGACAAAGAACTGGAGTATAAAAAGTTCAGAAACGAGCTGTTTGCCATCATCCTGACGATGGCCATGCAAGATCTCCCGTTCATGATCGTCCGCCTCTACACGATGATCGGCTACGGCCTGGTCAACTACAGTCTCATCTTCTTCACTTCCAAGAACATTATGATCATCGGCCTGCTCCTGTACAAGATCTGCATCATCACCAGCAACTACTGCAACCCAGAAGATGAAGAAGAAGAAGAGGACGACGGTGGCGAGTCGAAGCGACACAACAGTGTGCACAGCCAGTCGTCGAATTACGTCACTTCCGGAAAAATTGATCCCGGCCTATCGGATGCCTACAGTATTGAAACAGACGTGGCCAAAGGGAGTCATGTAGACAAGGGCAAAAAGAACAAATCAAAAGCGAAGAAGGGGAAGCCGTCTCATCGAGCAGGGGCGGAGAAAGGTTCTAAAGAGGACGCTTATGAGAAACCTCCGCCCAATGGTTTAATATTTGTCAATAACAGTGGTCTGGCTGTCAATGCGTACATCATTCCAAATCCAAACAATGAGAATCGTGGCAAGTCTAACGGTACTCGCATTCCTCAACTACAAGAGGCGTCCAAATCTGGCCATTCCTCTCCTTCGGCATCTAAGTCGTCGAGCAAAGGTTCAAAGGACGGGGACTACATAGAAATAGAACATACCACGCCCAGGGGAGATGAATCTCATGATTCAGGTCTGGCTCAGCCTGGATCTGGAAACGTTTCTCTGAAATCTTCGGAGGAAAATGAGTTTCCAACTTCATCCCGCGACCACAGTCCTGATCCAACCCCTAAACACACACCCTCCTCATCCATATCCAGCCTGAGCAAGGTCAATCCAAACACATAAATCAATCCGATGGATCACCCCGACTCATCGAATTGTCCCCCTTTGCACTACTGGTTGCACGTCCGCAGCTTTTGGCTTGAAGAGTGACAGTGACATTGTCATTGGCAATCTCAAAATATTAACAATAACTTTAGAATATTAACACCGGCACCGGTTGCAAAAAAAAATTCAGTTTATATTTGAGAAATACAAGATTGTTGATTGAACCAAACGTTCTCGTCTATGTTAATAGTTTATTGGTCCCACTGTCTGTGCTGATGTCATTGTTAGCTTTATAGTACCGTTATCGTCTCTGTTGTATTATTAAATGATGCTGCTATATTCCATACATAATGTACACATGTACGTCTCTGCATGTACGTCTCTTGACCATGTTTATAATCCAATCATAAGAAAAGCCAAATAGATGGACCAGTGTCCAGGCAAATAGATGGACCAGTGTTCAGGCTGGCAGACCAGAAACGTGATGAAATTAATGTAATCAAATAGCTTTGATAATTTTAGAAGTTTACGCCATGATAATGTACATGATAGAGTACCCAATGGTGATGTACATGATAGAGTACCCAATGGTGATGTACTTGATAGAGTACCCAATGATGATGTACATGATAGAGTACCCAATGATAATGTACATGATAGAGTACCCAATGATAATGTACATGATAGAGTGCCCAATGATAATGTACATGATAGAGTACCCAATGATAATGTACAAGATAGAGTGCCCAATGATGATGTACATGATAGAGTACCCAATGGTGATGTACTTGATAGAGTACCCAATGGTGATGTACTTGATAGAGTACCCAATGGTGATGTACTTGATAGAGTACCCAATGGTGATGTACTTGATAGAGTACCCAAAGGTGATATACTGCATAGAGAACTCAGTGGTGATGTACTTGACAGGGTACCAACGGTGATGTACTTGACAGGGTACCAATGGTGAAGTACTTGACAGGATACCAACGCTGATGTACTTGATAGGGTACCAACGGTGATGTACTTGACAGGGTACCAACGGTGATGTACTTGACAGGGTACCAAAGATGATATATTTGACTGAGTACCTGATGGTGATGTGCTTGATGGAGTACCCGATGGCGATGTTTGTAATAACATGCCCAAAGCAGATGTCCTTAATGGGGGTGCCCTATCAGGGTAAATATAATGTAGTGCACTATGGAGGGGGGTGGGGATGTAAGTAAAGGAGTGCCTCAGAGAATTTAAGTAAAGTGGTGCCCTATAGGGGTGTCAGTAAAGCAGTGCCCTATAGGGGTGTCATTAAAGTGGTGGCCTGTAAAGTTATATGTAAGAGGGCGCCTTAAGTGGGTGTAAGTTAGTGGGCTCCTAAAATTCTATAAAACATAATATGTTATAGTGTGAGTTCTTACTCACATACCGTCATGACTTGGGGAACATACATACTGTCATGACTTGGGGGTCATACATACTGTCATGACTTGGGGGATCATACATACTGTTATGTTATGTTTCAACCCTTTATTATAATTATATGTCTGATATGGTATTCATTTTCTTGATGAGTATGACGTAATGTGTAACGACATATGCCACGTGTGTTAAGCCTGTGACTAATATGACGCAATGCGTGTTTTTACATTAATGTTGTACCTCATTTTTAGCATGGCTTTGTTTAGAAATAACCCGACCCACCTTCGTGAAGACAAACAGGTCGGTATGTAACACACAACAATTGTCATTTTCTAGCACACACATTATTTTAGTCTCAAGTCGGTATTTTATTTTCAAAACCACCTGGGTAACTCTGTTCAAATTCAATCCAATTTAGAGGCACATTAATCAGATTAAAATTGATTTAATGCAACCTTTTGTCAGCGAGTGAACTCACCTGTAATGCTCTTAACTCACTTTTTATTGAGCAGGTGTCGCGTCTTTCAGTAAATCTATCCTTATGTTTTCTCCATTCATCCATAAATGTCTTTGATTTTGATGCCAGTGGTTAGCTCTTTTTCATATGGTCTGCTTGGCACACGGCACATAGATTGGGAACCATCTGCAATGCCGTGGAATAGCAATGAGTGTATGGTCATGATTTGACATGGCATATTGTTACAGAAATACGTGACATTGTCTTGCTATATATATCAGAGACGTTGTCAGTCAAAAAAAATCAAACGATGGACAGAGTTGTCTCCGCTTGTCTTCTTACTGTTATAAACAACATCCGGTGTGGCTACGACGTGATTTTTACAAAAGGGCAAAGTGTCCTCTCAGTGTCATTTGTCATGTCAGTGTACAGTTCCATGGTAATTTATTTATGTAAATATTTTGTTAATCACGATGTTGTTTCTGTCACTCGATGTCTTCCGTGTTTAATTGGACGATATTTTGTGGGGTTTGTTGTGCTATATCATACATACATACGCCATATGACATATATCTAATGTCACCTTATTATATCATACATACATACGCCATGTGACATAATTATAATTTCACCTTATTATAGCATACATACATATATACATATTATGACATCATTCTAATTTCACCTTATTATTGCATGCCTACATATGCCATATGACATTATTCCAATGTCACCTTATTATAAAATGCATACATATGTATATGCCAACATTGTACTGTCACATTATTATAGCATGTATACATACCTCATATGATGTCATACTCATGTCAACTTATTATATCATGCATACATATGTCATGTGATGCCATGCTCAAGTCAACTTATTATATCATGCAGACATATGTCATATGACGTCATACTCATGCCACCATCTGCTTATGTTTCTTAGCATTTAAATGGCTAACAGCAAACCCCGCTAGTGCCAGTGTGAATGTTTTGTTTAAATAAAAGATTATAATTTTCAAACAACTTTTTTTTGTTTCTAAACATTTGAGTGGTTTTTTGTGTCTATACGTCTGTTGGTTTACCTGTGTCCGTCTGAAATTGCCTGAGTTTGCCTCATTGCTCTACTTCCGTCCGTCTGAATGGCCTAGATGTGTCTGATTGGTCCATCTGTGTCCATCTGATTGGTCTAGATTTATCTGATTGGTTTATCTGTGTCCGTCTGATTGGCCTAAATGTATCTAATTGATCCGTCTGATTCGCCTGGATGTATCTGATTGGTCTAGACATATCTGATTGGTCCGTCTGATTGGCCTAAATTTATCTGATTTATCCGTCTGATTGGTCTAGATATATCTAATTGGTCCGTCTGATTGGCCTTAATGTGTCTGATTCGCCTGGATGTATCTGATTGGTCCCTCTGTGTCCCTCTGATTTGCCTGTTTGTTTTTGTTTGTTAAGCGTGTCTGGCAAGATGTTTAAAGATGTCCTGACTTTAAGACGTCTAGAAATATGATTATAATCAAAATTAGAATCATAATTCTAATCATAATTCTAATCATAACTCTTATTAGTTTTATCATAATTCAAATCATAATATTAGTCACATGAAAATAACACCTGATGGTATCGAGATAATTATGACAGACACTTTGCGATAATTTCCCCTTGCTATTGCAAAAACTCATCAAAATTCCGTATTTTAAAAAGAAGTAGGCTATCGATGTAATGTTGTTTACGATGTAACATGATTAAATGTTTTGAGAAATAATTTTCTGCTATATATTATACGCCTACCCCACCCCTTTTCGCGCCCTTAAATTACTTCTTTTTTCTATAAGCATGACCTTAAATTACCAAATCTAAATGATCACCAATTAAATCATTATTGTCACTAAAGGAGTTTATTGATGGCTGAGAGTAGAGAATTACTTTATGTGTCATGTGTTGTTAAAGTGTTAAAAGTTGGGTCTACCTTAACCCTTTTCGTGCCCCTGACCTACATTTTTTGTTTTTCTAAAAATTATGGAAACGTAATCTTAAATTAACAACAAAAACTCTATATACCGTGTTAGATACCGTGTTAAATATATTTTATATTGACTGAATCTGATATACCGATATCTTCATTAAAAATTTAACCAAACTTGTGCCTTTATTTTCTATTATATTATCGGAAAATCGGAAAACAAAGAGTTCATTTATCTAAAGAAGAATCTCTTAACCGTTTTTCACGTCTGCAACAGCCTTAAGTGTCTTTTTTTTACAGAAATGTTATTAATCTCATAACGATACACAGCCCCTTTACTTCCCGCAAGTAAAAAACAAAAATATTTGTTCATTTTTATAAAGAAAATCCTAACCCATATCGATTTTTCAAACTTAAATTTTCCCGTGTGTAAAATGTTTGGGCTTTGATTTCATGGGTAACTTATGTAAAAACACGTCCAAAAAAAAAACCACACAAAAAACATGTTAATCTTCTTAGTAATACAGCAACACATTAAAGTTTAGGAAACCAAATTCTGCTAAAGAATCATTATAAAAATGGCTATTTTTGCATTGAAAATTTATAAATTCCAGCACCTTAAAAAACATTCATAATATAACCGGTACAGTGGCGTAGCGAGCTTAACTCGCGCCCGGGGCACAATAGCTTTTAGCGTCCTCCAATACCTTTTTAGCGCCCCCCCCCTATTCGAAAACCATACAATATTATAGTAAAATATACCATTTGGCGCCCCTTTGTGAGTAGTGCCCGGGGCATGATTCCCCCCCTTGCCCCCCCCCCTCACTACGCCACTGAACCGGTATATATAAATGAGTGGAAAATCTGTAGGAACCATTAACTATGAATTGGTAATGAAAATCAATTTACAAGATCAGATGATCACGAGGATTATTTCAGCAAGGCATGTTCATAACAATGAAGCAATTAAAATATTTTTAAAAAAAATATTTTTGACAATATCTCGTACCGAGTATCAATCATTTATATTTATAAAAATAATAGAACATGTTAGGAAACACAAGCCACAACAGCTGGTCAGCAAAGATTAGTCTAGAAATGCATGTTCATAATAATTAAGCAAATACATAGATTCCTAAAAAATTCAAATCACATAAAAATGAACAATGTAACATACCAGTATCTTATAAAATGTACACTATATATTGCATTACATATATATTGCATTACATATATATTGCATTACATATATATTGCATTACATATATATTGCATTACATATATATTGCATTACATAAATATTGCATTACATATATATTGCATTACATATATATTGCATTACATATATATTGCATTACATATATATTGCATTACATATATATTGCATTACATATATATTGCATTACATATATATTGCATTACATATATATTGCATTACATATATATTGCATTACATATATAATGCATTACATATATATTGCATTACATATATATTGCATTACATATATATTGCATTACATATATATTGCATTACATATATATTGCATTACATATATATTGCATTACATATATATTGCATTACATATATATTGCATTACATATATATTGCATTACATATATATTGCATTACATATATATTGCATTACATATATATTGCATTACATATATATTGCATTACATATATATTGCATTACATATATATTGCATTACATATATATTGCATTACATATATATTGCAGTAAATATATATTGCAGTACATCTGTGAAAAAAAGGTTTGGAAATCAAAATATCCCCATCTCTGAACTTCAGACTTTAGCATGGCAGTCATGTGATCTAAGGATCCAATCAGACTTTAGCTTGGCAGTCATGAGATCTATGGATCCAGACTGTAAGCCTCTTCTACCTAAAACAGTTTTATGATACCTTATCTCATTTTTTATTTATTTCCCTAATGACAACCTGAGATTTCTTTTTAAGATTTAATCTATTTAAAAGGTCATCAACATCCTGTGATGTTGACAAGGTCTACCATGTATTTAAAAGGTCATCAACATCCTGTGATGTTGACAAGGTCTACCATGTATTTAAAAGGTCATCAACATCCTGTGATGTTGACAAGGTCTACCATGTATTTGAAAGGTCATCAACATCCTGGGATGTTTGACAAAGTCCGCCATGTTGAGTTACATTGTCTCTGAGCAAGGATCTTTTAGCAATAACTTTGACTTCTTTTTGGATTTTATTTCCCTGATTACTCATAAATTTAGTCCTAACATTTAATTTAACCCGCTGTTCCGCTGCAACACTATCTTTCTTTAAAACTCTAGACAATTTTCTTGGCCTTAATACTAAATATCCTAATCTAATCATATTTTTATTTTTCTGTTATTTTTAATCATACAGACAAAAATGATGATGCAATAGAAAAATTTTTGTTATAATGTTAAAGTCTCCAAACCAAATGAAAATCATTAAAAATAACCTGCTTTGAAATCAAATTTTAAGCTAGATTAAAAATCGAATTTAAAAGCAGATCGAAATTTCCTCTAAAAATATTAATATCTAATTATAACCACAGATAAATGTAGCCATGCATAAATATAAAAATGTCTAAGAAGATATTTCGACAATGTAATCATCAGTTCTGTAACAGACGGCATGCTGGAGAAAGTTCATGCACCCAGTCAAGGAGACTTCTATGTATTCACTGCCTGCCTTCTTGTCATTGGTAAGTTCAAAAGTATGCCCGCAGACAGCTTTAGGAAACAAAATTCTCGCTAAAAAATGGAAAACGAGCGCTATTCGCCATTCCTGCCTTAAATTTCAATACGCCGTACAAACACTATATTTCAAAATAGGAGTGTATTCGTATGATTAATACTGAGCTCTACTAACATCTCCACTAAATGCTGGACTGCTCTACTACTAACACCTCCACTAAAGGGTGACTGCTCTCCTACTAACTCCTCCACTAAAGGGTGGACTGCTCTTCTACTAGCATTTCCACTATGCAACTGTTAGTACAGTACATTAAGGTACTATTCAACATTGCATTGTGATACTATTCAAAATTACTATTTGCCGACTAAAAATAAATATTTTTAAAAAAAATGGAAAATGTAGAAAAGTTTAACTAATTACTTTAACTAGGTAGTTTTAACTTGAAAATGAAGTTGGAATAAAAATTATTCCCGAAGGTAATTTGGTGAAATTTTCATTTCTGATGTTACTTGTCCAAACAGCATTTGAACAACAATGGCTTTACTAACTTTTAGTGGAGGGGAGGTAACGACACGACCAGCGAAAGCTAAGAAATATCTTGATTGTATCCCTTGACTTGTTCTGCCTACAGCTATTGAAAAAGTCCAAAAGATAACGTAGTTTGAAAATCTCTTTGCCTCCCCCAGGGTTGACTTTGCAGGGCCTAACTCTACAGAGTGACGCGTGGGTCAAAGTTGAAAAGTCACGCCAAGTACACAGGAGCTCCACGGGCGTGGCCATCCTTGAGAACCAACCAATAAATTCCAGGATCCTCGTTTGGGAGGAGATTGTGAGGGCGGGGATATGGAGGCCGTGTTACATTTTCCCTCACCTCCCACCAAACCACACGGCCCCGTACTGCGCGGACTTTGCTGAGGATTTTTATCATCGTAAGTATTCGATACTACCTTTCTGAGTTAAGCAAAGGGATAGTATATGATAGTATAAGACACTTTGACCCATGTGAGTACTTGGATAGTATGTCCCACTCCCCCCTTGGTGAGTACTTAATATGTTATAAACGTACACATTCCTTTTCATTACATTGTTAATATTCTTACGTAGACAACATTTTTAAAGTAGACAAATTGAAACACAAGGCATCTTAAGTATTTCTCAAGAGTAAAAAAATCAGCCGTAATATACCATAAACAATGACTCCTTGGTGACAATATTAAATTTAAGATTAATTACGTAGATGTTGTAACATCTGGGGCGTGGTGACGCTGTTAAATCTGACATATTTGGGGGGGGGGGGGTATCTTTCGGTCCACTTTCAGGGAAAAGAATAGCACTAACGAGTTAATCTCAAGTATATATGATGAAGTGGGTGGGATGTATCCTCCAATAATTTTTTTTTTTTTAATTTCACTCTTGCATTTAGTTTCAACTAGTTTTTTTTTTGTTTTTCAAGCCAGCAGCTTTGTGTGTGTGTGACATTAATGCCTTCCTTGATAACTCGATGTAATCGGTGATTGATAGATGCCTTCCTTGATAACTCGATGTAATCGGTGATTGATAGATGCCTTCCTTGATAACTCGATGCAGTCGGTGATTGATAGATGCCTTCCTTGATAACTCGATGTAATCGGTGATTGATAGATGCCTTCCTTGATAACTCGATGTAATCGGTGATTGATATATGCCTTCCTTGATCACTCGATGTAATCGGTGATTGATAGATGCCTTCCTTGATAACTCGATGTAATCGGTGATTGATAGATGACTTCCTTGATAACTCAATGTAATCGGTGATTGATAGATGCCTTCCTTGATAACTCGATGTAGTCGGTGATTGATAGATGCCTTCCTTGATAACTCGATGTAATCGGTGATTGATAGATGCCTTCCTTGATAACTCGATGTAATCGGTGATTGATATATGCCTTCCTTGATCACTCGATGTAATCGGTGATTGATAGATGCCTTCCTTGATAACTCGATGTAATCGGTGATTGATAGATGCCTTCCTTGATAACTCAAAGTAATCGGTGATTGATAGATGCCTTCCTTGATAACTCGATGTAATCGGTGATTGATAGATGCCTTCCTTGATAACTCGATGTAATCGGTGATTGATATATGCCTTCCTTGATCACTCGATGTAATCGGTGATTGATATATGCCTTCCTTGATCACTCGATATAATCGGTGATTGATGAGAAACATTAGCACATAATAACATATGCTAAGATGGGTCCCTCTTAAAGTGACCTTATTTCTACCAATCCAACTATAGCTCCTTGGCTTACAAACGTCCAGATTCTGTGTGTCCTCAGCCCATCCTTGACCTTATGGGGGTCACTCTTCCTGACCTTATCTCAAGTGTTTTTAGGTCACCAAGAGCTGCTCTCGTGGCTCGGCAGCCGTCTGCTGATGTGGAGTGGTGAGTACAGCCGTCTGTGTCTGGTGGGTCTGATAGTTACATAGATAGCTACATAAATAGTTACCTAAATAGTTACATAAATAGTTACCTAAATAGTTACATAAATAGTTACATAAATAGTTACATAAATAGTCACATAAATAGTTACATAAATAGTTACATAAATAGTTAACTAAATAGTTACATAAATAGCTACAAAGATAGTTACATAGATAGTTACATAGATAGTTACATAGATAGTTATAAATATATTTACATCGATAGTTACACAGATAGTTAAATAGATAAATACATAGATAGTTACATAAATAGTTACATAGTAACCTGGAGGTAATCAAAGGTAGTGATATCATGCGCTACCTCATGAGCCTGGAGTAACCGAGGATAATGTTATCACTTATTACTTTCATATACGCTTGGGTAACCAAGGGTAATGTTACCAAGTATTACTTCATAGACCCTGCGGTAACAAGGGTAATGCTACGAAGTATTGCTTGTAAATCTCTTAGATTTTGTAATTCAGTATTGGTTTCAGTAACACAAACCATCATCCTCTTTCAATAAACAGAGAGCTAGTTATGTCGTTTGAATAACGTGATGTAACTTTCTATTAATAGAACACTTGGCCTTCCTTTTAGGTATTTCCGGTGTGTCTGGCGTCATCTACTTCCACACAATGGTAAGCCAGGAGTTCCTCGTCTACTGCGACGTGGGTGACTGTCGGATGTTCACGGCTTGGGCCTTCCATGGGTATCTGGATGGCTCACTGGTCGTGTTCTCTGTCGGTTTGTTGTGTGGCTCACGGGCAAAGCCAAGGAAAGCTGCACGAACCACCTGGGTATAGTAGGTGGCTCACGGTTAAAGCCAAGGAAAGCTACACGCACCACCTGGGTATAGTAAGGGGACACTAGACTCATTACATGTATACACACGTTTCCAACTTACATAATGAAACATACATTTGACCAACTAAAAATATAGAAAAAGAAACGTGCATTCTACCAACTTTCATTTCACTAACTTACATTCTACCAAATTACATTTCACCAACTTACACTCTACCAGCCTACATTTCACCAACTTACATTCTTCCAGCCTACATTTCACCAACTTACATTCTACCAGTCTACATTTCACCAACTTACATTCTACCAGCCTACATTTCACCAACTTACATTCTACCAGCCTACATTTCACCAACTTACATTCTACCAGCCTACATTTCACCAACTTACTTTCTACCAGCCTACATTTCCCAACTTACATTCTACTAGGCTAAATTTCACCAACTTACATTCTACCAGCCTACATTTCACCACTTACATTCTACCGGCCTACATTTCATTAACTTGCATTCTAACAACTTTCATTTCACTAACTTGCATTCTACCAGCTTACATTTAAATGATGGTTTATGAGATTATGTTGCTGTAATATATAAATATAAGGGTAAATTACCTGAAAGCAATTTGTTTCCAAAAGGTTTTTGTATGACATGTTAGTCTCGGGACTTCAGTCATATTGAAATGAAAGTTGTTGATTGTCCCATGTAATGATATATGGGACGTCATCCCTTAGAACAGGGGTCTCCAAACTTTTTTCACGGCGGGCCGGATAACAAACAAACAAACAAAAAAAACAAAAAAACAAAAAATGACGAGCGTGGGCCGGATAATGATTACGTACAATAATTTCAAGCCAGAACGAAATTTCAAGTACCGTCGGCGGGCCGGTTGAACTGGCCTCGCGGGCCGGATCCGGCCCGAGGGCCGTAGTTTGGAGACCCTTGCCTTAGAAGGTTGGTAACTAAGGGAAACTATCCGTGGGAGACGACCATTATTTACTCTCAGATCATTACCTTAAATAGTTCTTTGCCTGTAGTAAAATGGATGGCTGGCCTTAGGGTTAGGACTATTAGTCTGCGCGTTTGGGAAACCAAACTTTGAGAATAAACCGAATGAATACAATTAGGGAAAATGAAGATTTATTTCACAGTATGGAGACAAAATGAAAACATGTTTGTGACTTTAAAAAATTTACATTTCTGACATGCTACTAGCAAAAAATAAAGTTATTTAAATGATTTTTATCACACTTTTGGTTCTTTGTTTATTCACTCTGTGTTTAGGTCACATGCTACTTACTGAAACTTAATCTGATCCTAACGTGGGAGGTTGACATTCAGGCAGTAGTGTCACATGTGATGCCAATCTAATCGTTAGTTTCAGACATACATCCGACGAATCATACACAATTTAATTAACAAGAAACTTTAAAAGCAATGGAATGTTTCATAAAAAGCTCATAATAGTTGGACTAAACATCTAGTCAAGTTGGACTAAACATCTAGTCAAGTTAGACTAAACATCTAGTCAAGTTAGACTAAACATCTAGTCAAGTTGGACTAAACATCTAGTCAAGTTAGACTAAACATCTAGTCAAGTTAGACTAAACATCTAGTCAAGTTGGACTAAACATCTAGTCAAGTTGGACTAAACATCTAGTCAAGTTGGACTAAACATCTAGTCAAGTTGGACTAAACATCTAGTCAAGTTGGACTAAACATCTAGTCAAGTTGGACTAAACATCTAGTCAAGTTAGACTAAACATCTAGTCAAGTTGGACTAAACATCTAGTCAAGTTGGACTAAACATCTAGTCAAGTTGGACTAAACATCTAGTCAAGTTGGACTAAACATCTAGTCAAGTTGGACTAAACATCTAGTCAAGTTGGACTAAACATCTAGTCAAGTTGGACTAAACATCTAGTCAAGTTGGACTAAACATCTAGTCAAGTTGGACTAAACATCTAGTCAAGTTGGACTAAACATCTAGTCAAGTTGGACTAAACATCTAGTCAAGTTGGACTAAACATCTAGTCAAGTTGGACTAAACATCTAGTCAAGTTAGACTACGCATCTAGTCAAGTTGGACTAAACATCTAGTCAAGTTGGACTAAACATCTAGTCAAGTTGGACTAAACATCTAGTCAAGTTAGACTAAACATCTAGTCAAGTTGGACTTAACATCTAGTCAAGTTGGACTAAACATCTAGTCAAGTTGGACTAAACATCTAGTCAAGTTGGACTAAACATCTAGTCAAGTTGGACTAAACATCTAGTCAAGTTGGAAAAAACATCTAGTCAAGTTAGACTAAACATCTAGTCAAGTTGGACTAAACATCTAGTCAAGTTGGACTAAACATCTAGTCAAGTTGGACTAAACATCTAGTCAAGTTAGACTAAACATCTAGTCAAGTTGGACTAAACATCTAGTCAAGTTGGACTAAACATTTAGTCAAGTTGGACTAAACATCTAGTCAAGTTGGACTAAACATCTAGTCAAGTTGGACTAAACATCTAGTCAAGTTGGACTAAACATCTAGTCAAGTTGGACTAAACATCTAGTCAAGTTGGACTAAACATCTAGTCAAGTTGGACTAAACATCTAGTCAAGTTGGACTAAACATCTAGTCAAGTTGGACTAAACATCTAGTCAAGTTGGACTAAACATCTAGTCAAGTTGGACTAAACATCTAGTCAAGTTAGACTAAACATCTAGTCAAGTTGGACTAAACATCTAGTCAAGTTGGACTAAACATCTAGTCAAGTTGGACTAAACATCTAGTCAAGTTGGACTAAACATCTAGTCAAGTTGGACTAAACATCTAGTCAAGTTGGACTAAACATCTAGTCAAGTTGGACTAAACATCTAGTCAAGTTGGACTAAACATCTAGTCAAGTTGGACTAAACATCTAGTCAAGTTGGACTAAACATCTAGTCAAGTTGGACTAAACATCTAGTCAAGTTGGACTAAACATCTAGTCAAGTTGGACTAAACATCTAGTCAAGTTAGACTACGCATCTAGTCAAGTTGGACTAAACATCTAGTCAAGTTGGACTAAACATCTAGTCAAGTTGGACTAAACATCTAGTCAAGTTGGACTAAACATCTAGTCAAGTTGGACTAAACATCTAGTCAAGTTGGACTAAACATCTAGTCAAGTTGGACTAAACATCTAGTCAAGTTGGACTAAACATCTAGTCAAGTTGGACTAAACATCTAGTCAAGTTGGACTAAACATCTAGTCAAGTTGGACTAAACATCTAGTCAAGTTGGACTAAACATCTAGTCAAGTTGGACTAAACATCTAGTCAAGTTGGACTAAACATCTAGTCAAGTTGGACTAAACATCTAGTCAAGTTAGACTTCGCATCTAGTCAAGTTGGACTAAACATCTAGTCAAGTTGGACTAAACATCTAGTCAAGTTGGACTAAACATCTAGTCAAGTTATACTAAACATCTAGTCAAGTTAGACTACGCATCTAGTCAAGTTGGACTAAACATCTAGTCAAGTTGGACTAAACATCTAGTCAAGTTGGACTAAACATCTAGTCAAGTTAGACTAAACATCTAGTCAAGTTGGACTACGCATCTAGTCAAGTTAGACTACGCATCTAGTCCAGTTAGACTACGCATCTAGTCAAGTTAGACTACGCATCTAGTCAAGTTAGACTACGCATCTAGCCCAGTTAGACATAGAATTTATTGCTCGTCTTTCTCTTCGGGTAATAAGGAATGCAAAGACTTCTGTTCTTCTTCAGTGAGCATTCTACAGTGCAAAAACTAAGAGTGGTGGACTTTGATAAAATTATTTTTTCAATATGGGGCATCATGTTGGGACATTATAGTGGGACATCATGGTGGGGCATCATTATTGAGCAAGATGGATGGCATCGTGGAGGGGTGGTGCAATACCAAAATAGTGGCTGTTGCCAAGAGTGAAAAAGTCTTGCGTTGTTTGCATATTTAAATAAAATTCTAAAGGGTCTGGATTGAGACCAAGCTTTATATTGTACATTAATTAGACAATTACTTTATCGTTTTACATACACTAAGGGTTTTGTCTTTTGATCTCTTTAAATAAAAGAATACAAAAATAATTAATCGTTTAAAATGTTGGGTGATCAGCACGCTGTAGAACGTGTTGACAGTTAGGTAGTCAGACCAACGTATTATTTTATGTGGTCAATAGTTAGGTCCAAAGATCTGAAATAATCAAAAATGTTACTACAAGTTTCTCCATGAATTCTATAAATTAACAGAATTATTGACATATATATATATATATATTATCAGAATGTTTGACTCTAAAGAATTCTTAAAGGCCTCTATCCATAATCTCCTGTATTAGATGAGTTCCACGACAGAGGTATAATATTGAACTGATTAGATTATCCATCTAGGATGCTGGGCAATTTGATCTCAAGTAGCATTCAGTATAGGAAATAGAATTTAAAAGAAAGATCTGTCTGACAGTCACGTTTGGGAAGAACCTTTATTTACGTACTGTTATAATATTTATATGGTTGAGCATAATTTAATCAGTTTTAAATTTGGCTCAATTGTTATTTGAACTAAGACTGAAAACCAGCATATAAAGAAAAACGATCCAAAAGCTTGTGATATTAACAACATGTAATTTAATTATACCATTAAATTTATATAACAATACAAAAACAAATGTACAGAAAAATAATTTTAAGTTAAAAATTATAACCATCGAAAGATACAAATATTAATAGTCACACAGAAAGAGAGTAAAATAGTGAACGGCTCCTATAAATAGTTTGTCTTGTAAGTGCCTAGAAAATCTTTTTAAAAAATCTCATCTGGTTGGGAAAGCTGGCGGTTTAATTCTAGAAAGGGAGTTCTGACCCTCCAGAAAAGAAATGCTGGATATTGCGTCACCCGATAGCAATCTTTAGACCAAATTAGAAAGTATAACCTTATCCCAATCAAGGGAAGTGTGGGTAATGAGCGCTACACTTTCAATTGGTGACGTCAATGTCATGGGTAGTCTCTGTATTTTGATACCTAGAACGTGACTTTTGTGAGAACTAGAGTTTGTTGTGCTCGAGTTGTGGAAAGATATTTTAGATATTGTTCGTGTCATTGGCAAAGAATTAGCCCTACATTACAGGGAAATAACATTGTGAATTTGTGACCTGGGATATCTTTTTTTTTTTCAAAATCGTTTATGTGTGCTTGTAAAACTTGAAGCTAAAAATGCCTTCCAGTCACACACTAAAAGTAGAGCGACGTTTGCAGGATACTAAATGACCACAAGTCAATGATGTCTCTGCACACGAGAACACGGAAAGAAAAGCTGATAGTAGGCCAAAAATTTCATACCTAAATTTAATCCATTTTGTCTACGTCTTACTCTGCAAAATAAAACTAGGATTTCATGACGTACTTGCATATACTTATTAAGCAAAGGTTCCAACATTTTTTTATAGACAGGAACCCATGTTATAGAAGTAAAGGGGGACCCGAGACCCTGATACATTAAAAATAAAATTTCGGTACCCGGTAAAAGAAAACTTCGACCATGGATGTTTTACATTGGAGTGTTATAAAATTAAACAAAATTCATTGAATCAGACAGAGCAGAATTAAAACCCGTGGATGCTCCGTAGCATTCATAATTTTTCGTCCATTCTCCACCCAAGTAAATTATCCAAACCCTTCACTTTAAGTTAATCGATATTTTTGATAAATTTCAACCTTGAGAATTGTAAAAGTTAAATTCTTTTTCTTTTACATGTGTCGTCTCTCATTCACTGACCCAATTTTCTTACATTGTTCTTATTACAATTCTACTTCTATTCTGTTAGCAATATACGAAAGTCTCTCAAAATTCTTCCTTTTATGATTATCCTTTAAGGACATGTTTACCCCTTGTGTTGTTTCCTTTGCTTGTGATTGTCTCCCTTGCTTGTGATTGTCTCCCCTGCTTGTGATTGGCTCCCCCTTAATTTTATAAGGTGTTCTGTATGCGGATACCATAGATGCCTATATGTACCATACATTACGTCATTACAAGCAGACATTTTAGCGCAGCTTGGAGCTGGAGCTTGTAGCTGGAGCTTGTAGATGGAGCTTGTAGCTGGAGCTCGTAGCTGGAGCTTGTAGCTGGAGCTTGTAGCTGGAGCTTGTAGCTCTGTGACAGGGTCTTTTTGCCCGGAGCTGGAGCGGAGTTCAGCTGAAAAAACTGCTCCGAACTCCAAAAGTTTAAAATATTAAGTTTTATAAGATAATAAAGTACAATTTATATATGAAAAAATTTGGGGTGTACCCAACAAACCTTGATAAAAGTTATTGAAATTTGTTGTTAGCAACAACAGGCATTGGTGGAACTCTTCTGAAAGGAGGAAAAAAGCTCACAAATTCGTGCAGCTAACACTGACGACAGACATGAGCAGTGAAGGTCAAAGCGAACACAATAATTGGCTTCTTTAGGTGGGAACTGGACATCTGGATCCAGTTCCAGGAATATGCTACGAAGATACAATTGAGATTGCTCAACAGATGATCGGTTCCAATGATCACATCGAATCCATTTTCTAATCGGATGTTCATCTGATGTCTGTCGAGAATTTATCGAAACGAGTACTTGGACTAAATTGGATCCCTTATCACTCTATTTTGGAGCTACGAATCCATACCATGGGCTGGGAACCACTGCTCTTGAGTAGATGTTACAACCTATATAGAGAAGTCTCCATAGTTGGCATTACTGGAAGGAAAACACGAACAATATCTTTGAACTGTAAATGTCTTTCCCCAGAGAGCAACTAACATACACATCATAGCGTGTCTATTTACCACGGTATGTGCAACTTAATGTTGATAGTGTGCACCGCTTCGCTGTAGACTGTGTTCATATCGTTCACGTAGACTTTCAAACATATCACTGAAGAATGGTTGTTGCGAACTCCTGCAAATCGAGACCATTCCTCGCCAAATGGAGTTACGGTTCTTGGCGGATCATCTCAGTTGAACACACTCTCTAATAATTTTCCCCACAAGTAGGCATCAGGAGATGACGTAAGATCAGGGTAGTGAAGAAGGAAAAAAAGGGGGGGGGGGGTCAGAACCACATGAAATGATTCGCCCAGGAAAGTTTTTCTGCAGCATGGCAAAAGATTCTCTAGCGGTATTGCGGGTCACCCCCGTCACGTTGATGGTAAGAACATTGCATGACAACAGAACCTTCTCAAATCCTGAAGAAAGGGAAATACCCAGGGGAAAGTCAAGTGCCCCCCCTGGAGCAAATTGGGGACAAAATATAACGATTATATATTTGTATTATTACAAATTACTATATTGTCTTTTTTAAAGTTTTTAAAAGAATAGTATCTAGTGCCTTTAACCGGTTAAAATTAGTGGAATCTATGTAATATTGCTATGTTAGATATATTTATAATCCGTATAAAAGGCCAAGCTTGTTAAAGGCTTACAGTATTCGATTAATAATATCGTACTGGCCGCTCCTGCCGATGTCTTACTCCTGTAGATCGCATAATATATCGGTACTTTTAAAGATTTTAATAACACTTTATAATATATCGGTACTTTTAAAGATTTTAATAACACTTTATTTAATTACCTTTACATCAATAAAAGGTCTACAAAATTAATAATAAGTTCTGGCTAAGTCGCAATCATGCGTAATCTATTTTCAAATTATATTTCATCATAAAAAGCATTATTTTTAAAGTCAGGAGAGGTGCTAATTATAAATTGTATGATGGCATTAGTCTTTAAAAAATAAATATGTTTAATCAATTCCATGTGTGTAAAGTTAAATAAAACGGAAACTTTAAAAAAATAGATATTTTTTTATTTAAGAATTTAACGGGTCTATACACAAAGTGCACATTTCATCAATTATTATATCGAAAGTGTTTGTGTTTTCTTTTAATGTGCTACTTTCGTAACAGTTTCTTGCATAACAGTTTAACAGAGATTAAAAAATAATAATAATAATAATAATAAAGTTCATTTGAAAAATCACGCTTCATCCCCAAAGGCTCGAAGCGCGGTACAAAAACTAAGCTGGGAGATAATAACAAGCTGGAAAAGATGGTAGACAGCATCATTCCAGCAGGTGTTTGCGAAAAAATGCATAGCCTATATTTACTACGCCAGGCCTATTTGCACTAATTTTTTGTAATTATTATTTTTTATGATGGAAATCTATCAAAAAGCTTTATTTTTTTTAAATTTAAAAAAATAAAAAGTTTTCTATGAACTAGTATTTCGGTTGTCATTTCTATAAGAAAAATTGTGTTCGTACTAGTTTTAGAAAAAAGCTTATTCCTTATTTGTTCAATTTAAAGTAAAATTCTGTAGATTTGGTTTTTTTAAAAAGATGTGTTTTTAAGTATATCTAAGACGCAATTTGTAATATATCTGAAAAAAGTTATAGTGTTTTGAAATTACAAATAAACATTTCAGTAAACTGAATATTGGGAAATATATACTTTATTTGCATACGATTTCCCTTAGATAATATCACAATTAATAAATATATAATGTCTTTTGTAAAAAAAAAACTCATGTCTTCTTAAAACAGTAATGTCGTTCATATACGAATTATAATGATGGCCAGTTTTCTAAACCCATAAAAATGTATAGACCTCTCTAATTAAGTTTTATTTCGTTTTGATTCTTGTAAAATTTGGAAATATTTAGAAGACGTAGTTTAATTATTATAAGTAGGTTGTTGTTTTTTTCCATTTGCATTCAGCAAATTATAAAACCATGTTTGCACTGCTTTTTAGTGATGGAACCCTTTTTAATTTTTTTGTGTTGAAAATTCATTTATTAATTAAGTAGCTACAAAATAATGTAAAAATAAAAAAGCCATATTACTATTTTTAGAACCATACAATGTTTGTATGTTTTTTTGTTGTTTTTTTTTTTTTGCATAAAACTTTTCTGATTTGCCCCCTCCTTATTTTTGCTACCTATATTTAAAGATGATAATTAAGAAAAATCCTCATCCCATCTTTAAACCCCTAAAATATCCGAGGCACCCAGCATCGTAAGGGTTGATGGGTGCACCCGATGGTTCTAAGGTTAAGTGGCACTTACATTTTTAAATTTGGATCTCTTCCGTTGCTCTCCAATTTGGTGTAGAATTTTGCAAAGCTATATTCAGATATGTTATAAAATGCATTCTTGTAATTTTAATTTATCAAAAATTTTCTATGGACTGTATAGATTTAATAGGACAGTGGTCGGCAAACCGCGGCTCCCGAGCCGCGTGCGGCTCTTTAGCGACCTGAGTGCGGCTCGGCCAGTCGGCCACAAATGGGATTTGACTCCGAAAAACATGGTTCTTGACAAGTTCTTGATAAGTAATATGGCTCTCAATTATTTTTTTTCCAACCACTGTAATAGGCGATATTAAGCTAGGGCAAAAGCTTACCCTCAAGGGTGACATAACTAGAATGAATATAGTTGACATCACACTGGCGCGGAATCTAAGATGTCTTTAATCATTATTATGGCTAATTGTGGCACTCCTCGACCGAAAGTTTGAAATGCACTTCAAAATTATCTGAAGGAAACACCAAATTCAAGTATGCGCCAAAATGCACCCCTGCATTTGGAATTTGCCCGACTGTCTTTAGCACCCTAAATTTTTACCCCTTCACTCACGCTGATCAGTGTTACAGTACGGGGTTGATTATAATCTTGTGCCAAACAGTTACCCTGGGGCATGCCACAAACTGAGTGAATTCAGTTTGTGTATGACACTAGACGCCATAATGCACTTCCCCGTTCAAAAAGTATAATAGAAACATTGAATTCAAGTGTAATAAAAATGCACCTCTTGATTTTGAAATAATCAAAAATTTTCTGGGGAGCAGGCGCCCTAGACCCCTCCATCGGTTAAGATTCATCAGCGCTCTCCATTTCCGCCCTACTTCCCGATGAAAATTATTGCCGATTTAGGTATCTACGGATACACTGCCTAGAGGCGCATCTATTACTGCCGCCATGGGCGGGCAAATATTTTTGCCGTCCTCCCTTTCACGCTACAAACTCAGCAGTTGTCCGAAAATGCCACTCCTGCATATAAAGAAAAAGTGTCAGCTCGGTGCACCCGCCCTATCTCAACGCCACTAGCAGGGGCGTATCTACAATGTTTGGTGTGATGGGGCAGGATTCATTTTTATGCCCCCCTCAACTCTGATATTGATTATTTTCAGCCATTAAATATCATCAAAGACCACCACCCCCGCTAGTCTGGAGCCCCAGACATATGCCCCCATCTGTCACCCTTTAGCTACGCCTCTGGCCACTTGCAAATGACACAGCTCTCCCTAGCCCCCGAAAATTTTAAATGCCCCCCCCCCCCGGGGGGAAATTTCTGAAAGAAACACTGCGCTGCACCCATCCAGCCCCACCCACTGACCCCCAAAGCACCCACCCTCACCCGCTCCATTTAATTCCGACACAAGAGGTCGTTGTACATAAATTATGTTGTGTATCAATATTTCACCAAACTGAAACATGCGTCTACAGTGTCACATAAACTGGAAGTCTGCCAAACATAAAACGCTATCCAACCAGGAAGCAGTTCACAGTCTAACAATCGTGTGTACTACTTGAAGAATGCTAGGGCAGCTCTCAATGACGTACCTGCAGGATAGATAGCTGTCTCCAGTGTGGCTATTTTTGTGGATTTCAGCATGTCTGTTGAAATGAAGTCACAATGTGATAAAAACTGCACATTTTGGTGAAATCTTTTAGATACATAACTGTTGGAATTATTCTGAGCGTGTACTGGTTTGTATAGCAATTGTTTAATTTGGATGTACACCGATGCCATCTGGAAGTTTTTAAATAAACAAAGCATTTTATTAGATGTCGGTGCATAGAATTGGATTGTGGCTTTCAGTGAGTATATCATGATGAAATTTAAGCAATTGCAAACGTTTTAAATCAGTCATTTGGAGAATGGGGTTTTCGTTGGTGCGAACACTGCGCTGAGCTCCAAAATGAAAAGAGGGGGTGGTTAAGGGGGTTGTTGGGATGGTTGAGATGGTTGGCGGTGGTTGAGGAGGTGGTTGGGGTGGTTGGCGGTGGTTGAGTGGGTGGTTGGGGGTGGTTGAGTGTGTGCTAGGTGTTTAAAGAAATGTCTTTTGTATTGTAGTGCGCTTTATATAGCTACACTAGCTACATAGCGGGTAGAAGAGTGGGACAAGATGACAGGTAGAAGAGTGGGGCAATATAGCGGGTAGAAGAGTGGGGCAACATAGCGGGTAGAAGAGTGGAGCAACATAGCGGGTAGAAGAGTGGGGCAACACGAGCGAGTAGAAGAGTGGGGCATCAATTTTAATAAATTATTTTGACAAATAAAAATTAGAAATTATAATTATATATTTTTAAATCTGTTTATTTAAAATATTTGGAGCTCGGAACAATAACAAAAAAGGCCCAAAAAACTGCTCCAAACTCCGGTCAAAATCCCTGCTGAAACATTTGATGAAAGCTATATTGCGTGTGTTGCATGTTGTATTGGGTATATTGTCTGGTGCATGTTGTATGGGGTATATTGTCTGGTGCATGTTGTATTGGGTATATTGTCTGGTGTATGTTGTATGGGGTATATTGTTTGGTGTTAGTACTATGGTGTATATTGTCTGGTGTGTGCTGTATGGGGTATATTGTCTGGTGTATGTTGTATAATAAAGGGTAGAGTAGTCTCTAGACGCAGAACGAATGATAGAGTAGTGTCTCTAGGCGCAGAATAAAGGGTAGAGTAGTCTCTAGGCGCAGAATGAATGGTAGAGTAGTATCTCTAGACGCAGAATGAAGGGTAGAGTAGTGTCTCTAGGCGCAGAATGAAATGTAGAGTAGTGTCATGTTGCAAAGCTTGTATCAAAGCTTATATCAAAGCTTGTATCAGAGCTGTATCAAAGCGCGTATCAAAGCTTGTTGCTCCACGACCATGAAGGAGCAGCAGTCGAGGGTAAAAATTGCTCTTCATTTTTTTTTTAGCCTCAAGCTGTACTTGCGCCTGACATTTTTTTAAGGAATCTCATTAACGCAGTTATCGGTTATCTTACTTTGCACGTTAATGAACTCACTTGAACTGGAAATGTTTGTGTTTTAATTATGTTTTTGAAGTACTTTTTATATACACAAAATTTTATTTTTACCGTCTGATGCGTACTCGAATAAATTAGAAGTTTTTTCGAAGCGTGAGAAGGCCACACACAGCCATGTGAGTAGAATGGATGTTCAAAATTTAGTCCACACACTTGTAGACAGATCCACCCATGCAATAATTATGTTTGAAATAAGCCCAAGTCCGTGCCGAAGTCTTTAGGGCAAAAAAGTCCAAGTGGGAAACTACGTGTGGAAACCTCAACCTCTCGGGCGGAAGGAAGGTCTGGCGATTACTAGATAACCTCTCTGGCATGGGGAAGCAGCGGAACATCCGCCCCCTTAAAACATCAACTGGCACAGAGGCTAGCTGTGCTAAACGCGCCGAAGCGCTTAACCGACATTTTGCTAGGGTGAGCAAAAGTGCCAGAGACACTGACGAAAGCCGGACCATCAGGAAACTCCGAAAGGCTGGAAGCAGAGCCCAACGAGTGGGCGCACACCAAGAGGTTTTCACCGCACCCTTTACAATGGCCGAGTTGCAAACGGCCCTAGGAAAGTGCAAAACAGGTAAAGCTCCAGGACCCGACAGAGTCTGTAATGAAATGCTCACACATTTGGGCAAAAAGGGAAAACGCACATTACTAGACTTTGTCAACAAAACCTGGACAACAGGCGCCTTGCCAAAGGCGTGGCAGAAAGCGGTGATTGTCCCTATTCCCAAAGAGGGGAAACCAAGTGACCAATTGTCTAGCTACCGGCCTATTTCCCTCACATCGTGTGTCGGAAAAGTAGCAGAGCGAATGGTGAACGCAAGACTCTATTGGTTCTTGGAACGAACCAAGAGCATCCCTACCAACCAAGGCGGCTTCCGCAAGGGGGGGCAGCCTATGGATCAAGTGATCCAGTTTATCCAAAGCACCACCAATGAACTTCAGATGAAGAATCATACTGTAGCGGTGTTCTTTGACCTCCAGAACGCTTACGATAAAGTCTGGAGGGCAGGTCTGCTGTACAAGTTGCAACAGCTCGGAGTAACAGCCAATATGCACAGGTGGATTCATTCTTTTCTATCAAACCGTACGATATCCACCCGTGTAGGGGACAAGGTTTCGAACATGTGTGCACTCGAGGATGGGCTCCAACAGGGGTCGGCCTTGAGCTGCACCCTGTTCCTGGCGTACGTGCATGACCTGCAGTCATATTTGGTAACGAAGAACACAATGTTCGCGGATGATTTGGCAATCTGGAGTTCGGGCAAATCCATCCAGCAATTGCAGAGCCGGTTGCAAAATGATCTCACTCAGATACAGATTTATGCTCGGAAATGGAGATTGGTGGTGAATGCGGAGAAGACCGTATATACATTGTTCACTAATGGTAGGAAAGTGCTCAAAGAAGAAATTGATCTTCACATCTGCGGGAAGTCACTAAAATGGGACAAGTCACCCACGTATCTGGGTATAAAGCTGGACCAGAAACTCCAGCTACATAACCACGTACGGGAACTCGGCGCTCGAGCCACGTCCAAACTCAGACTGGTCAAAAAACTTGCCAGCACTACCTGGGGAGCCGATGCAAGACTCCTGAGAGCTCTTTACCTTGGGAGTGTAAGAGGTGCCATTGACTACAGCCTCCCGGTTCAGGCCTTCGCAAGCCGTACGGCTCTAGAGGGTCTGGATCGGATACAAAATCTAGCTCTAAGATTTGTATGTGGGGCGTTACGTACCACACCCACGGCTGCTGTGGAAATTATTTCAGACATAGAACCACTACACATCAGGAGGGACAAGGCTATCCTGACGACCGTTGAGCGTTACCGTCGAATGGAAAAGACGGAACCCTGTTTTCAACTTCAAGACCGCTGGGTAAAGCGGACAAGGCTTAAGAGACCCTCCTTTATGGATGCGGTCTATTCACTCGAGAATAAGCACCCTTTACCAGAAAACAGGGAGAAAATACGCCTGATCCAGGAGAGATCACCTCAGGATAGCTGCGAACCTCCTGATGTCCATCTTACCCTGTCACACACAGCAGTTACTAAGTCGAGCCCCCAAAATGAGCAAAAGGGAGCCGCACTAGAGACAACTGAGGCCTATAAAGACGACATGGTGCAAGTCTTCACAGACGGCTCCTATCTCGCCAGCGAGAAGCGGGCGGGTTACGGTGCACTCATCCAGTATCCTAAGGGGATACCTCCAACTGAGGAGATTTCAGGCACAAATAGCACTGCAACTGATGCAGGGATAGAGGCTATATTGATGGGCTTGAAAGAAGTGCGCCGTAGACTAGCTAGACGCAAATCACTTCCACCCATCGTAGTGTTCACCGATTCACAATGTGCTCTGGAAATTGTGAAGAGGAGCTCTATGAACGCGAAAATGGTGAACGCAATTATGGAGCTCGTGCGAGACATACAGTCACACGGAGGCCAAGCGACCCTTCAATGGATCCCAGGACATGCGGGGATTCCACCACAATACAGAGCCAACTGTCTTGCGAGGCAAGACTCTTCCCAGCCTCAACTTAACCGGCCAATGACCCAACTGGGGGCCCAAGCCTGGATTAAGGACCTCTGCCACGAGGAGTGGTTAAAAGAATGGGAACAGGGGAACACGGCCCGTAAGCTTTATCGGAACATGCCCAAAAACAACCGCAAATGCGATGAGTGGTGGAGTCTTAAACGCCACTACCAGAGTCTCATCACCCAGATGAGAACAGAGCATTGCCCTACCCGCAGCTATTTGAACAGATTACACCCATTGCGGGACCCGAGCTGCCGCCACTGTGGTCAGGCACCTGAGACAATCGAGCACCTTCTAGCCGAGTGCTCAACGTTGGCGACTGGCGTGACTGGGGTCCTCCCAGCAAACCATGTCGAGAGTCTGATTTACGGGACTGCCCACCAGATGAGGCTGGCCTGTACCTTACTTGCCGGAGCCATAAAGAGCATTAGTTCGGCCCTTTCCAATGAATGTAATATTTCAGTGCCCCTTCCTCCCCCCCCCCCCCGGGATTCCGGTCGACAAGTCTGTAGTGGCTTGCCGATTTGGAAGCGCTGGCCACTGACCCCCTCGGTGTTAACCCGGGGTGAATAACCACCATTGCGTGTCCCGCGTGGCAGACAGGGACATGCATGGTAGTTGCTGGAATAAACGGCTCCTACAGGGCTGCCACCTATGATACTTCACAGGGGGAAGAAAAGGCAAACACATGGTAGGGATCATGATTACAAGTTGCTGTTAAGGGATATGAGGCGAGAGGCTGTGGTGGAAGCCTCTGGCCGATGATTCTACATATGCAGCCATGAGAAAGCTGCTCCTAGGCAACCGTTTCGTCCCAGCTACTTCGCGAATTAGTTGCGAGGTGGAAACCCACTGTAGAATCCCTCTAAGAGGGCGTCCGATGCATCCCCGGGACGGGTGAGGAGAGATATTAGGACGTTAATTTACCGTCCTGGCCCCTAGGAAAGTGGACTGCGGACGCTTTAAACGCAGCGTCTTCGGTCGACCAGATGTCTCCGGGCGGGGAGGGTCTCCGTCGGCAAACCCGATCGAGCAGTTGCTGGTGGGGATGTTTCACGCCCGGGGTGGTCTCTGACGTTCCCCCACACGGCCCGACGTCGGGGAAACCCGGCGCCTGGCAGTTGTGGGTGGGCGCCAGGGAGGGCATAAGGAGCGCGAGCTCGACGGCCTGCTGACGCCATTTCCTAATGAGACATTTCAGTGCCCCTTCCTCAAAATGGAATATTTTAAAACGGTTGTAATAATTTAGAAAAACCCAAGTTTTTATGCAATCAGATAAATGGTATAGGAGCGCATACGGAAATTATATTTACATATCTCATAAAAGAAAGAAAACGAATTTAGGGCCAACAACCCAAAACGGAAATTGTAAAAGGTTTGTAATGATTTAGAAAAATGCGCGGGCTTGTGGACAACAAATCATCCAAGTTTTATCACAATCGCATGAATGGTGTAGGAGCGCATACGGGACATACATACAGACATTCATTTTTATATATATAGAATTTAAATCATTATTGTATTTATTTCTTTGCAGCTGTTTACGTGGAGTCTATCGTGTGCACAGTTGTCTGGTAAGTAAAATAGTAACGGGTGTTGAAATAGATCTCAGGTAATCACAATCTGATACCATGACCCTTGGCCGGTTGTTTTCATTGATTGATTATGTGAGAGATCAGCTAAACACAGCTCATATCTAAGTACTAAACAAGGAGCCCATACCTTAATGTTAAGTGGGGGGGGGGTTGCGCGTTAAAGAAGACACAGCTGCTCATTCTAAAATTTGTGAATCTGTTCCAGTCTGTCTCTTTTTAGCGTTAGTTCCAGACAGACATACACAGTAATTATGCTATTTGAATTTATTCTATCTGTTCTGAAACTATGGTTGAGGTCGTACACATTGAGGTAATAAAATAACAAATATGTAGACCTATCCAGTCGGAATGACGAATGTTTGTGCATAAATGACAAATCTTTGAGAACCTTTTATTTCTACTATTCACATAGATTTCTACCAAACAAATATTGAATGGAAATCAGTCAAATATAATGGTCATGAACATTTTGAGAATTTTGTATCAATAAATTTTCAATTTCTGAGTTGTATGCCTAAGAATGTTATGACTATGCATTGTGTTACTCTTAATGTTGTGCCTAAGAATGGTGTGCCTAAGAATGGTGTGCCTAGGAATGGTGTGCCTAAGAATGGTGTATCTAGGAATGGTGTGTCTAAGAAGGTGTGCCTAAGAATGGTGTGCCTAGGAATGGTGTGTCTAAGAATGGTGTGTCTAAGAATGTTGTGTCTAAGAATGGTGTGTCTAAGAATGGTGTGCCTAAGAATGATGTGTCTAAGAATGGTGTGTTTAAGAATGGTGTGTCTAAGAATGGTGTGTCTAAGAATGGTGTGCCTAAGAATGATGTGTCTAAGAAGGGTGTGTATAAGAATGGTGTGCCTAAGAATGGTGTGCCTAAGAATGGTGTGTCTAAGAATGGTGTGCCCTCTAAGAATGATGTGCCTAAGAATGGTGTGCTTAAGAATGGTGTGTCTAAGAATGGTGTGTTTAAGAATGGTGTGTCTAAGAATGGTGTGTCTAAGAATGGTGTGTCTAGGAATGGTGTGTCTAAGAATGGTGTGCCTAAGAATGATGTGCCTAAGAATGGTGTGCCTAAGAATGGTGTGTCTAAGAATGGTGTGTTTAAGAATGGTGTGTCTAAGAATGGTGTGTCTAGGAATGGTGTGTCTAAGAATGGTGTGTTTAAGAATGGTGTGTCTAAGAATGGTGTGTCTAGGAATCGTGTGTTTAATAAAAAAAATAAAGTTCGGAGAAACATGTGTTTCTTCCCACAAGATGTATGCCCTAAGGGGAGCTACTGGAACAGTAGAGAGATGTCATGTAAGAAATGTGATAAGGGGAGCTATCAAAGTGTTGAATGGACATCAGATGTGAGACCCACTGAATGCACGCTCTGTCCTAACCTGACCACAACACTAATAGTTGGTGCCACACTACCACGGTATTGTATATGTAAGTGTTCACTTGACTTTCTTAATTTATGATCAGTTGTGCTATTTTCCTTTCTTTGATATTAGTTTCACTCTCTTCATTCTCTGCATTAACCTCTCTCTCTTTCTCTGTCTCTCCCTCTCTCTATATATCATGTTTCTCTCTCACTACTCTCGCTCACTCTGTCTCTCTATCAGCTCTTTTCATTCTCTGCATTAAGCTCTCGCTCTCTCTCTCATGTTTCTCTCTCACTTCTCTCGCTAACTCTCTCTCCTCCCTCTCTACCCATTCTCTCCTCTATATTCCTCTCTCTCTCTCTCTCTCTCTCTCTCTATCATTCTCTATCTGTCACTCTTACACTCATCCACTCTTCTAAACTAGTGTTTCTCAAATGGCGGTCCACGTAACGGCGCCGGTCCGCGAGCCTTACGTTGCCGGTCCAAGCAACAGAAATATTTATGGTCAATAAAAAGAAAATATAATTAATTAATCCGCACAATCTGGTACAATTGCAAGACATGTCCCTGGTCTCTGGTACAATTTCAAGACATGTCCCTGGTCTCTGGTACAATTTCAAGACGTGTCCCTGGTCTCTGGTACAATTTCAAGACGTGTCCCTGGTCTCTGGTACAATTTCAAGACGTGTCCACCGGACCCTGGTACAATATCAAAACATATACACTGGTCCGCTAAACTTAAAAGTCTGTCAAACGCTGTTCTAAAAAAAACAATTTTCCGTTTCTTTGCCTATGTTAATCTGATTCATTCCTTGTGTCCAGTTGACTGTCCACTTGGTACAGAATACAATTTTCTCAATAAGAGCTGCACCCTGTGTCATGTTGGTCAGTACAGAGACGCGTCTAGTCAGGTACGGTTCTTGTAACATGGCAACTCATTCTTTGTGTCATTCTGAAAAGCAAGTATAGCAGCATTTTAACTCCACCCTCTCGTAGTGATGTACGGAAGTTAGTTAAAAGCATAATGATTTTTTTTTTCATATTCAAACTTTAAGACACCTGTTAAAAATATAAACTGCTTAAAAATATTTTTTTTTTAAAACTCTTTTTAACTTCTTTTTTTTTTGACGTGAACCGATTCGCACACTGGCTTTGGTCAAGTTTGACCTATATATGATAGTGATAGTGATAGTGATAATGATAATGAATGTGATAGTGATAGTTATAGTGATAATGATATTGATAATGATAAGTCAGTTCTTTCCGTACAGGTGTGCTACTACTGTCCTCCGGGTTTTACAACGATTAATGCTGGACAACAAGCCTGCACAAGAACATTATGTATGTGTCTTTGTGTTTGTAAAACATGTGTTTGTAAGCGTCCTGTATGTATTGAAAATAACGATTGTATGTGTCCCTGTGCTTATAAAGTATATAATTATGATGTCAGCTATGTTTCATGACGTCAGCTATGTTACATGATGTCATCTATGTTACATGATTTAAACTGTGTTAAGACAGATTTCCTCAGTTAACTTGAGTTCTTAATTTGAAAGATTATCACTTATGAGTGAGTCGTCTTTTCCTTGCTATTTTTTTTTTAATAATTTGTGATTTGCCCTTGTTTCAGCCACACCCCCACCCATATATGATCTGACCTTGGTTGTTGACCTGGGCATAAAGACGCTGCCCTGCCAGAATGAAGACCACATGAAAATTGTCCTGGAGACGAACGTGCTGTTCATGATGAGACGACTACGACGCCGGTACCCGGGGCTGTGTGGCAATGACAGATGTGACAACATCCGCATAGACATTATACACGTGTGTGACGCTCTGCGGGGAAATCAGACCGAGGCCAGTGCTAACATGACAATCTCTAATCTAAAGTGAGAATTTCTGAGATTTCTTTCGTAATTGAAATAGTAGGAATAAGGAACATATAAAAAAATAATATATGTATACTCAGAGGCGTAGCAACGGCTTGGCATTGGGGCAGTTGCCAAGGGCGCCGGCCCACGCCTGTTCAAAAGGGAGCCGCTAAATCTCTAATTTATAAATTTGTATTATTTAAAAAATAAATTAGCCAAGGGCGCCAAAAACCCAGTTACGCCTCTGTGTATACTAAAATTGTTGTCTCCCAAGAGAGGTCGAAGGGTGGGGATTGGCAATCAATCCTTAATGAACCCTTGTCATTTCATTTTTCGACTTCTCCCTCACCTTCTGCCCCTTGCCATTTCATGCGCCGACTTCTCCCCTCACGTTCTGCCCCTTGCCATTTCGTGCGTCGACTTCTCCCCTCACGTTCTGCCCCTTGTCAACCAATTACCCAGCATGCAATGCCTGATAATAACCAGCTAAATAAAAATGATCCGTTTTGTTTTTATTTCAGCTCAAGGTTAGCAGAAAATGGTGAAACAGACAAGGTTAGGGACATCCTTACAATTATCGATGGTGCATTCTATGACATGACAGTTATCAATGATAACTTGGTGGGTGCATGTTATTGTCATCTCTTCATATTACTGTAATCACTTCATCTTTTTGTTATCTCTTCATCTTATTGTCATCACTTCATCTTATTGTCATCACTTCATCTCATTGTCATCACTTCATCTTATTGTCACGACATAACGCCATCTTAATATCATCTAACTGTGATCGTATAAAATCAGCTTTGAAAGTCATCCATACCCCCAGTGGCGTAGCGAGCTTAACTCGCGCCCGGGGCACAATACCTTTTTAGCGCCCCCAATACCTTTTTAGCGCACCCCCTATTCGAAAACCATACAATATTATAGTAAAATATACCATTTGGCGCCCCTTTGTGAGTAGCGCCCGGTGCATGATGCCCCCCCTCACTACGCCACTGCATACCCCTCTGTACGTTAGTCAGCCATATTTATAGAATTCGTTTCACAGCCCAGTTTTGTAAACTTATCAATATAAGTTATTTACAGCTTTAATGACTGTCCTGGGGGGGGGGGGGTATTTCAATGACTGGAATGGTACGAGTTTGACTCTCTATGTCTTCACCATGCACAGAGTCATTAATAAAACGTGTATTTTGTTTGCTTTCAAACAGCTGGTACTACACAGCTGTTACTACACACCGGGCCACAGTTTAAAACTTGATGGAATCTGTGGTGAGCTCATTCTACTCCTCTTCTATGGATACGGATTAGGGATGTGAATTACAGTGGGTTTTTTCGGCTTTTAAACACTATTATACAATCAGGACTCGAGTCCCGAAGGAACGCGGGGGAACATCGTTCCAGTACTAATTTCTGAGTAATTCATTCATATTTATTTGTGGGGGAGGAGGGTCTTAGGTGAATTCCCCCCCCCCCCCCCCATATTTTCCCTCAGGACCAGGCCCCTGTTTACGATGAATCACAAACCGTTACAGAGATGTAAGAATCACGTGATATAACACCGTAAGCGGCAATTTAAAAAAATGACTTTCGGCCGAAACCAAAAGCTTGACGATACTTTCGGCCGAAACTAAAGCCGAAACCAAAAGCTTGACGAAACTTTCGTCCGACACTGAAGCCGAAATTAAAAGCGTAACGAGACTTTCGGTCGAAACCGAAACTGAAATATTTAGGTATTTTGAAATTCATCGACGCATACATTCCACATACATCAAAAAATGATGGGGGGGAAAGCATCAATATTCACATTCTTTTTATAAAGAATGAGATCATCGTGAATATTAATAAATAAACATAAAATACTTTAGCTTTTACTTTTTAAATTTAAAAGTAATTTAAATTTCTTAAAAAAAATTTTTAAGTAGTATGGTATGAGAAAATTTGGACATTCAAAATTCATGCAAAATAGACACTTGAGTGCCCTTTGCTTTTATAATATAATTACATTCTAGAACATATGCCTACAATAATTATGGTGGCTCTAATAGAGACAATAGTCACCTAAATATCAGTTATTGGGGCTATATAAATATCAAAACAATATTTCGCGGCTATCGTCTTACAAATGCTTTGTGTTTTCATAAACAGCTGGCAAGATATCGCTGTAGTAATATTTAGCATAGTACCAATACATTAGTCTTACCGTGCTGGTGACGTCATTATTTCGTCGGTGACCAACCTCCCTCACCCCTTTTTTTTGTTATTTCGTCAATAAAAATGTTTATGAGCATGCTAATGATGAATTTCAGGAAATAAATGAATTGAAAAAGCCAAGGTTTGCTTAATTCATTTTTTTTAAATAAGAGGGGAAATATTACCATTCCCTAGGATTATTAACTAGTATTCACTTTTGCCTATGACATTGATGAGAATGATAATGATAAATCAAAATGAATATCACAAATGAAGGGATTGAATAAACCTAGGGTTCCAAATTTTATTTTTGAACAAAACATTAAAACAAAAATAATGATATAAATATTACCATTCCATTAGTTTTTCTTCCACAAAACTGTTAACATTTGTCTGAAATTTAATTTTTAGGAAATAAATGACAAGTGGGTCATCATCCAGTTGTGAGCAGTTTTCTCAGAGTATTAGTCACATGACATACGATGACAGCAAGTCGTCGAGCAATAATGAATATCATATTGCAGGCCTAGAGACAGACATACAGTCTGACCTCTGGCAGATGACCGAAAACCCCAGTCAGTTTCGGCAATCTGGCCGAAGTCTCCATCACTTTTGGCCGAAACCATAATTAAACCGAAAGTGAACTTTTCTGTTTCAGCCGAAGTCGAAATTTAACCAAAATTTAACTTTTCGGTTTCTGCCGAAACCGAAGCCGAAATTCGGTCGGTCTCTAGCTCAAACGCTTGTAAAGCTGTGTTTTTGCCATGTTCAGAGCCAATTTCGTAATTCTGTTGTACTCCCCCGTAAAGAACTATTGGGTGACAAGGTAAGGCGGCAGCTCCCCAACTCCACTGAAGCCGTTTTCCCCAGATAAAAGATCATGGATAGTGAGAATGTTCAGATAAAGCTTTCAAATGTCTCCACAGAGCAATGTCCACCTGGCCAGTTCTCCAACAGAAAGACCTACCAGTGCGAGCTCTGCCCTAAAGGCACATACTCGTCCCCTCAAGTGACGGATTTCTGTAACCAATGTCCTGATGGTCAGACGACTAAAGGAGTGGGCAGTATCTTACCAGCTGAATGTGGTATCAACATAGACCCAGGGCCGGCCTTAGGCCACTGCAACCTATGCGGCCGCAATGGGCCCCGCACTTTCATAGGCCCCGCCCCGAATTTATTTTCTAATACAAAATCTTAATTTTCACTTATCCTTATCCTCTACCCAGAATGGGCCCGCCCAATCCGTTTCGCATAGGGCCCCGCAATTGTTAGGGTCGGCCCTGCATAGACCTATACTGTAATATGTAGTTCAGAAAGTGTTTAATGCCGCCATGTTACAATTCTACACTGTGTAGAGATGTAAAGAAGGAACTCGTTGAATTCCAGAAAAGTCTATGAGAAGCATACAGTTGAATCTTTGTAGTGTTTCATTCCTTAAAACAGTCAGCGAAATGGCCAAAATACTTTACAGCGAGTGCTTAACGGAAGGGGTGGAGGTCGACAGTGTGTTTTTTGTACATTGCGTCCGGGTATTTTGAGAAACTCCCTGGTGGGTCCATGTGTTATTTGAAAAATTTAGCTTCTCATTTTCGATAATGTATGCCGGCCTCATAATAATAGGCCTATAGACAGTCTTACAGACAGTCCCACAGATAGGCCTAAATACAGTCTTAAAGACATTCCCATAGATAGGCCTAAAGACATTCTTACAGACAGTCCCACAGACAGGCCTAAATACAGTCTTACAGACAGTCCCACAGATAAGGCCTAAATACAGTCTTACAGACAGTCCCATAGACAGGCCTAAAGACAGTCTTACAGACAGTCCCACAGATAGTTCTACAGAAATCCTACACTCTACTCGTGGCTTTTCATTCACCTGAGTTCAACCGTCACGCATGACGTCACGCATGACGTCACGCATGACGCTCGCTGCGGGACAACTTTATTTTCACTCAGTACTATTAATGTAAAACATGCTGAGTAAGGGGAGGGCCGGTTGTGAAAAGGAAATCCGCACCAGAAGAAAAATGTATATTATGTATATAAGAGATGGTGCCTTTGTGATATAAAAGTCTATTTATAGAGAAAAATTTCCTTGAGATATTTCTCACTGAGCTCTCTGTCCTTGTTTACTCAATATGATTCAATATTAATGTGTGATGTCATGAACTCTATTCTCAGACACGGCACCAACTTCAGACTTGGTCATAATTGTGTCTGCTTCTGTTGGGGGTAGCATAGTTATTGTGATAACTATCGTCATCATGGTCGTGTGTGTGAGGAGAAGGAGGTCGAGTAGAGAAAGAAGTGGGCGTAATTAATGATACCAACGTGTCATAAGATATAAATGTTAATATAAGTCATAATGTGAGTGGTAATCAGGGTTTCTTTCAGGCATATCCCGGGGGGTGCGGTGCCCACCAGGCAAAGTCAAATGCCCCCCCCCCGGAGCAAAATGTGTACAAAAGTATATAGATTATATATTTTTTTTTATTAAAAACTACTAAATTATCTTTTTTAAACAGTTTTAAAAAGATTAATATATGGTGCCTTTAAACGATTACAATTATTGGACCTATGAAATATCGCTACGCTCGTTATATATTCGTTGATCTGTATATTTAAGGCTTATCTTGTTAAAATCGTATAATATTCGATTTTTAAAAATCGCACTGGCCGCTCCAGATTATAAGCCGATGACTTACTCTTCATATTTCGCATATATCGGTATTTTTTTTATTCATTAATAGTTTGCAACTTCACAAGCTTAAAGATTTAAATAACACTGTATTTAATTAGCTCAACATCAATATAAAAGTCTACAATTATTTATTTTCATAGTAGTTCTTGCTAAGTATCAAACATGCGCAATCTATTTTCATCATAAAAGCATTACTTTTAAAGTAAAGATATGTGTTAATTATACATTGTATGATGACATTGGTCTTTAAAAAATATTTTTATTAGCATAACTATAAATTTATTCGATTCCATGTGTGTTGTGTTATAGAAAACGTAAAGTTTAAAAAAAATGAGCTAATTTTTTTTTAATTAATAATTTTACGGGCGCATACAAAAAGTGCACATTTCATCAACTATTATTTTGGTAGTGTTTTTGTTTTCTTTTAATGTGCTACTTTTGTAACAATGTTTCCTGAATAACAGAGGTTAAAAAAACGTAGCCTATATTTATTATGACCTACCTATTTGCAAGGATTTTTTTTAATTCATATTTTTTTCTAGATGGGAATCTATCAGCAAGATAAAATAAGAAAAAGAAAGATTTTTGTAAACTAGCATTTCGATTATCATTCCAATTCTATATTAAAAAAATTTGTTGGTACTAGTTTTAGAAAAAATTCTTATTACTAATGTGTTCAATTTAGAATAAATTCTGTGGATTTGTTTTTTTTTTTTTTTTTTTTTTTTTTTTTTTTTTTTTTTTTTTTTTTTAAAAAGGGGGGGGGGGGGTGTTAAAGTATATCTCAGAGGCAATTTGTAATTTATCAGAAAAAAAGTTATAATGTTTTGCAATTAAAATTAAACATTTTAAACAACTGAATATTGGGAAATATATACTTTATTTGCATACGATTTCCCTTATATAAAAATCACACGTTAATAAATAATATATAATGTCTTTTGTAAACAACTCATGTCTTCTTAAATAGTTATGCTATTCATATACAATTTATAAAAATGACAAGTTTTCTAAACCCATAAAAATGTATAGAGCGTTCTAATTTAAAAGGTTTTTTTCCCTTTTAACTCTGGTAAATGTGGAAATATTCATAAAAGCTAGTCTAATTCTTATAAGTAAGTTGTTTTTTTCCATTAGCGATCAGCCTATTACAAATAATGTTTGCAGTGTTTTTTAATTTTTAGTGATGGAATCCTTTTTAATTTTTTAATCTTTGTGTGTTGAAAATTCATTTATTAATTAAGTAGCTACCCCACCCCAAATAATGTAAATAAAAAGTAAAAGCCACATAACTTTTTTTAGTTACAAACAATGTTTTTTTTTTTTGCATAACACAAGCAGGTCAGGCATTTTTCCGTTTGCCCCCCCCCCTTAAATCCTTTTTCCACCCTGCATTGAACGATGATAATTAAGAAAATATCCTCATCACATCTTTAATCCCCTAAAATATCCGAGTCACCCTCTATCGTTATGTGACACCTACCAGGCCCGCACCTAGGAAATTCTGGGCCCCAGGCAGCTGACATTGGGCCCCCTTTTGTGTTTTAAACATGTGCGTATATTTTAAAACTCAAAAAAGGCCAGGCCCCTATCTAGCTCGGGCGCCTGACAAGTGCCATGGTTATCCCCTCCTAGGCGCGGGCCTGCAACTACATTTTTTTATCTAGTATCTCTTCCGTTGCTCTCCAATTATGTGTAGAATGTTGCAAAACTAAATTCTAGTTTACATCACACTGGTGCGTGATTTAAGATGTCTTTGATCATTATTATGGCTATTTTGGCACTTCCACCCGAACGTTTGAAATGCAATCTCATAATTGCCTGAAAGAAACAACAAATTCAAGTATGCGCCAAAATGCACCCCTGCATTTTGTATTTTCCCCTCCTGTCCTTAGCACCCTAAATTTCTGCACCCTTTCCCTCGCACTGATCAATGTTACAGTATAGGGTTTCATTATAAGTTTGTGCCAAAATGTTGACCCTGGGGCACGCCACAAACGGAGTGAATTCAGTTTATGTATGACACTAGACGCCATAATGCCTCCCACAAAACCTTAAAAAGTCCTTACCCGTTCAAAAATTATAATAGAAACATTGAATTGAAGTATATTAAAAAATACACCTCTCTATTTTGAAATAATAAAAAAAATTCTGGGGAGCAGTCTCCACAGACCCCTCTCCCAATCAATATTCATCCACAACCTCAATTTCCGCCCTACTTCCCGATGAAAATGATCGTTGATTTTGTTATCGATAGATACACTGCCCAGTGGCGTCGCTACTACTAGTGCTGCCAGGGGACGGGCACATATTTTTGCCGATACAAACTCTGCAGTTGTCCAAAAATGCCACACCTGCATATATAGAAAAAGTGACATCTAGGTGGACCCCACCCCCATCTGTCCTATTTCGACGACGCTAGCAGGGGCGTATCTACAGTGTTTGGCGTCAGGGGACAAGATTCATTTATACGCCCCCTCTCAACTCTGAAACTGATTATTGTCAACCATTAAATACCATCAAAGCCCATTTTGCCCCCCGGGACATATGTACCATCTGCCACCCTTTAGCTACGCCTCTAGTCAATGGCAAATGGTAAGCCCCCCCCCCCCCGAAAATTTCAAATGCCCCCCATGGGGAAAATGTCTGAAAGAAACACTGGTGTTAATATAAGTGTTCATATAAGTGTTCATATAAGTGTTCACATGAGTGTTCATGGCATTTCATTTTTTTTACATTAATTACTGAACAAACTGTTTAAAAAAGTATCCGCTTTTTCTTTCACTACTATGTATTTTAAACATGTTCCCATTCTGCGAGCTATACTGACAAATTAGTGCTGCGTTTATTAACGAACTAATGCTATAAACATTGCATATATAAGCCTACAATCTTTTTAACATGGTTTTCTTTTCTAGGGAACTCTTCTGGTGGCAGTGGATCCCAAGCTATCAAGTCTAGCCAGTCCAAACATAGACACAGGCCTACAAAAAGAGCGACATCCAACCAGTATATTGACCCACGTTTACATGTCCCGCCAGAGTCACATCAACCACCAGGGTCACATCAGCCACCAGGGTCACATCAAACACCAGGGTCACATCAGCCATCAGGGTCACATCAGCCACCAGGGTCACATCAGCCACCAGGGTCACATCAACTACAGAGCAGACTTGGTAAACTGGACGCCATTGTTTGATTCTTTAATTTGAGCTTTTCTGTGCAGGGCTGGACAACAGATATTATCAGGCGCCAGATATCTGTGCAGGGCTGGACAACAGATATTATCAGGCGCCAGATATCTGTGCAGGGCTGGACAACAGATATTATCAGGCGCCAGATATCTGTGCAGGGCTGGACAACAGATATTATCAGGCGCCAGATATCTGTGCAGGGCTGGACAACAGATATTATCAGGCGCCAGATATCTGTGCAGGGCTGGACAACAGATATTATCAGGCGCCAGATATCTGTGCAGGGCTGGATAACCGATATTATCAGGCGCCAGATATCTTTGCAGGGCTGGAAAACAGTTTTCATCACGCACCAAGCATGGTCATGTGACCATCTCTCACTTCTAAAAAAAATTGTTTCAACACTTTTTCAAAGTGTGACACGATTTCACGGTGTTTTGTTTTGGTGTCTTTCGTGAAACTGTCAAGTCTACACCTTGTATCACTGAAAACTGAAATACGAAACTTTTAATTAAACTGATGCAGTCCAAAGGACTTTAGAGAAAGCTGTACTGAGTTCGAAACTACATGAAGACTATCAAAATTAAGGTCACGTTTATTTGCGCACATGGACAGAGGTTATCTGAAAGAACTGCTTTATAAACATGTAACCTTAAAGAACCTACAGTCCTCAACTCAGTCCCTACTGAAAATTCCCAGTGTGAATAAACACAGAAAAAATTTGTACGGAGTGCGCTCTTTTGAATCGGTAGCGCCAAAGTTATGGAATAGTTTACCTCAATCTTTGAGGAGTATGGAAAAGGACAGAAAATCATTTAGGAAACATTTAAAGACTTTTTTGTTTAATACATTTGGGGAAACCAGAGCGCAGTGAGCATGCTAAAGTAGCATGGATACCAGCGCTATAGAAGTATCCAATCAATCAATCAATCAATCTGGTTATTCTTTGTATGCGCATTAAACCCACTAGAGTAGTGATTCTCACGAGTCTATCATAATCTTATGGAGAATTTAAAGCAAAACGTTAACTCTTCTCGTGATAAAATTTTAAATTGTTTTCATCTCCAGGACATCCACAGAAAATAAATAGAGTCTACCACATTCCATCATCTGCTCACAATTGGGACAGGGAATCATCGCATGAATACAACATGCCAGGTATTTTCAAGGATCATATTTTAATCTAGTTTTTTTTTTTTAAGAGATTAGCTGCAGTCAGGTAGAGAATGGTGGTAAACGTTCACAAATATCATTTGATATTTACTTCGCTTTTTGTTCATGTGTTTGCTGGATGTTTGTCAAAATCTTCGGGTGGCTAATTGACCCACTTCCCGTCAACTTATCGAGCTGAATCTTGGCACATAGACTCGTTGCCGATGACAAAATTTCTTTAAAATTTACAGAACCACGCCCCAACCCCCAAAAATCAGTTTTCCCTATTTTTTAAGGGGAATCTGAAGGAACGGTTGAGGTGACAACACCTGACTCATTTGCGTCTATTGCCTCAGGCCTTCCAACCCGCAGAGCATGATACCTCTCACACAGATACTCTTGTAACCAGCGAAATATCCTCATCAACACCAGGCGCAGAAAAATTGCAAATCCCATCTCATAGGAGCCATAATGATCAATAAATTGATCGTGGGCCCTTGATATATTGGAGACTGCAACTTCCCTTGTCACCCAGAGTTATCTTTCATACCGGGGAATACAAAGAACGTACAAAGATGGCTGCTCACATGGCAAAAACAGCATTTGAGACCTGGCGAGTTGAAGAAATTAAGAAATTTTTACGGGAATTACATCAGCCGGTATCTGGAAATAAAGCAGAACTTGTAGATCAGGCACGCGGCTGTGTAGCGTTGCGAATTTGTGGGGGAAAAAACGTATGTATCTGAGACATTTTTCTAACTTCTAGGCGAAAAAGATTAACAAGGGCAAAAACCTCTGCCTCTTCAAACGATTGCAGTGCCCTATAGAAGAAGAAGAAGAAATATGATGACACTGATTTCACGAAATAAAATTCCCGATAACTGCGCTGAATGAGATTCGTTAAAAAAGATTCGCAAGTGAACTTGTTGCGTAATATTTTCCTTTGTTTTTCTGAAATAGTTGGTGAAAAAAATATCCGTATTAAAATGTATATAAATTATTATAAAGGATTTATACAAAAAACTTTGTTTTTAGGGGTTAATTAATAGTGTGTATCATTTTGATTGATTTGATTGCTGCTTTCGGTGGGCCTCGAAAGACAAACGGAACTGAAGGATAGCAATAGGAATTATAGTTTAACGAACCGGGAACTACAGTGGCTAGAAACTAGAAATAATGATATTTGATAAGACTGAGGATAAGCCTAGAAGTTGAGAGACAAGAAAGTGCTGTAAACAGATGTGTCAATGTTTGTGTGACTAGTATTAAGTAAGTCACTTTTTTCAGTGTGGCTGGCCAGTCAACGTGTGGCTAGCGGGTCAATGTTTCAGTGTGACTAGTCAGTCAATGTTTCAGTGTGACTAGTCAGTCAATGTTTCAGTGGGACTAGTCAGTCAATGTTTCAGTGAGACTAGTCAGTCAATGTTTCAGTGTGACTAGTCAGTCAATGTTTCAGTGTGACTAGTCAGTCAATGTTTCAGTGTGACTAGTCAGTCAATGTTTCAGTGTGACTAGTCAGTCAATGTTTCAGTGTGACTAGTCAGTCAATGTTTCAGTGTGACTAGCCAGTCAATGTTTCAGTGTGACTAGTCAGTCAATGTTTCAGTGGGACTAGTCAGTCAATGTTTCAGTGTGACTAGTCAGTCAATGTTTCAGTGTGACTAGTCAGTCAATGTTTCAGTGTGACTAGTCAGTCAATGTTTCAGTGTGACTAGCCAGTCAATGTTTCAGTGTGACTAGTCAGTCAATGTTTCAGTGTGACTAGTCAGTTAATGTTTCAGTGTGACTAGCCAGTCAATGTTTCAGTGTGACTAGCCAGTCAATGTTTCAGTGTAACTAGTCAGTCAATGTTTCATTGTGACTAGCCATTCAGCGTGTCATTTGATCCTGCTGTCCTAATATTTCTCAACTTGTCTGTGGTGGCTTGCCGATTAGGAGGTGTCGGCCACCGTACCCCCCTCGCCGTTACCTGGGGAACAAGAACACCATGGCGTGTCCCGCGTGGGCAGACAAGGGAACATGCACGGTACCTACCGGAATAAAAACAACATCTACAGGGCTGCCAACTGTGACGTTTTACAGTTAGAATTATAGGCAGAGACAGGGTAGGGATCATGATTACACGTTACGAGTTGTTAAAGGATAATAAGCGAGAGGCTAAGGTGGAAGTCTCTGGCCGATGTTTCTAGATATGCAGCCCTGAGAAAGCTGCTCCTAGGTAACCGTTTCGAAGATATTAGGACGTAAACTTACCATCCCAACTCCTACATCCTAGGAAAGTCGACTGTGTCCACTGTGTGTATGCACAGTGTCGGACCGACCGGGTGTCCTTGTGTTGGGGAGGCCTCGAGCGGAACCCGATCGAGCGGACTCTGGCGGGGGCTGGTAAAGGGACATCACCAACGTACCGCTTCGTCGCCCGGTACTCGGTGGCGGGGGCTGGTAAAGGGATATCACCAACGTACAGCTTCGTCGCCCGGTACTCGGTGGCGGGGGCTGGTAAAGGGACATCACCAACGTACCGCTTCGTCGCCCGGTACTCGGTGGCGGGGGCTGGTAAAGGGACATCACCAACGTACCGCTTCGTCGCCCGGTACTCGGTGGCGGGGGCTGGTAAAGGGACATCACCAACGTACCGCTTCGTCGCCCGGTACTCGGTGGCGGGGGCTGGTAAAGGGACATCACCAACGTACCGCTTCGTCGCCCGGTACTCGGGCTTAGGGGGTTGCTTTGGGGAGGGGTATAAAGAGCAAATGCTCGAAGGCCCGCTGAATCCATTTCCTAATGTGATATTTCAGTGATGTAAAAGAAAAATGTTTGAAAACCTTTGTTGTAATGTAATTCCCAATTTTCGTTCAGGTTCTAATGAGGACTATGTATTACCGGTCGATTACAACATGTCAACGGTAGAGCAAGGTAAATAGATGTACCCTGAATATGTACCATACAATCTTGGGATGAAATCAACAGGGGTATGACTCCATGGACATCATTGTGTTTTACCCAGGGCAGACGCTTGACCTCGTGACAAAGTGGTGTTGACCAGGTCAAATGCGTAATGAATGTGTTACATGACATGTCATGTGATGTTTGTGACACTTTTTTTAGAAAAAAATTGGGGGGGGGCAAAAATCACCGATATGGACAAGTAAGTGTATACTTTAAAAAAATAATTGATGTGTAAATCTAAATTGGCACACAATAATCTTCTTCCTCGGACTTCCTTGTATGCTATATGGTAATATGGGGCAGTTGTGAGAGGCAGCAGTTGGTAATATGGGGTGGTTGTGAGAGGCAGCAGTTGGTAATATGGGGTGGTTGTGAAAGGAAGTGTTTGCTTACAAACTATTACAATTTTGCTAAACAGCTCAATAATTCTTCCCATTTCTCAGCAAATCGAATGTCAAATCAGGTGAATATTCAAAAATTGAATTTGTTTAGGTCTACACTACAGATTGTATTTTAGTTTTAATTTCAAAATTCATGGTTTTGTCGGGCAGCTGAAAGACTATGCGGTCAAAACATTAGTCTTACCTCACTATCGTTCTATGCCAGACGATTAAAATATCTATTTTTTTCCCCTTACTGTCACTGATACAAATTCCGTATTAATGGAACTAGTCTAAGATACGCTACCAGCAATGGTCTAAATAAAACTGTTCAAAGAATATAATGTATTGTTCAATTAAAAATATATCGCTGAGTGCAGAATGCAACCTAGTTGGACCTACTTATGTAATTATGGAATTAAAAATATTAGAAATTCAAACATTTGGAGGTTAATTATTTTTTTAGTTTCTAAGCTTCTCTCTCTCGTTCTTACAGATAGGACCATACTAATTTCATATTATTTCTTATTATCCTCTCCGTCATTTTGACAGTTGGTAATTAATAGATCTGTTTAAGATGTATAGGAAATAAAGAATATATTTCCAACTAAAATGTGTATTTCATGCTACTTATACTTATTCCACAGATCCAACTTATGAGGAGCTTTTCTGAACAAGGCGATCCTCAGACACATCTGTTGCTGTGATTACCTCACTATACGTTTTATGGCACATGAGCTGTTTATGGGATTATCTCACTATACGTTTTATGGAACATAAGCTGTTAATGTGATAATCTCACTATACGTTGTATGGCACATAAGCTGTTGATGTGATAATCTCACTATACGTTTTATGGCAAATAAGCTATTAATGTGATAACATTTCTATACTTTTTAAGGCACCTTTGGGCTCTTTTAAACCAGTTTTTATTTTTCAATATGTACCTATGAAAATTGACAAAGTTATAAAGAGTGTGGGCTTTGATGTGATCGCTGTACGTATGTGGTACGTGTAGTTGGTTTTGTTATATATTAGTAGTATGTAATGTCGGAAGTAGGCCGAATTTTGAAGGATTTTGTGAAGGATTTTGTGGAGGGTTGATTCAAGGGTGATAATAGATTAATTGTAATAATTTCCATTGTTGTTGTACAATCGTGTTGTTGTACGATGTTTATTATATTGATTTTTATATTGATTTTGATAATTGTAATAATAAATAAGTTTGGCTCTCAAAATTATTATAAATAATTAAATAATCGATTATTAGTTTTAAATTTTATTTTAATAAATTCCACTGTTGTTATTTATTTTGATTTTAATTTTTATATTGTAATAATCAATAAGTTTGGTTCTCAATATTATATAACTAGCGAGAACCCGGCATGCAATGCATGCCACTCAATGAAAAAAGTGTTTGTGTTTTAATTAAGTTTTAAAGTAATTTTTAAATAGAAAATATTTTATAGTTTTTTTCCGTCTAGTGTGTACACAAATAAATTAGACGTTTTTTCAACGCGTGAGTAGGCAACATATTGCTTTCCACGTGAGAAGTGTGTATTTTCAAAATTTAGTCCACACACTTGTAGCGATTGATCCACCCACGCAGTAGCTTTGTTTTAAATTATATTTAGAAAGCTCAAATATTTATTATTTTTAAAATAAGGCCCCCCGGCCCCAAACGTAAAATTTTAAAATGGTTGTACTTATGTCACGCACAAACTGAAATGTCGTTTGTATTTGATTGATTTCTAGCCACCCATGCAATAGCACTGATTGAAATTATATTTGTATAGCTCATATAAGAAAAAAATAATTTGAGGCTCCGGCCCGAAAAGGAATATTTCAAAATGGATAAGTTAATTCAGAAACCATTTGTGCGCACAACAACTTACCAAAAGTTTATCGCAATCGGATAAATGGTGTAGGAACGCATACGAAAATTATATTTAGCTCATAAAAGGGGGAAAAAAGAATTTAGGTCCCCGGTCCCAAAACGGAATATTGTAAAATGTGTGTAATAATTCAGAAACATTTGCATTTTTTTTACAATTCACACAATTTTCATCAATTTGGATTGATGGTATAGAAGCACATATGGGATATACTTATATATGTATAGATATAGTTTACCGAATTAATATAACTTTTTTGTAATAATTCAAGGATGATCTGTCTGTCTGTCTAACTGTCTGTCTCTCTGTCTGTCTCTCTGTCTCTGCCTGTCTCTATGTCTCTCTGTCTGTCTCTCTGTCGCTCTGTCTGTCTCTCTGTCTATCTCTCTTTCTCTCTGTCTGTCTCTCTTTCTCTTTGTCTGTCTCTCTGTTTCTCTGCCTGTCTATATGTCTCTCTGTCTGTCTGTCTCTATGTTTGTCTCTCAAGCTGTCTCTCGGTCTGTCTCATTGTCAGTCTCTGTCTCTCTCTCTCTCTATCTATCTGTCATTATGTCTGTCTCTCTGTCTATCTATCTGTCTGTCTGTCTGTCTCCCTGTCTGTCTCTCTGTCTGTCTCTATGTCTGTCTCTCAGTCGGTCTCTCTGTCTACATCTCTGTCTGTCTGTTTGTCTCTCTGACTGTCTCTCCTTCTGTCTCTCTGTCTGTCTGACTGCCTGTCTGTTTGTCTGTCTGTCTGTTTATCTATATATCTACCTATCTATCTATCATCTACCTATCTACCTATTTACCATCTACCTGCCCACCTACCTGCCTACCTACCTACCTACCTACTTACTTATCTACCTAACTATCTACCAATCCAGCTACTATCTACTGACCTGTTTACCCTCAAAATCTTAAAATCGTACAATTTCATCACAAAATCGTTCAATACATTATCTTAATAGTAAAAAAAACAGTATATATAATGTATACACATCAAAATCGTACATTGTACGCCAAAATCGTAAGAGTAAACAGGTCTGTATCTATCTACCCATCTATCTACCTACCTACCTACATATATATCTACCTACTTACCTACCTACCAACCTACCAGCCTACCTACCTTTCTACCTACCTATCTATCCATCCATCCTCTCACCCACCACCCACCACCCTTCCATCCATCCATCCTTTCATACATCCATCCATCCGTCTAGCTATATTTTATCTACATCTTTATCTATCTATCATCTATCTGTGTATTTGCCTGTCTGTCTGTCTTTCTATCTCTCTCTCTAATAAAATCTCTATTTTTTAAATTAAATTTTCACTTGTGTAAAGTGATTGGGTTTTGAAATCCCTGGGGATAATTATGAAAATATTTTAAGTTTTGTTAAAGTCGTTGATTTTCTTAATTGGTTAACATATGTTCATATGTAAAATGAGAATATAGCTTCTTTTTTTTACAACTGAATTGTCATTGGATTTAACGATACTGTCATCCAAGTAAAAATGCATGAACTCAATTTCCTACCATCAATATAAATGTATCGAAGAAGGTTAATTATTGATTAAATTTATTCTGAGGCTTATCTTGTGCTGCACTGGGCAAAATGAATGTATAGTGTATAGTGGGCTACACAGAGTTTTTAAAAAATAAATAAATCATCCACTGGATTGTAGCCCCCTTACTTACGCAGAAGATTATTTATTTTTTTTTGCATTTAATATGCTTATTTCTAATTTAGATCAGATAAGTGCATTAAAAATTCTATTTGGCTATTTAGTTTTGCTACACTAATTTAATTAAACGGCATATTCTTATTAAAATTATTTTCAAATGTAGAGTTTTTACTAATTTATAAATTTAATAAAAGTTTATTTTTGGAATGAATATAAAGTACAAACTTATTAAATGTTAAAAATACAAAAGCTAAATTAGTATTTAAGTTTAGCAACTTAAAAAGAAATCGATGCTATTTATTAATTTTACTTATAAGAAGGGGAATGTACATCATCAGTTTTGTCACGCTCCCTTTATTAAATCATATAACTTTGGCTAAATAGGCAATTCGCACTATGACGTCATTTGCGTGATTATTTAGATCTAATTAATTTTAATTTTATTTCGCCTTATTGACAACGCGCTAAAGAACGCACTAACAACAACTGGTGTTTAGGTTTTCCCGATAAATGTGATTACTGTGTATTTCTTTGATCATATTTTTTCTATTTAATTTTTTTTTCATAACTTTTAAACGCATATAAATGTTTAAGATAGTTCCTTAGTTGTTTCTTTATATGTATTTGTAATTTATAATAATAATACTTTTAAGAGTCCGAACGTATCAAAATATGTTCGGCTCTTTGGCGTTATGTCCCTATAGCTCATTCTTATATATATATGTTGTCTTGACTTAGTAGGAATGTATTTTATAATGTTGATCTGGTTTTTTCCCTAGCCATGCCCTCAAACAATCTGATCCACCACCTATGGAGTGGCATTACTGAACGGCGCAACTTCTGCACCGGTTGCGTTGAAGATCAACCCAATCAATTAGGGCACTCCTGCCTAACAGCTGAGAGCTTTGAGGAGTTGGTGGGGGATCAATTGAGAAAAGCCATGAGGAGAAGCCAGCTTATTTCTCTGGCATATAGGAAGACTAGGCGGCGGGTTCTCTGCTATGAACGACGGAGAGCCCGCCAGAGTCCGCCACCCTCACCCATCGCCGAGATGGGTGAGGAGGAGGAGGAGGACACCCCTCCTCCAGCTATTCCTCCTCCTCCTCCTCCTCAGGCTCCCACGACTGCACCACCACCACCACTACAAGTACCCAGCAATGAGGCTGATGAGGAGGAGGAGGAGGACACCCGTACAGCTACGCCTCCTCCTCCACAGACGCCCACACCAGCACCACCACAAGAGAGACGGCTGCCACCACTCACCCTCCGCCGAGCCCCGCCTACAATTCAAAGAGTAGGAGGGGTTCGGTTCTGAATAAGAGCTGGCCCATGGTAGGTTGCACCCAGGGAAGCAACACCACCAGCTTCCCTGGGGGACTATGGTTTCTTCGTTTTTCGTAGTGAATAAAATATATAAAAACTACACGTCTTTGTTGTCAATTTTTGTCTATACAATTTTTGTCTATTTTTGTTGTCTATATAATTATTATAAAATATTGAGAACCAAACTCATTTATTATTACAATATAAAAATTAAAATCAAAATAAATAACAACAATGGAATTTATTAAAATCAAATTTAAAACTAATTAATCGATTATATAATTATTTATAATAATTTTGAGAACCAAACGTAATTATTTATTATTACAATGATTAAAATCAATACCGTATAAAAAATCAAACCAAACAATATAAAAATCAATATAATAAACATCGTACAACAACACGATTGTACAACAACAATGGAAATTATTACAATTAATCGAGTATCACCCTTTAATCAACACTTCACAAAATCCTTCAAAATTTCGCCTAATTCTTACATTACATACTACTTATATTGCCACTGATAACAAATACTGATATATGCAGACCTTGAAGTTTAGCATGTGTATTGGACAGGACGGTTACCAGAAATATAAGAAAGAATATCGGCCTGAAACAGGGCATCCTTCAGTAATCAGAAAATACTCAAAGGTGGAAATATTACAAGGAAGAAAAAAAGAAATCTATTTATAAAATTGTAATCGGACCATTTGTAACATACGCAAGTGAAACTAGGACCATAACATAAACGGCGGAAAACATGTTAAACGCTTGGAAGAGAAAGGTTCTCCTGGAAATATATGGATCAACAAAGGATGAATGTAGATGGAGAATACGAACCAACCAGGAATGGACAGTCTATATCAGGATCCCATGCTAATAACAGAAATAAAAAAAAGGGCAGGCTACGCTGGACGGGACACTTAGAGAGAATGCCTAATGACAGAGGAGAGAAGAGGGTGCACCATCAAAATCTCAGAGGAAAATGGCTCAACGGCAGAACTAGGTTTAGATGGATGGATGATGTGGAAAAAGATCTACCGGTACAGCAGCAGAGAAACAATTATGGAAAAGAAAAGCATTGGTTAGTTAAGGATGGAGGGAACTAGTGAGGCAGGCCAAAGGTCTACATGTGCTGTAGTGCCACTGGGATAGATGGAGAATGAATTGGTCAGGGAGGCCAAAGTCCTACACTACTAGCGCCACAAGGATGGGTGGATACTATAACTATAAAGGGTTCAACTTTAGGTGTGTGTGTTTTTTGTCTGTTAGCATATTAAAAACTTCATACCTGAAGAAGGAGACGTGATACTAGTTCAGTGTCACTTGTCTGACGTGATACTAGTTCAGTATCACTTGTCTGACGTGGTACTAGTTCAGTGTCACTTGTCTGAAGGGATACTAGCTCAGTGTCACCTGTTTTGAAGGGATACTAGTTCAGTGTCACTTGTCTTGACATTTGTAGCCTACCTAATATGATGGTAGAATCCTGTCATGTACAGATTTAATAAAACGTGCTATTTACGTTTTTTATTTATGTGACTAATCTAATCCATAATGTACAGTGTACACATTATGTCACGTGGGTAGCAATATTTTAAGCCTTTTAACAGGGTCTCCCAACCTGGGGTGCTTGCAACCCCCCCCCCCCCCCCGCCCCAGGGTGTGAGGTGGCATTTTATTTCGTGGGTGAGAGTGAGAGTAATTGTGATTTGAGAACAGGGAAGTCGTTTAATTGTTAATGTTTTATTTTTATTTGATCATAACGTTAATTTAATCAATCAAATGTTTCTTCAATAAGGTAAGCATTTATTTTCCAAGCTCTACAGATAGCTTTGAGTTTGTACTTCAATAAAAACAAACTAACTTATAGAACTCCATTTGTTACCATTTCGTAATACACTTATTATACGTATAGTTAGTAATAGTTACTTGTTACTAGTGGGGGTTGCAACACTGAGGCAAACTGTTAACAAGGGGTGTAAGACTGGGATATACTGTTCATATACTGTTCCTGTACTGGCTTCTTGCTGGTATGAGCCGGAACTGCCTGCCGTCATGGCCTCGTCGCTGTCTGGGGGAGGGGGGGCACATTTCTGTTTAATGCTGGAGCAGTGGACCAGCCCATTTTTTATCTTTAACATCAGAGGTTCCCAAACTTTTTTGTCTCGTAGACCCCTTGACATGTTTTTCGGTTTTGGGTAGACACCCTGCTTACCTGATATTGATTTTTTGCAAATTCATTAAGTTCAAATGTATTTTTGACGGCCGGTATAATGCTACTCACTTTGAAATATTTAAATTTATAACGGTAGAGAAGTGTTGTGTGAAAAACTTTTTAAAAAAACAGGTTAAGTTTTATACATTTATTAATTAAATTTAAATTAAAACGAACCAAATTATAATTTACTTTCTGCTACATAAAATAACAAAGCAAAAGCTATATGCTTTTAGTGTGATGGATGAACATGATGCTTTAATCATAAATTTTCAACATTTGGCATCAATTTAGTTAAGTTTAATCTCAAATCTCCTCGGTTAATGATGTCCAGTTTGTTTCTTTTTTTTTTTTTTTGTTAGGAGATTGGTAACTGCGCTGAAACTGAAACCCTTTTCCACTAGGTATGAGGATGGAAAAGCAATTAAATACTTTCTTGAGATATTCCATAATGCGGGATTAGAGACAGATATGTCTTTTTGAAGCCAGACTTGCTGATTGGCGTAATTTATCTATTTTTGCTAACAACGAGCACAAAACTAAAAATTTATAAAAAATAATGCTCTTACTTTTCTCCGGCACTCTCAAACAAACTTGGTTTCGCTTATTATAAACAATGTTGCACCACTCTTCCATGTAAGTTTTTTTTTAAAAATAGCTCTTAAAAAGTTTAACCGAGAAATAGCAAAGAAACTAACATGATATTTAACATTTTTACTTTCATAGGTACTTTTATAATTTATGTAGGAAGATAAATGTCTTTATATTGTAAGATAATATTATGGAAGTAAAAAGGTACTATCTGTGTATGTGTATTATTCCATTCATGGATCATGGAATGTCAAAATAGAAGTCACGATCAGCTTGCATGAGATCCTCTATCTTCGAACCCCATTTTCATTTCATGTACCCCTATTTTCATTTCATGGACCCCCAATTTTTTTTCCCGCTGACGTAGACCCCTTGCTAGTTGTCGTAGACCCCTGGGGGTCGATATAGACCACTTTGGGAATCACTGTTTTACATCATGGAGAGCCTGGATAGTCCTCTCTCCTCCAACGGTGACCAGCCCAGTGTCTCCAGCATGCTGCTAACACTAGAGGTATTCTGTAGCGGTTCAGGACGAAGCATGCTGCCCGTCGCAGGACAGCCTCCAACCTGTCGATGCTCTTCTGGGTAATGGGTCCCAGTCTGAAGATGCGTAATCTAAAAGCGGCCGGACAAAGGCTTTATAGGCTCTTTCTTTCGCACTGGAGATGCCGATCTTATAATTTCGCCTTAAGAACACCAGGGTCTTGTTTGCCTGGTTGCACACATTGTTAATATGCTCGTCCCAGCGGACCTCTCTTTGAATGGTAACACCCAAGTACCTTACGGAGGAAACTGGTTCAAATAAATGGCCTTGCGGTAGTGGTAGTGTAGAAGAGTACAACTTCTAGAGACTGACACTGACAGTGTTTGGCACTTGGCAGGATGAAATTCCATGTCCCAGCCCATCTCCCACTCAGCTAACCGATTGAGATCCTGTTGTAGCTGGTCCTGGTCAGATCGTCCTATACACCAAATAAGCTATCCAACATTTAACCAGGTGATAAAACTCCAGTTTTCAACCTCAAAATAGAACAAACTATGTGTGTGACAATTCCATAAAGCAATTTATTGTACATTCAAATACTCAAAACAAAAACAATGAACATTGTCCCAGTTAGTATCAGGGAAAAATAAAAATAAAAACATTGATTAGCTACATGAGTTATGAAAGATGATTTTAAATGAAACAACTTACAATATAATGGGCATAGCTACACTTTGGTAAGGGGCATAGCTAAAATTTTACTTTTGGTAATGGGCATAGCTCCACTTTTGGTAATAGCTACACTTTTGGGGAAGTGCTTTTAATTTGTTGTACTGTAACAGATAATATTATACCTCCATAATTATTTATAAACTAGATAGTAGTAGTAGCTAACCACTGAAAAAGAGAACACCTTTCAGTTGTGTTAACAGTAATAACAGATGTTCTCTCTGATAGAACATGATTGAATCCAGAACTACATGTCAGTGAGCATCATTTATTGGACTAAAATCAGCAATGCCAAAGAATTATTTTCCCAATAATCTATTTGTTAATAATTTCGGTTACTGGTAGTGCAAATATAAAAATTTATATTCCTTTCTTTCAACTAATATAACTCTAAAGAGTGAGCTATGACGAAACAATGTCAACTCAGTAAAGGGCTCATGCTTTCAGTTACAGGTATTTACATTGTCCAAAGTAAAGACACAACTAACAATAAAGCTGACATTTACAACACATTCCAGTTTAAACCACCTATCAGTTGTTTGCAGTCAGCTCTTCTGTAGGCCATCTTCATTTCAGGGAGCTGGAACATTTCAAATAGGGTTATTCATACAATTGGTATTAAACCAAATAGAAGAAAATGTGTATGTTTAAAGAGGGTGTTCATGTTTTCAAATAATCTTCTCTGCTCATTAGCATAATATTGTATGCTCTAACTTCACAAGTTACTGATAGAAGCGGGGTGGGGTGGGAGACACACACACACTAACAAAATCAAAGACAGGGTGGAAACAAATACTAATTTGATAAATATATAAATTTCTGACTTGATGTAATCATTACTATTTCAGATATACTAACACAATGTCATTATATTTATTATGTTGCTCAACGACATTATGAATGAAGATAAGATGCACAAAACATGGTTTGTCAGTAAACACATTCTACCAGCCTACTTTTCTGAAAGTAGGGTAAAAGGTCCAACTTCAATTAGAAGGTTCAAAATGACATACCTATACAAATGGATATCCTAGATTTTTCACCATCCTCCTCCAAAACCCCTAAAATTATAAAAGATAGTTTCTTATTATTAAAATAAATATGGACGCAAAGTGAAATGTTTGCTGTTCTCTTTTAAGGAATGTAAATTTGAAAATATGACTCAAAAGGCAAATTGTAAATAACACTGTGATTGAAAGATCATTGTAAATTTATAGTGAATTTGACTTGAAATGTAGGGTAATCCTGTGACATGAAATGACCATCTATTTAGTTTTATAAATCCCTTGTTACACTATCAACAGTGGCTTAACAATGAAATAAGGCTATCTTTTTCAATTAAATTTTTATATATTTTATATATTAATAATACAAATATTTTTTTATTATTTTATTTAAAAAAAATAAATGGATCATTTTTCTCTGACCACCTATCCTTTTCAGTTTAAATGCTTAACTTTAAGTAAGAAAATCCACTAGTCCTCGTACTTAAACAGATATATTTTTGTGACTATAAATGAAATGCAATTGGAAGGAAATTTTAGTTCTGACACAGCTTTTTTTTTAGTAATTTATTTTGGTGCTTGCATCATTTCACCTCTTTACAAAATTTACCCATGGTTCCACAAGAACAAAAAGAAAGAATTATCATAAAAATTTCAGAATAAAAGACTTACTTGCGTCCTCCACCTCCTCTCCCTCCCCGTCCTCCACCACCACCACCGCCGCCGCCACCCCCCCTTCCACCACGTCTGCCGCCGCCACCACCACCGCCGCCACCACCTGATCCAAATCGTGGTCCACCATAACCACCACCACCAGCCCGTCCTCCACCACCCCTTGATCCTGGACTAAGCATCATTAATTGGTTTTGTATTGTTTGATTGAGTTGGGCTTGCATCATCATCATCTCAGCCGCCATATCTTGGGGGTTTAAAAGTCCTGGCAAGAGAAGATACATTTTTGTCAGTTGAACTCCTTGTATCATCTCTTAATATCATTGGTGTTTGTTTTTAATTGTAACAATTTCACTCTGAGGGAATGAAGATCATGAATTAGAAGTACTGATACCGACCACCTGTAATAGTCATTTTCACATACACCCCCCCACCCCCCCCACCTGTAATAGTCATTTTCACATACAACCCCCCCCCCCCCCCATCCTTTCATGACCACTAACATCACCTTTCCTTAAAATATATTCCAATAATCCCATCAAGCTCATCCTCCTCCCCTTGTCCTGGGCTTCCAACTTCACCTACCATGTAAACCAGAAACACCCTCAGCCTAGATTTATGACTTTGAAAAATTATTTGTCTAACTTATGTGTATTGGTTTAATTTTGATAGTCACCCCAGCTTTATTGTAAGACTTGAGTATATATCAATTAATAATTAAACATGGAAAGATGGAGGAAAATAGACAGCTTTGTTAATTTGTCAATTTTTTATGCTTTTTAAAGATGTGGAACAAAGTAGGAAATCTCCAGTAGCAAGTAGTTGCTAGTAAATTAGTAAATAATGTCAACTTATTAAATTGAGAAATAACTATAAACTTTTCTTGCAACCATCAACAACTCCCTACTTATCAATGTATCGGTACAGACCTGCTCCTCCATATCCAGCTCGACCTCCAGCAACTGGGTATAGAGCACCAGCACCACCATAACCGCCAGCACCACCACCAAACCGGCCACCTCCTCCATTTCGTCTGTCAAAGCGTCCATCACCCCAGCCTCCTACACCTCGCTTAGCTGGAGGCTCCCCTCTTCCTCGCTTCTGACCTTGCTGGTCTCTCCGTCTTCCATCGACAGCTCGCTGTTGTTGCTGTAATGTGCGTTTAAGAATCCTCGATGTCTGGTTTTTCTCATCTTTGCGAAGTTCTGATCTATCAGCTACTTCTGTTGGTGCATTTTGTAGCTCCTCTACATTTGTGGCTGTTTTTTCAAGTTCAGCTTTGGTTTCTGTTTAATATGTAATTTAAAATTATGAACTAAGAAACATCTATGAGATTCTGTATCTTTAAAAATTTGTCAGAACAGAACTGTTTACAGTTACAGGCAATTTATTTCAGATTTTGACAAGAGAAGGATGATTAATTTAACACACATTGTAGGAGCAGATTAAAAAATATCATTCACCTTTAAAACTAATTGATTGGTTCACGCTACAACTATATATATAAACGAATATATTTCTTTATCCCATTTTTACAGGTTCGTTTGGTGTTACTTAAATCTCAAGTTTGTTGAATGATTAAGAGCTAAAATTTGATACAGCTTACAACAATAATTAAGTAGGTAACGGAAACAAAACTAAAAGTTAGTTTTTATTTTCATTGAAATTATTTAGCAAAGTAAATCCGTAGTGGGTCATTATGTTAATTTAGATTCCCATGTAAAAAAAAAAAAAGGCAACTTAAAAAAAAAATATATAGAATATATATTATTAGGTACTCCAAACCGATGAGAAGCAGTGTTTTTTGGACATTTTACACAACTTCCATTAAAATATTTTCTTACAATTGCAACATGCATACTAATAAAAATTATACCATTTAAAAGATCGATTCAAGCACTTTAATAATATGGTGTTTGTTTTTCTATTGGTGTTAGTAAAATAAACTTTTTTATAGTTAGAAAAGCATCACCGCATCGAGTTTTAGCGGCATTTTAAAATATCGTTTTTTTTACCCCCCCCCCCCCCTCTGTTTTGATCGCGTTGAGCTTTTTAAGTTTATTTGTTATATATATATCTATTATTTCATGTCTTGTCCACACCAGCAATGTTTAAATAAATTGAAATTTGAAGAAATAAAACTATTTCAAAATGTTACAACTTGTACATTTTTTTTGTTATTAAGGTAATTGTAAACTGTGTGCATTATACTTATACTCTATTTTCTACAGCTGGTGAACAGTATGATTATGATGCCTTACAAAAACATTCCTGGCTAGTGTAAAAGGAAGGAGACCTTTGCCCCATCTGATTATAGACAACAAACTGTTTCTTCAGTTGTACACATTAAAAGAAACCAACGAGTAGACAAATCATGGGAGCAGGTAGGCCTACTTACTGTTGTGAACTAGATTTAGAGGCGTGAATGTTTGGTGGTGGTGGGGGGGGGGGGGGGGGGGGGGGGGGGTTTTGTGAGTTGTTGGTCATGAGTTTTGTTGAAATGAATTCCAAGTTATATTTAATTTTAAAATAATAGTATCCTTGAATCCTTGTTCAAAACTATCTTGTGATTGTGTTCATGCATTTCCTTTTTAATTCCTATTTTAGCTGGAATCCTGGTTTGCTCAAATTAAAGAAGGATTTAAAGTCAGACCCATGGATGAAGTTCTAGGGGAATTGAATGACCATAAAGTTTACGGACATAACAGTTTTCCTGGGCCAAACTTTAGAAATGTATTTCATGAGTTCCACTCTATCTTCTTTTGGAGTAGCAAAGAGAGCTATCAACTTTCTACCTTTAGTGTCAACAGTACAGTCAGATGGAGTACCAAATGTCTTTGTTATTGATTTTTACAAATTTAGTTTTTTAGAATCTACAAAGAGATCATTGAATTACTTTTTGAATCGTTGCATTTAGTTTATATTATTTCTCTCTTCTACAGAAGCTCATTGCTAAATCTAATAACTTAAAATTAAGTGGTTATATCATCCATTTATCTAATTTACTCACAATTCATTGTCAGAATGAAATTAATATTAATATGTACATTTATTTATTTTTTTAGTGATGTTTACTAATTATATCCACCCAGTCTGACAATTTTGCGCATTTCTTTTTTTTTACTTTACTACGGAAGAATTTGTTTTACGCAGAGTGTGTTTCCTAAGGTTAAATCGAAGAGTTGTAAAATATATATTATCTTTTTTTGTGTTGTACTCTTTGGAATTTATGATTCTCTTTATCTTTTATGTGTTGTACCTTTTGAAGAATTTTTTTTTTTTACAAACATTAAATGACATTATTGTACTCTACTTTTTTCCAATGTTTTTATTATTCAATGGTTTTTTGTAATGTCAGGAATGCTTATTTTATATGAAGACTACTATTATCTTCACTTCCTAAGTGATTTCAAACATATAGGATGTTATTTATTATTTTTTTTATATTTTGAAAAAATAGTACAATGTGTAAAATAACTTACCACCCCTCGACTATTTTGCTTTTTGCCATATATGTATTTATCTTAAGTAGTTCTTGTATGCATACTTGTATAGATCTTTGATTCTCTTTTAAATTGATATATGAATGATGTTTATGAGTAAATTAGATAATTTTTTGTGAATTTTTAAAAATAGATAATTTTTGTGATTTTTTTTTGCCTCCCTTGGAAAAATTTGAAAATATTACAAAACGCCATCTTTACAACAATACATTACAAAAGTTTGATTTCCCATACTCTTGAAAAAAATTGAGTTTGTTCTCTGTATAGTATTGTGTAAGTATTGTAAAGGAAATGAGTGCAGGTGATATATATTTTAAGATAATGACTCATGGGTCTTTGTCATTTCATAAAAGGTAACCCGAGAATTTTTTTTAAAAATAGCATAACTTTCTTAATAATGGTCATAAAGTCATAAATTTAATGTACACATTCTTAGAATTCTTAGATCTTTCATCTTAAACACTCAAAAATTTTATTGGTTTAGTTTGAAAAATTGGTTTGGAGTACCTAATATTATATGTTGCTTATAAAAATAACTGAGGAATGACGATAAGTTAGTCATAATTCAATTTTAAATAATACTCTCAGTGCTATTCTTCATGGTGATTACACACAAACTGAAAAATGATATTCCCAAATCAAACTTCCTTAATAATAATAATAAAGTTTATTTGAAAAATCACGCTTCATCCCCAAAGGCTCGAAGCGTGGTACAAAAAAAAAGCTGGGAGTTAATAACTAGCTGAAAAGATGGTAGACAACTTCACCCCATAAGGTGTTTGCGAAATGGATGAGTTTTTAAATTTGTCTTGAAGGACTCCAGCGTCTGGCTGTGTCTGAGAGTGTCAGGAAGGGTGTTCCAAATGGTTGGGCCAGCAAATGCGAACGTGCGCTTTTCGTAAGTCTGAAGTCGAACACGCGGTATCGAGAGTTTGCCACTATCGGATGAGCGGAGTTGTCTAGTGGGTACATAAGGCGTCATGAGCGCTTGGAGATAGGAAGGCGCCAGGTCATGCAAGCAGCGGTAGCACAGATTTGCAATTTTGTACTCTATGCGAGCGCGGACCGGCAGCCAATGCAGTTCTCTCAGAAGAGTTTTAGCATGGTCGAATTTGCGTTTACGAAGAACAATTCGAGCCGCATTATTCTGTGCTGACGAGATGAGAATCCCCGACGATTTTAGTTAGGTACCTTTGCTAATTTATGGAAATAGTCCAGGCGTGAATGGGAAAGAGTGGCTGGCGTATGAACTCATGCAAGCGAAAGGTACGCGCGTTTGGTAGCGTGGGTGAACGGAGGGCGACTCAGGGGGTGAAAGAAAGGACAGTGTGGTGCCGTGAGCCAGTTAGTAGGACGTCTTTTGACTAAGTTTGTTAGCGAGTCGTATCGTACTAATTAGACGAATTGTATTGTTTATCGTAATGAGCGTGTGCTAACTGTGAAGTAAAAATAAAGTGTAAAGATTCATAGTGTAAAGATTCATATTGAACGTAGTTTGAGTCTACTGTTGTTATTCTTGTGAGCTGGTTAATCATAATCATACTCATACCCCTAGACAACACAACCAAACACTAATTTGCTACAACCGCCATTCTTGACATGTGCTTTTTTAATTTTATCCAGGAGCGTAGCTGGAAGACCCACCATGAGAGCATTGCAGTAGTCCATGCGTGATAGAACGAATGCAGACATCAGCCTCTTTGATGCATTCAAAGTTAAGAAAGGTCTGATATGACTAATTCTGCGCAGCTCTAGAAAAATCGCCTTGCAAATCATTTTTAAATTATTTTTATCTTAAAAGACTCCAATAATATTAATCATTTTGTGTGTGTTCTGCAAGATAAACTGATACTTTTTTTAATAATCACTATTCTGTATAGACCCCACAAGAACGTATAGCAGGTTGATACAGCTTTTAATACTAACCACTTTCATCTTCACTAGGTTCTTTGTTTTGTAGGGCAAGTATATGGGTGTTGTTGATGACCACTGTAATGTAACTCTTCATGAAAATAAGTACATCTGTCTTTGAGTGGGCCTCAACAAGACCAATACTGAAAGAGTAATCACAATAATTTATTGATAATCCAAACATCAGTACCTGTATATGTGACATATCATTAAGTCTTTAAAAATCTTTCTCCATACTAAAATATAATAATTATCAACTGATCGAATGTTATTTTATCTAAAGGAATATTCAAACATTTTATTTAATTAGCTACAGCAATTGTTTCTATAGCTGTCAACTTTTATTAATGTTGATTTATATTTAAGCACTTAACTACTGTTTTAACTTTTTTTTAGTAAGCATTTTTCTTTTCATTTAACATGTAACCTTTAACAGAAACTTAGTGTCATAAAATGTTGTCCCTTTCAAATGACATCTCCTCAAAAGCTTCCTTGACTTAGCATTTCTTATTAAAAATGGCATTTCTTTCTAGCAAAAATAAATGTGTGAAATCATTGTTGTTTCTTCTGTCTCTCTAAGAATTTAGTCATGAAAAACCTTTAACAGAAACTTAGTGTCATAAAATGTTGTCCCTTTCAAATGACATCTCCTCAAAAGCTTCCTTGACTTAGCATTTCTTATTAAAAATGGCATTTCTTTCTAGCAAAAATAAATGTGTGAAATCATTGTTGTTTCTTCTGTCTCTCTAAGAATTTAGTCATGAAAAAAGCAGCTACGTTTTTGGTCTTTCTGGAACACCAAATATTTGGGAGACGAACAATGTATCTGGCTACCCTATGGTATGAAAAATCCGCTATATAAATAATCAATGCTTAAATTGAATTTTATCCTACTTTTATTTTCTATTCTGAAGAGTTATTGCGCTAAAAATATAACTTACCTTTAACAAATCTGAAAACATTAAACAGCTAAAACTTAAAATAAATGATAGATAATAAAAAAATTAATTTTAGAGCGACTTCCCAAGCGAAACCTAAGTTGTACTTCATTGGCTATAAACAAATGTAAACTGTTAATCAACAGCAACTAAATGAGATTTAATTCTCAATAGATGGACTGATAAAGCAGCAAAGTCAAAGTTTGCTGTTAATCTTGAGGCCTGATACGGCCCATTACAGGATCTGCAAGGCCATCCAAGATTAGCAGGCAGATCGCCACTTGGGAGGACGGCAAGAAAAAAGCTGTGCGTCCTCCCTTACTCACCGCAAATTGTCATGCGTTTGTACTTGAGTGCTTTGTGAGAGCGGAAAAAGAACACGAAGGATCTCTGGGCTTGTGTTTTCTGACAAATATCGCACCCAGAGACTTCGCCGTTTCAGGTTTCCTGTGAAGAAGATTGGTATGTCAGAGTTTAATATGGGGCGCCAATAGAGGCTATCCACAGGAGCCCTGGTGTACTTGTAAAATGTTCAGGCCACAATACAAATTGGTATAGAATATTTCAAAAAAATTTCTTACTTCACAGGCTTGCTAGAAATAGCAGTAAAAAATCTGATTTGCCAGATTTATAGTTGCAATAGGAGATTCAGGCCAATATAATTGTCCTTAGTACATTTCCTAAAAAGGAATTAACTAGAATACAACTGCTGTAATGGAATAGGGAATATCTAGGTAACTCTTTAAGTTATTACTAACATTAAGATGGTCAACTACTTTGTTAAAAGTGTGTTTAGTCTTTATACAACTAAGGCTTGGCAATCTTTTTTTTCTGTTTACCTTTAGAAGTGGCAGTGTTTTTTATTTTCTCACACTTTGTGGCATCAAACACAATGGAAGCTGAAAAAAAGCTTATACATTAATTCATTATATCAAGATATATGTATTTTTTAAATACAACTTAATCTGTTTTATTTTTTGAAAAATTGAAATTGTTCTAAACTACCAATAAAGTAACAATCACTTTAAAGTAGACGTTTTGTAAAATATAATATATGAGGGACTGCGTTCATGCACTGTGAAAAAATTTAGTGGAATAAGATATGTTTAGGCTTAAAATGAAATGACAGGACAATTAAAAATTCCAAAAGTAGATAAATGATGTTTATATTGCAATCTGCTATCATTTTGTTTTGCAGACTTATATCTGCTATAGATATCAATTAATATTTGGATGACTAAGATTACATTATCAAGGTTTATCACATGGGAAAAATAAAGTTACTGGTAAAATTTAACGTCGTTCAAAATGGAAATCAGTTCAGCATAAAATAAGAGTTACAACCTACCAAAGATTTATTTTTGTAGAAAAAGGCTGGGTTTTTAAGAAAAATAAGAATCAACATCTATTAAGCCTATTTCTTGTTAACATATTATAGACTGATGATTACCACAAGCTGTAAATGGGTGAAAGGAAGAGAAGTGTTAGGGGTATTTTAAGTTATATTAAAATTGGATTTCAAAGGTGCTCTAAGATCCTATAAAATATGTCAAAATCTAATGTTCAGTGCGGACAGTTGAGAATGCATTCTCATTTTTTTAAAACTAGTTTTCTCAGCTTTTTCAACTAGGCACAGATGAGCTCATCACCATTACTTGGCTGTATTAGTTTTTTTTAGACTTAAATATTTTGACACACCCCCTCACCCCTGAACACAAAATCTCCTAAATCAACGCACACCACCCCCTCCCCTCTCAGAGCAAATGTAACATCATTAGTTATGATCTCCAGCAATTTTATTTCTCGATCCATTCACCGCTGGACATAGTAAGGAGAATTTACTTTTTTTTTTAATCTGAAAAACTACCATAATGTATATATTTTCAACCAAGTCTCTTAAAATCATAGTTCTGACAAGTCTTGGCATGCAATTGTAAAAGACATCTTAAAATCATACGTTGTACACCAAAATCATTAGAGTAAACAGGTCTGTTAAAGGATATTTTGGCTAGTTGGCTTCTTTAGCAGACAACCCTGACAATACAAAACAAGAAACAAAAGATATCTAGAAATCAGTTTTTTTATATGTTAGAAAATCTCAATGAAGTCAATGCAGCTATATGTTTTAGTATTACATTAGTTGCATAAAAGCTTTAATATTTGGTAAATAAAAGTTTTGTATAAAACATTTCCAACCAAGTACCTGTCTCTTCTATTTTAGTGAAAGGTTTTTGAGAGACATCAGTATCTGCTTCAGTTTGTTGTTCATGACTTCTTCGTGTCACCTCAATAGTTACATATCGATGATAAAATGGCATACGAAGAATCCTTGACATTACAGCACTTGCTTCATTACTAGAGACCATACACAGCTCAGCCATTCTATTTTAAAGATGTAATAAACATAGGTATAACTAAATACAATTTGACATTCAACATCATCTTATAAAATGCAATTTCAAAATATGATAGAATAATAACTATATATTACATACTATTTGCAATAAATATTTAATATTTAACAGATTACAAATTTTATGAAGGCATATTAGGAGTACCCACTAATAAGTAAAATATCCAAAATGTTAATAATAATTTCAATTTAAAACACGGCATTTAGGCCAAAATGATTGTTCGTACAATACAACACCATAACAGTTATGATCACATGTCAAATTACATGGTTAGGTCAAGAATTAGTCCTACAGTATCAGTCATACTCAAAATACAACCAAGCCCCAATAATTTTCATTAGCGAATTTGATTGGAGTTAAGATTACAATAAAAAATAATATGGCATTACCACAAAAATTAAGTTACCGTAAAGTCATATAGGTGTACCGGAATCTAGTTTTGAACTGTGATTAATTTGTAAGGTTGTTAGTCTAATCTGCTTAAATAATCTGTAATCAGCCTTTTTGAAATTCTGACTAAAATATGGTCCTATGGTCCGTCTAGGCCTAGGTTGATAATCATAACAATATTTTCTTCTCACCCTGGACCATTTTTGCGTTTTGGTACAAAATACCAAGCCTCCTGGGAGATTTTTGTAGCAGCATCTAATATACAATTTCTGCAATCTTCTTGATCTATTGGATATAACTTGAAATGCCACATCCAACGTTCTGTAAAAAGTATGGACATCCAAATACAACACAAAAATTTGAGGATAAGATTCATAGTCATAGGAAATTAGCAACTTAGCATTAGACGTAATGGTATTTACACATACAATGTTTTTGATTGACATACAAACTAATATAATAACAATTAAAAGATTTTGTTTTCAAACCTTTCATTTGATTCAGTTGAAACTCAGGTATTACATGTGGAGCATAACGAGGAATAGTGATTTGAGTTTCCTTAAGTTCTTGTTCTAAATCTTCATCTGTTTTGACAGCATCCTCAGCGTCTGCAGCCTCTCCACTAGTCTCCACACTTGTCTCCACAACTGCACTGTCCACTTCTGATTTGGCTTCTGTTGTCTCATCTTCGTCTTCTTTTCTTATCTCATCTCCTGTTTCTTCTTCTGTATTATCAGCCATTTGTAATTTGTACAAGAACGATAAAGAAGGCTGCAACTGCAAAGATTTTTAATAATAAGTAAGGGTTCCCGGGTATCTGCCAAAGGCTAACTGCCCAGACAATGAAGTTGAGAGCACGGTGTTAAAAAAGTTCTTTTTAAAAAAATTATTTTAACCCTACTGCCAAATTCCCACTAAGGCTTGCCTACTTACTTACTTCTTTAGTTTAACCCTTTACAGTCCAAGCCTATTCAGCCTTTTCTAATCCTAGTGACCAAGCAAAGGGTCATAACTCCATTCTAAATGAAGGTTCTTTATCTAATTAATTTACAGAAAATAAACTATAAGCAAGAAAATAAAATAAAAAATACCTAAATACAAAGAAATGATTAAAGCAAAAGTTGCACCAAAAAACAGTTTCAGGGACACTAGATTTATGAAATAGTGAAGCTTCATTAGTCCTAAGTTCTTTCAAAATTGTATCCAAGGCTTTGATAGCCATTTTTTACAGCGAAAAAATCGCAACTTTTAAAAAAATCGTAGAAAATCAGCCCCTAAAGACACCGCGGTCAAACTAGTATCAAAATAAATGCCGACAACGAGGCTTTCTTCCGGTAGAACTATAAATAGTAATGCGCAATGAATTTCCGCTGTGCTAAGAACGAAAGTAAACAACCTCGCAGCGGGGCGAAGCGGGCGGGTTTGGCCGCAACGGACTGTAAGCTTAAGGAAAAAATCGGCGCATCTCGGGCGCATCGGACTGTAAAGGGTTAACTAAAATAGCTGCTATTCAGACCGGGTCCCATTATTTAAATCATATTTTATTAGATTAAATAAATGGCTTTTGAAGTTTTTGGTAGTTTATTTTAGACTAAACTTACGAATAAGTTTACATTACAATTTACAAACATATAGTCCATTCAATTATATTTCATTTGATACCAAATTTCGTCTTATACACCCAATCACAATATTTAAATTATTTTTATAAACCCAACCTCACACTCTTTGTAAATAACGGTTCAGACAACAACCGCAGCCTATTTTAAATTCTGAATTCAACGAAAATCTGGTGGCAACCCTACCCTATCTACAGCGAGCATGTAAAATTTATTTTTAATTATACTGCTGTCCAATTATCTTTTAATTAAGCTGGGGGAAATTTAACAAACCTACCAAATATTTTAATAAATTTAAGAAATTGACTAGAAATTCGTGTTTTTTTACCAACGGACAGACAAGATCTCTTGGCGCAAGGGTGGGCAATGGCGTCTTTCCGGTAAGGGATGTAACTAGGAGAACCTGGTCTATCTAATTTATTTCGCATACTACATCTACATTAAATTCCTTTAATGCTGATTTTTTAAATATATATTTTTTAAAACTTATTTCATGATTTTATCGTGATACATTTTCATATTCATAGAGACAGATGGTCATCAATTTTCCACTTTTAAAGTTTGAGGGATTTAATTCTTCTCCATGAATTACACATTTTTCAAGGAAATCAATATAATTTAACCAAACACACACAAAATCATGAAAAATTTAGAAATGTTTTGAATCATCAGTCATCACTTATTGACTTACGTTACTTCTTGTATGGAAACCAAATATTTTTTATAAACCTCCGCTCGCTTCCTCTATTTCTAAAAGGGGGTTCAATGGGTGTACCGTACTCAAAGTACCAGTACCCGGTACTGGTTTTGATTTGGACGCATGAATTTAAACTTTGCGTACATTTCCATTTCATTCATTTGCAGACCCGTGCTTGTAGCAAACTCATCCACGCCGTTGTTAACACTGGCCTGTCCGTCTGATTGAATTCCTGCGAAGTTAGCTTAAAGGCCTTCTTAAAACATGCCATGTATGCACAGTATCTGCAATAGACAATCCTAATCAGCGTTTCAGTTCTTCATTGGAGATCGCCATTAAGTTAGCCAGAAGATTCTTTAATGGGTCTGAATCTTCAGGCTTTTATTCTAAAGTGCAAGTAGCCCCTAATGGCTTGCCAGCACTCGGATCCAACTGTACAAATTGAGAGATACTATCTACTGCACTGCTCCAGAACACCTCTGACCAGCAATCGCCAGAAATAAAGATTGATTTGATGAAAATAATAATGAGATACAGTCTTAATTAAACGTAAAACATCACGTGATGTGATCTAAATCCCAACAACCCAACGTCACCGTTGAAGAAAGACGCTCTCCGCAAAATAAAACAGAAAGAACAAAGAAACTTTGTGAAATGTAAGACTCGTGGCTCAGCAGGAAGGCTGATGAAATTCAAATCTATATCAATCGACACGATACCAAATGTTTCTATGGTACCATAAAAGAAGTCTGTGGACCACAGCCCCCAGGTCGCTTGCCCGTACTTAACAAAGATGGAACTCAGCCACTGACAGACAAGAGTCAGATTTTTTTTATGAGCCAAACATTTTAGTCAAGTACTTAATTGTCCTGCTGCCAAACATTTTAGTCAAGCACTTAATCGCCATGCTGCCAAACATTTTAGTCAAGCACTTAATTGTCCAGCTGCTATGAACGATATTGCAATCCTTGTCGAAGTTAAGAGCAATATAGCAGCCTTTTCATTACCTTTGTTGATCAGACCAAAGCATTCTACTCACCCAGTAGGGATGGCCCAGTAGAGATGACCTTTAGAAGATAATGGAGACGTTTGGCTGCCCGGGTAGCTTTTTTGGAATAGAACTCAACAACATGATGGTATGATCCCCAGGGTGATGGATTTTGGAGATGTGTCTGTGGCTTTTCTCCTAACTAATGGCATAAAACAAGTTTGTGTTCTAGCCCCGACATTTTTTAGAATGGTATTCAGAGCAATGCTGACTGGTGCTTTTCATGAATATAAATGACGACATTCCTTGAAGATACATGGCAGATGGATGGCTAATTAATCTTAGGAAGCAGGTACCTATTACGAAAGTTAAAGAAGCGTTTTTTTTAAGACCTCGTATTCCCGGATGAATGCCCCCTAAACTCAAGCTCGGAACCGAACATGCAGCAAATACTTGATCGTTTTGCTAAAGACTGCGACGACTTCGGCCTCGCCATTGATACAAAAAAAAAAAAAAACAGCCAGCTCCAGGAAAAGCTTGCAAAGAACCGAAAATATAGCAACGAAGGGACAGAATCTCAAAGTAGTAGAAAACTGTAGATATTTAAGCAGCAACCTCTCCATGTCAATAACAATAGATGATCAGATATCTGAATTTCCAAAGCAAATGTTGCATTCGAGAGTTTGGAAGTGAAGGGCTTTCAGTATGGTCACTAGGGCAATCGTATTAATATATCTCCTAACTACATGTTAGCGAGACTTGGACAGTAAAAATGCTAGAAGACTAATATTTTTCCATATACGCCGTCTACACAAGCTCCCTAAACAGGCTGACTTTATTAGCATCTGCACGTTCCTACAAAAAGGACAAGCCAGATGGGCAGGGCATGTTGCGAAGACAAGACAGATGGGCAAGGGGCATGTTGCAAGGACAAGACAGATGAACAAGGTTTATTTCAGCCATCTCTCCGGGGGGGGGGGGGAGCTCCCCCGGGGAAAGTCAAGTATCCCCCCCCCCCCCCCCGCAACAAAAATATGGACAACAATTTAACGATTATATATATTTTAAAAAAACAGTTTTAAAAAGAAAAGTAGCTGGTGCATTTAACCGATTGCAATTAGTGGAATCAATGAAATATCGCTACGTTCGATATATTTGATGATCCGTATAATATATAAGGCCAATCTTGTTATAGGCTTACAGTATTCGATTAAAAGTATCGTACTGGTCGCTCCTGATTCTAAGCCAGTCTTACTTCCCGTTTTTTGCACTTAACGATATTTTTATTCATTTATTTTTTGCAAATTCCCAAATTTAAAGAATTTAATAACACTATTTTAAACTACTTTTGGCTAATGTGCTTCTGTGGTCCCTCATTGGGAGTCACTGCCCTTTGTTTATGATAGATTTAGGGTTCGGGTTAGGGTGAGCGATAGAGGTACCAGTAGCTCAGTAGCGTGCAATTACCCTACTTTTACATCAGTATGAAGGTTAATATTTTTCTAGATGAGAATCTATCAGAAAGCTTTAAAAAAAAAAAAAATTTTTTTTGAACTAGCATTTGGATTATCATGCCAATTCCATTTTTATTGTCGGCACTTGTTTTAGAAAAAAATCTTATTCCTAATTATTGTCAATATAAAATAAATTCTGTGGATTTGGGAATAAAAATGTTTTAAAGTATATCTATGTTATAGTGGCCTAACGGACTATACCGTTCGGATAGCCAAATAGGTAAAACAGCGTGCATGCGCAGGGACTGTGCAGACAGTGTGAAACGGACAGTGTGTTCCGAAGTCAATTAAGAGTCAACACTACTAAGAACTTGTATTATATGATGATTTATGTCACTGTTTATTATTTGAAATAAAACAATGTGAAAACATAACAATTGGTGGCCAGTATAAATTAGTACAACTCAGTACAATCAGTTTATTATCGGTTCACAGTAAGTACTTCTCGAAGAACTCAATCGACTAGTCTTAGCCTGGTACACGCCACGGATTTCACGTGACTGAAGAAACAATGGAGTCAACTCTGACCCAGATGGAAATTATCCAAAAACTCATTCAACAAAATGAAGTTCTGTTGAAATTGGCAACAGGATATACGTCTGCTCAGACGAAGTTTGCAAGTCTTAGTGGTGATGAGGAAACATTTACAGATTACTATGCAAGATATATGACTTTTGTCTTGGCTAACAATGTGCCCAAGGAAAAGCAAGCACAAATTTTCTTAGCCAACCAAAAACCTGAACTCCATAAAATGTTAACCACATTAGTTGGACAAAGAGATCCACCGCAAGATGTAAATCAGTTGACAATAGAAGAAATCTATTTGTTAATGATGGAACAATATGATCCTACCAAATTTGTGATCAGGGAAAGATTTAAGTTTTGGTCAGATTCAAGTAGAAAACCAGGGGAAACTATCAAGGAATTGGCAGCTAGAATTAGACAAGAAGCAGCCACATGTGAGTTTAATAAAATAACAAATCCACTGGATGAAGCTTTAAGGACAAGATTTATGTGTTCTGTGAAGAACGAAGCAATATTAAAAATTTTGTTTAGAATGAAGGACACTGAGTTATCATTTAATAAAGCAGTGGAAATAGCTGTGGAAACAGAAGAGGCAGCTAAGTGTGCTAAAGAAATAGTCCATGAAGAAACTCACGTAAATAAAGTTCAGACAAAAAGAAATAAACATCAAGCAGCAGAGCAATTTTCTCCATCACAAAGTCGTGACTTTCCGTTTGGGACTTGTGGCAGGTGTGGAGGAAAGGGACATAAAGGAAATATCTGCAAGTATAAAGACATGATCTGCCGCTTTTGCCACAAGCGAGGACATCTAGAAAGAGTTTGTCTTAATAAGAAAGGGAATGCTCCAAAACAGAAACCAACTTATCTTAAAAGTATAAGAAGGCAAAAACAAATTAAAAGTATCCCTCCAATTATTCAAGAATTAATTTTAGAAGGAAAGAGATTTACATTTGAAATAGATACCGGAGCCGGAGAAAATTTTATGTCTGAATCTGTTTGGCGAAAGCTGGGACAGCCAACTTTGAGTCCAGTATCTGTTAAATATGAGTCAGCGTCTGGGGACCAGCTTAATGTTTTGGGATGTGTGAAGATCAACACTGATGCAGGAGAATTATCCACTAATCTGTCATTTGTGGTAGTGAAAGAGCAAAATTTAAATTTTTTGGGCAGAAACGCAATAAAGAACCTCAATATTTCAATAGACAGCCTGTTTCAGACACAAGTAAATCACATGAGCAATCAAAACTCATTGAATAAATCGTGTGAGCAAATCTGCAAAGAATTTCCTAAACTGTTTGAACCAGGTCTTGGACTGTTGAAAGATTTTGAACTAGAAATTAAGTTCAAGCCAGAGGCACATCCAATTTATATGAAACCTAGAAATGTTCCTTTCACAATAAAGTCAGAGCTCTCGGAAGCTTATGAAGCTGGAATATCCTCAGGAGTCTGGAAGCCGGTACAGTTCAATCAATGGGGCACTCCTGTCGTTCCAATAAGGAAGAAGACTATCTCAGGAAATAATTCACAAATTAGGGTCTGTGGGGATTATGCAAAAACTGTAAATCAACAGTTAGAAACACCCAGGTACCCCATGCCATTATCGGAAGACCTTATAAGAAAATTGGCAGGAGGACATTATTTCTCAAAAATAGACTTAGCAGATGCTTATAACCAGATCAAACTGACTAAAGATACTCAAGAGAAACTAGCTTTAAGCACACATAAAGGTGTATTGCTGCAAACACGTTTACCATTTGGCATCACATCTGCTCCAGCATATTTCCAAGAAATCATGGACCAACTTACGCAAGATTTGCCTGGAGTAGCAGTGTACATGGACGACATTTTAGTGAGTGGGAAAAATGAGGAAGACCATTTAGTCAACCTTCGCAAGTTGTTACACAGACTAAATGAAAATGGATTAAAGTGCAGGAAGGAAAAATGCATTTTTGCCCAGCAATCGATTGAATATTTAGGGCATAAATTATCAAACAAGGGCATATCAAAGGGAGCCAAAGTAGATGCAGTTATATCCATGCCGGCACCCACAGATGTTTCAAGTCTACGGTCATTTCTGGGTCAAGTGCAGTTTTACAACAAGTTTTTACCAGACCTATCAACCGTACTTGAACCATTGTATTACTTGACTAAAAAGAACGTATCATGGAGCTGGAAAACAGAACAAGAAGAAGCTTTTAGGAAAGTCAAGCAATTGCTCTCTTCTGATACAGTTCTAGCTCACTACGATCCTACTCTGGACATAGGCATAGCCTGTGACGCTTCCAATGTTGGCATAGGATGTGTTCTTTTCCATAGATATCCTGATGGCAGTGAACGCCCTATTGCGAACATTTCAAAAACCCTCACAGCAACACAACGCAAATATAGCCAGATTCAGAAGGAAGCACTGTCAATTATTTTTGCATTATCAAAGTTCCATCAATATCTGTATGGAAGAAAGTTTGTTTTGGTTACTGACCATAAACCACTGATTAGCATCTTTGGACCAGGAAAAGGAACACCAGCACTGGCAGCAAATCGTTTAGCCAGGTGGGCTCTTACCTTGAGTCAATATGAATATATCATAGAATTCCGTAAGTCAATTGAACATGGCAATGCGGATGCTCTTAGTCGTCTACCCTCAGGGACTGATGAAATTTTTGATGCTGAAGAAAATGAAGCAGACATGGATTCTGTTTGTATGATCAAACAAATCAGTTTACAGATCAGACCAACAGACCCAGGAGTCATTGCTAAAGAGTCACTTAAAGATTCTACTGTTTCTACAGTAATGAGATACTGTCAAGAGGGATGGCCATCCTCTACAAACAAAGAGCACTTGAACAAGGACGCAGCAAGTATAGCAGCTTTTAAAAATATTCAAGACTCACTCTCTGTGGAGTCGAATTGTCTATTTTATGGTTCAAGAATTGTGGTTCCAAAAACACGACAAGCTCAGGTTCTCCAAATCCTGCATACAGGACACTTTGGAATGGAACGGATGAAACAGTTAGCCAGATCATCTGTATACTGGCCAGGGCTTGATGCTCAAATCATGGAAATAGGTCGAACATGCAGGCATGTGCAGAACACGCCAGAGACCCTAACAAAGCAAGTATCCACCCATGGATGCTGCCTGAAAAACCATGGAGTCGAGTGCATATCGACCATGCCATTAACTTTAAGGGATCACATTGGCTGGTGATGATAGATGCTTATTCAAAGTACCCGTGTATCCACAGGACGACATCCACATCAACCAAAGCCACCATTGATCTTCTGGAGGAAGATTTTGCTCATTTCGGCTATCCACACACCATAGTGAGTGATAATGCTACTAGCTTCATCTCTGAAGAATTTCAGCAATGGTGTAAAGAGAGGGGTATTGTACATCTAGCAGGCGCTCCCTATTATCCTGCTACGAATGGAGCGGCCGAACGACTGATTCAAAGTTTCAAGAGTTCACTAAGGAAATCCTCATTACCTTTAAAAGAATCTCTACAAGACTTTCTGCGTCAGTATCGTAGGACACCATTGTCTAGTGGATTGTCACCCAGCCAACTGCTGAACAATCGGCAAATAAGAACACTTATAGATACTCTAGTTCCCTCTCCTGCTCATCGAGCACAGGGAAAACATCTTAAAGAAATAGCCAACCGTAATGGGACTAGTAAACGTCCTAGTCAATCATTTAACAGGGGAGATCCATGTTATGTCAGAATATATGGAACAACAACAGACACTAAACCCAGATGGGCTCCCGGCAACATCACTCAGGTTATGGGACCACGCCTTTTCAAGGTGAAGATTTATCCTAATGGTCCCATATGGAAGAGACATTTAGACCAACTTCGTCCCAGGTACGGAGCAGAAGAAGATTCAGAACCAGGTTTGGATATCATGACAGGAAGTCATTACCCAACAACTCAGGCAGCCTTCAGTCAGCAACCGTCAGCACTTCCAACATTTCCAAGTCCACCTAAGAAGAAGATTAACCCTCGACATCCAAGACCATCAGACTATCTCATACCCAGAAGGTCTCAAAGACAACGTCGAGCACCTATGTTACTGGACTTGTAATTGTTCGGGGAGGTGTTATAGTGGCCTAACGGACTATACCGTCCGGATAGCCAAATAGGTAAAACAGCGCGCATGCGCAGGGACTGTGCAGACAGTGTAAAACGGACAGTGTGTTCCGAAGTCAAGCATAGAGTCAACACTACTAAGAACTTGTATTATATGATGATTTATGTCACTGTTTATTATTTGAAATAAAACAATGTGAAAACATAACAATCTAAGTGGAAATTTGTAATTTATCTGAAAAGCTTTATATTTGTTGGAAACAACTCATGTCCTCTTTACTATTTACATATACGATTTATAACAATGACCAGTTTTTATAACACACTAAAATGTATAGACCTTTCTAATTAACAATTTTTAATATTTGACTCTGGTAAAACTTGGAAATATTTAGCAAAGGTTATTATTACACGTAAGTGGTTTATTATAAGTATTTTTTAAAAATTTGCGTTCAACATATTAAATGTTAGCAATGCTTTTTTGTGATGGAAACCATTTTTTTTTAATTCTGAAAATTCATTTTTAAATATGTAGTTAAGCCCCAAATAGGTTTAAATAAAACAATGAAAGCCTTATTAGGCCTACTATTTAGTATGTAATATAAAAAAATATTTGCCTAACATAAGCAGATCAAGCAGAGCCGTTGCTCCACTTTTCAATGCCCCTTTTTGGTTTTGTTCTCAACCACTTTTCACCCCCCACTTTTCATTGAAAAGAAAATATCTACATCACATCTTAAAACCCCTACAACATCCGAGGACGACTTCATTTGTACTAATTTGCTGGGCTCACACGATGTATCTAAGGTTAAGTGAAGCCTACATTTTTTTAAAGCATCTCTTCGGTTGCTCTTCAATTGTAGAATGATGCAAATCTAAATTAAAAAGTATTTGCTAAAATGCATTTTTGTATTTTTTGGTTTATCAAAAATTTTCTGTGGACATAAAAGATTTAATAGTAATAGTAGGCGGTATTAAGCTAAAGAAAATGTAAACTCTCAAAGGAACCACAACTGGAATGAATTTAATTCATGTCCCCCTGGTGTGGCGTTAATGATGTATTTGATCATTATTATAACTAATTTTGACGCTTCCCACACGAAAGTTTGAAATGTCAACTGAAAATTGTCTGAAAGAAACACTGAATTCCACCCCTACATTTTGAATTTGCGCGACTGTGTTCTGCACCCTCAATTCCTTCATCCCTTCCTTCACACTGAGGTATGTTACAGTACGGAGTTAAATGTAATCTTGTGCCAAATTATTACCCTGGGATACACCACAACTAAAGTGAATTCAGTTTATGTATGACACTAGCACCATAATGCCTCCCCAGACCCTTAAAAATTTCCTTCCGCTGATCAAAAAGTCTAATAGAAATATTAAATTCATTTACACTCTAAATTGCACCTTTTGATTTTGAAATAATAAAACTCACCTCTCCATCGCTCAAGATTTATCTTACTTAATTACTCAAGCCTTTTACTCCGTCTTGGGCATAGGGCATCTACAAGAATTTTCCATTCATCTATGTCCTGTGCGTTCTTTTCCAGTTGCTTCCATGTGTATCCCATAGTTTGTGTCTGCCTCTAGCTCACGTCTCCATGTATTTTTAGGGCCTCCTGTCTTTCCTTTTCCCTGTGGATTTCTTGCTAGGGATTATCTGGTGATGTTATCTGGGAGTTTGAGGAGAGTGTGCCCTATCCACATCCATCTTTTCCTTATGTCTTCAGCAATAGGCTCCTGATATCTAGTGAGTCTTTGTTAGTGATGGTGTTTGGCCATTTGATGTTCAGAATCTTTCTAAATTAAGTGTTTATGAAGGTTTGTAGTTTATGCATAATGCTCGCTGTTATTCTCAAAGTTTCGGCTCCAAATAGTTGGCCTGTTTTGACATTTATGTTGAAAAATCTGACTTTGGTTTGAAGAGTCAGCTCCTTTTAATCCCATATTTTCTTTAAAACACAAAAAGTGCGGGGAAAGCTCTCAGGCACCAACAGAACAGACAATTCACCTGCATATTCACCATTGAATATAGCCTTGGTTATCTTTACAAGCCACATGCAATATCACTGTGGAATATAGCCTTGGTCATCTTTAATAGTAAGTCACCTGCATAATCACTGTGGAATATAGCCTTGGTCATCTTTAAAAGTAAGTCACCTGCATAATCACTGTGGAATATAGCCTTGGTCATCTTTTACAAGACACTTGCATAATCACCGTTGAATATAGACAAGGTCATCTTCACATGGGAAGGATGAATAATACAACACTCTGGTCCTTTAGAGAAAACTCAAGACAATTCTGGTAAGGATTCTGATCTAAATCAGACCTGCACAACATACAGCCCATCGGCACCCACTTAGCGGCCCTTGAAGTAACTAAATATGTTTTTAATAGTATTAATAGCTTTCCCCCGTGCTATTTTCTTTTCTTTCGGCCCGAACAAGTTTTTCATAAAGTATTACGGCCCGCCTTACATTTTCAGTTGTGCAGGCCTGATCTAAATGATCAGGTTTGGGTCAAGTCTGTATAAAATGTGATTGTTTTGCATTGATGCATGCATCTTTTGTGACCTTGATACAGTGTGCTGGTCATTTTGTATATCTACCTTTTCATCTGGCACTGCACTCAAGTTCAAGTCATTTAGTTTTGCTACCATGTCTTAAGCCACAGTGTACTAAGTACTTTTACTGTTTAGCTGTCAATCACTGTGTCATGTAATAGTAAACTGACAGTGTTATATATTTAGCCTGTAGTTGTTAGGCTGTCTACTATCAATTAGAAATAATAATTAATAATATGGTACACAACACAAATCCACATACACACCCGTTGCTGGGTTGCCGAGTGGTCTGAACTGAGCAAATCTCAAGTTAATGGTCAGGAGTTCAATCCCCACCAAAGCCCAGTCAAGCAAAAAATACCACCAGCACCCCGGGTGGATGGGACTCCTTAACCTTGGTCGGCAACCCATCTAAGAGAAGGCAACTCTGAATTCAAACCCGGAGATGGGAAGATGGATTTCACATGCGCCTAACTGGCAGCAGTGAGACCTCTCGAACATCGGAGCGCCGTGAGCATGCTATCATAGCATGGAATGAGCGCTATATAAGTACTCCAATCAATCAATCAACCCCCAAAGTGCCTAAGCAGTTATTGTGCATAAAAGTAAAAAGCAGTTTGATCAAATCATTTGTTCAACAGCTGTTCTGTATCCTCTACACAAGTTCCTGTACTCACGCTTTCTTGTCTCCTGAAGCTGACATTATGTGAATTTGGCATCAGTGATTCTCTTCTTTAGTAGTTAATATCCTATCATAATAATATCCTAAAGTGTTCTTTGTGTATTTAATACTGATAGTGATAGCTACTTGATCCTAAAATTTAGTACTGGGTATTTTTTAAAATAATTATACCATTCAAGGTGGAAAGGAAACAATTGCTTCCAATCCCAGTTAGATAGTGGAATAAAATCAATAATTCAATTAATGACTTTTTCTTGCCATTTTTTGTGTCAGGATGTGCGCATTAGAATAATTGCAGTAAAATTAAAATAACTCTGGATTACTGGTTCAAACATATGAAAATGTTTAAATATGATAACTTTAACTTTAACCTGTCAAAAATCCATTTTGCGAATATAAAAACAATGCCACTTGAATAAATACTATAACGTTTGACAAATGTGTGTAGTAAAAGATGAACAAGAAAATGTGGGATGAATCAATTTTTATCATAAATTATAATAATGTGTAATTATACATACATGTATACACAACTTAGAGAATAGACTAGAAATAAACACAAGACACTACATGTAGATTCTTATCGCAGTGATTACATCAACCGTTACAAGTTATAAACTACTAGCATCAAATCTATCAGTACTAAATTATGCATGTGACTCCTACACAATTACATTCACTTCTTATCCTTTTAAGGATTATTGTATTTTTAAATCAAACATGAAACATACATTTTCTTATAATGATGCAACATTACACATTAATTTTTTTAATGGAAGGTAAATTAAAACAACAATTGCAGTTACTGCCATAATCATAAAATAAAATTGATTTACTGTATTCAGAGACCAACCACTACAATTGTTAAAAGCTAAAGCGACTTCAGTACCGAAGCATTTAAAAAATTAGTCTGAATATGTAACTATTTTTTTTTTTTTAAATATTTGATAATTACAACAAATACGGGCAGAAGTCTTCTGTTTACACATATATAAGTAAAAAAAAATACAAACAATTTATTTGAAAAGAAAAACAGGAAATTTAAGCCCAATCTTTAATTTTAGGTGATGTGTCAGTTTTGTAATTGTTGTCACACACATTATATTTTGCAAAGAGTACAAATACAACTGTATCAAATAAAGCCATCACTAAGTTGGGTAAAAGAAAATGCTACAAATAAATATGTTGCTAAACATTGATTGAACAACATGTTTTCATCACCTCAAAGTAAACAAAGGAGTAGGAGTAAATAGCATATGACAATATACACTTCAACTTCAAGAGTGATTGCTGTCCTATACTATAATCATTTTCAGAATTAAGCATCTATAGACTAGGGAGTCATGGTTGGTTCCAAACACATCCAATATACTGATTTCCTTAAATGATTAACACATAAGAAAGTGGAAGAAAATCCTGCACATTACACGCAGCTTGATTCACAGTGGATCTGCTGTAGCTAACATGTTGCCAGCTACAAGCTATGCACTGAGGACATAACATTATTAGCTTAGGAAATGTATAAATGCTAATGCCCTTTATAAAAAAATGTTATTACAATTGCAAAAGGAAAATAGAATAAATATGGTCATGAATAGTAACCAGATCTGTTAAAAATGCTTTAAATAAGCAAAATAGAATGCACCAGTAATGAAACAACCTTAATTTGGTCACAAATGTTCCTTATATCTAAGTGAAACTAATTTATCAACCCACTTTTTTTGGTAATCTTTTTTTAAGTGTAAGAGGGTCAATGGCCTATGATTGTGAAATCCAGATAAACATTAAGTAAATCTTTTCTTCAATTAATTAAGCAGCTTAAACATTTTAATTACTATAATTATTACTAACAGACTGTACACAAAATAATTCTTCATTGTTCTGTTATGAAATAAAACTCATTTGTGATTCTCACTACATAATTCTGTAATTCTTCACTGAAAAACAATGATTTCTACCTGGAAATTAAATTGTCACAACAAAATGATGGGATGAAGTAATCAATCCAGCTATTTATTGTCTGAATGTATTTTTTTTAAAGAAGACATAGCAGCACTTTTTCTCACAGAATAGAATATTTCCAAGGGCTTGTTTATCTTCCAATATTTCTCTTTTACTTGCTCAAGGCTTGTGGGGCCATTAAGAAGTATGAAATGACCGGGATGTGTAGCCACAAAGATGTCAAAAAGTCTGCTTCCAGACTGTTCTTCTGAAAATAAATTGTAATTGTCCTAAACAATAAAATAATCCACAATACTGATAGAAAGATTTCAAATGAGTAATTATCCTACTGAATCTTTATCAGTTAATGACTCAGCAAAAAAATTAAATAAAATTAAATACATTATTGGGAAATTAGAATACTTCCAAATTTCAATAGCACACATCTTTAAAATCAATTTTAAAATAAAACTATTTTTTCAGCATATATTACTAATTATTTTATCTGTGAGAGCTGATTTAATAATATACTAAAAATTGTTCAGTTTTCTTGTTTATTCAGTACTGAAAATAAATCAAATTAAATGGACATTTTAAGTGTTAGTGTTAATTTGCCTTCTGTGAATTCTCTTTATTTTTTAAATTGAACAAAATATTAAAAATTTTCTAATACCCGGTACTGGTAAGTGAAAAATATTTTAAACAGGGTATGTCAAGACCCACTTAAAGTTTAGTTAAATTAATACATGACATCAACAATTTTCAATTTCTTCTTTATTTAACCCAGTGGAGAAATTATTTTTCAAATAACTTATTTAATTGCCAATAAAAAAATCCATAGATCGCAAATTTATACTTCTCTTACCATCTTCACCCTCTGTAGCATTATCTAAGGAAAGTCGGATGGCCAGATATTTTGAGAGATGGTCCACTAGAATAGAAAGACAAAACAAATAACATTTTATTTTATGAGAAATTAGACTCCTTATGCATACTTAGGATATGTAATGAAATGTATAAAATGATACTTAATCTTAATGACATATTCATATGCAGCAAGATTATTTAGATTTTAAGTAAGATTTTGTGATGGTATGTTCAATATTTAGAACCAGTTCAAACAAGTTCTTCTTCTTGAACTTGAAAATATCTTAAAACATAAATATAATTAACAATTATATACATGCCTCAATCAAACTTAATTTTATTGCATCCCATACTACTACAGCTAAAGCATATCTAGGCAGTTTATGACATAGTCATACAATTGATGAATTTCAGATTTATTTAATTATCCTTCTTTTTTTAAAAAATTATTCAAATATACATTTCCTAAGCCAATAGTGATAGTAATAATTATAACTGACAAGGAATAGACTGGTGATGCCAGTGATGGAGAAATCGCTTACCCTAAAGTCAATCCTGAATCACGGTTTTACCCACTTTAACACCTTTCAAAACTAATAAAATATTTTAAACCATTTGTATTTAATTTTAAACAGTAAGTTATAAGTACCACGCTATAGAAAACTACCCATAATAATAATAATAAGTTCAAAATAAACGTTTAGTAGTAGGCCTACTCATACTGACTACAACATTACCTGTGGCATTTGCTGTTGTCTTAATGTAACGAGTTTGAGAAGCAGGATCAACAAGGTCAGGATCTTCAGGATGTGGTTTAAAAATGAGTTCAATCTCATTCACTAGCTGAGGAATTACTGGTTCAGGGCTACCTCTAGAGAGGTGCTCTGACATACTAGCTTCTCCTGTTGAATTTTCTGCACTAGAATCATCTGAGAAATGTTTAATTGCTTTTGGATGCATAGCATCATTTGAAATATTCTCATCAGTTTCTGCCATGCCCTGGGATTCAGATACATTTCCATCATTCGACTCTTCATCTTGTCTTCTTTCTGAGTTTTGTTTGCGCACTCGTTGTGCCCTATTCAATGCCTGCAAACGCAGACCTTCTTCAATACTGGTAGTCAAGGCAGCAGTATTATGATGTTTGTTCAGTTTTGCCATGAGTCTTTCTTGGTGGGCTTCATATTCATCTCTACTAGGATAAATTTTCGAGATAAGAGCATCGAAATTCGGATCAGGCCGAAGAGATCGTTTTGATACGAGTTTTTTTCTACATGTCGGGCACTCTTTGTTTCCACTTCTTAGTGCAGTTATGATGCACTCTTGACAAAACCGATGTAAACATTCTTTTGTTGTCATAGTATTCTTTAACATATCAAGGCAAATAGGACACATCAGTTCACTATGCAAACTTCTAGGAGAAACAGCAATTTCAGTATTATCTGTTATTGCATCTTGAGGAGTTCTATGAAGCTCATAGAGACTTAATTCCCATGTTTTGTTAGGTGCATGAGTAACTTCGTTCGCCATCTTGACCACTGACTCTATGACGGTTTTTTTCGTGTACAATCGAGAAACTATTGATCCATCACCAAATCAAAATTTAAACACTATGCGGATACATTCTGCCAAATGTCTTCAGAGTCACGTATTTAAGAACACATATTGTTAAAAAATTAAACAATAACAATTTCTATGCAGAACTTAATTTGTTAATTAAATTGATAAAAGAATAAACAAATAAGTCATAATTGTTCTTATATTTTCAAAAAGAAGAAACGAACATTCCAATTTTGAGCAATTTTTCAAAGTAACCAGGTTACTGAAAATAACCGCTCGTTGGAATTTGGCGGTGTCGCAAAATACTATGGCTATCTGACCGTACACTTCGGCTAACAATAGTATTTCCACGTGTTTTTATAAGATGCCTAGCATAAAATGATTTTAAGATGCCAATGAAAACATTAAATAGCCATAGTAAAATGGTATAAAATTATATTCTTCATAATGAAAAAACTAAAATGGCATAGGTAACATTGACATTGGTTAGTACTTTTTTTTAATTAAATAAGCACCTCAGTTTCAGGATTAGTAATAAAACAAGATGGAAATTATTTAATCACAATATTAACTATGTAATCTTTTTAAAATAAATTTTAACATATTTGGTTAACCAAATGCTTAAAATATTTATATGAATATAACAAGGATAAATCTCATGCATTTTAACCTTTATACTGTATTGGAGAGGCCCATATAATATATGTGTCCAAAATCAATTAACGTTACGATAGCAATTGTGAATCAGTGAGGCTTACGTATCTATAGCAATCCATTGCTTTACCAAAATGACTGAGCACCTGAACGACAACAACCCCAATGTTGATACATTGGATGTAACTGAGTTCGAAGGTAACGCCCACTGAAACGCTCTTAAACTGTTTGTTTTTTTTAAAACACAGATTTAGTTAGTTTTAACTTATAATGATTTAAAGAAAACTCTTATTTAGGAAACTTTAAAATTACTGGCAACGAGTGTGGGGTTCATCGGCATCGTTGATTCTCTTGTTAGTTACTAGTACTTGGGACTTGGGTACTTGAATAGTAATAGAGTAAGTATTACTATTACTATTACTATTAAAAACTAAACCATAAGTAGTCATAAGTAAGTAGTAAACGTTACAGTAAACAGTATTTATTTATTTAAATATAGTATAGGTTAGAGAAGAGTCGGCTAATGCTAAGTTATCAGGCCATGATGTCTTTTGCATGTTTTGTTATGTTGCTGCACTGATGACTTTTAACTTTTAGGGTTCAGGTTAGGTTTAGGGATAGATTTAGGGTTCAGGTTAGGTTTAGGGATACATTTAGGAAATTTTTTCATTATTTTTAAATGTTTTATTCTTAATTTTACGGGTCTTGTCAACCAAGATGGCGGCCATGGTAATAAACGTGGTCCGTTATCTTCGCATTTATTGTAGAGTCGGTTATTGCACGCTACTGGTCCCTCTGTCGCTCACCCTAACCCGAACCCTAAATCTATCATAAACAAAGGGAAGTGACTCCCAATAAGGGGACCACAACAGCACATTAGCCGTAGAGTCTACTAAAGTACACTAGTTGTGAGTGGTAGTCGTTACTGTACTGTTAATGTTACTATGACTACTATGCTATGTTTATATTTATTATATATAACATGTTATATTAGTAGTGTAGTAATGTAGTTGTAGCAACTTTTGTACTTTTCTGATCATAACCTGAGTTATAACTATTATAATATTGTATAAGTCATACTCATAATAATAAAATTTACTACTACACCTAGGCTAGTGATGATAGTGCCCTACCATTAGTCCGTTGAACTTAGTAGTAGTTAATAAGTTAAGTTACTCGAATCAAGTAGGCCCTTCGATATAGCCCCGGTAATGTAAAAAAATAGGTATTGTGATTTTGTTATCAAAATAAAGACCTCTACTTTTTAATTTGCAGAGAGTCTAGTTGTTTAGGCTTAGGATTTTAGGAACTCCTCAGAACTCCTCCTCGTTCATTTGTTTGGTTGAAAAAGAAGTACCTGTATGATAATATGCTATTCATTTCTTTCTTTCATGTCTCCATTTCACAGGACATTCTAAAATAATTTTATGAGGAGCTGTGACCCTCCCCAGAACTCTTCCCCACTTTAAGACAAAAATGAGAAGGAAAAAAATGTATCAAATAAATATATAGCTAAAAATATAAATCTTTTAAATACGGAACCATGGCCCGTATGCATAGTTGAGGTGAGCCACCATGACCTATATACTGTGGAAGACATCCACAACTTTGCTGTTAGTACATCTTAGTCAATTCATGCTCATGACAATATACTGATGCTAGTAGTATAATTAATAGGCGCTAAGTAAGCCCTAAGATTTATTGTTATGGATATTTTTATAAGGGTTGCACTTATTATTCAGTGTTTTATGTACCGATCAATGGGTTTGCAAATTTAATCTTAAGATTTGGCTCGTTTATTGAGCAATGACTGAAAACCAGTATACTCAATATACAAAGAAGATCGATTGCACAGCTAGTGATATTAAACAATATTCAATTTAATTATAATATTATACAGCTTATATTAAAATACTGTCCTCATAGATACAAATATTATACACACACACAAAGATTACAAACTTGTAAATATGTTACGTCTCATATATGTCTAGGAAATAAAGCAAAAATCTCTCATGATAATGATGGGAAAGCTATCAGCTTATTTATAGGGAGAAAGGTTGAACCCTCTAGAAAAGAAATTCTAGAAATTGCATCACCCAATAGCATTCTTTAGAAACAATAAATTAGTAGGTATTTGAATGTAAACAACATTTTCCCAATTAAGGTTGGGTAAAAAAAGATTGTCGCTACACATTTAGAGGAGGGGAGATAAGGTTGTCTGAAGAAGCAGAGGTTTTTGCCCGTATTAATATTTTTCACCAAGTAAGCAGATGAGTACAAACAGATGTCACAATAGATGCTGTCAGTTTGCATTTTATTTTCCAAAAGTATTGTGAATCACTTTGGTTTTCTCTTTATTGTTATTAATTATTAATATTTCCTATAAAAATAATTAACCTCCACATTTTAATCAACATTTGAAGAAAAGCTACTCCAGCCGACATATTCATACATATACTTCAATTTAAACTAATAAAGCTATTGTAATAAAACTTTCCACATTACAGATCGTGTCCAGCTGAAAGTAAAATTTTAAAATTAATTATTCCACTTGCCAGGTCTCAGAAAGCCATGTGCTAAGCCATCTTTGTACTTTTCAGTAGAGAACGATAACTATGGGTAACTAGGGAAGTAATAACCTCAGTTGCAATGTCCTATAACTGTATATTACTTACTAGAAAATCATTAATTTTGCCAATTTATTTGTAATCAAACTTTAATTAGGCCTACTTAAGCCTATTAATCAGCTATTACAACTATTACTATTATTATTTTAGAATATGTTTTCTAGATATTAGATGTAAATGTGTGTGGTTTTGGTTTAACAGAATCTTTGATTTTATCTTTGTATTTACTTTGTATGTAACAAATAAGGTATAGATAAAGGCCAAGTTCTATGCTGAGGGCTAAGCAAGACTCTAAATGTGCTATCTAATTTAATCCACAAATGTAATAAAATGGGTGGCCCAATCCCTAGGCTCTCTATGAACTCACCAACAATCCCAAATTGGCGCATCCTCCCGACAGAAAAGGGAAGGAAGGCAGCTGTTGGGCACTCCTGGAATGACCCCCATTGCTGCTGGACAGCCACAGGAGATAGCTTCCTCATAAAGGGGTGGACGTTACTATGAAATGACCCCTAATTTTGCTTTCCTATGACTCCCACTATTTCATCACCCCGGAGGCAAGTAGTAGCCCTGTAGTTGCTGGTTAGCTAGTAGTGGGATAAAATGGCTGCTTAGGAGAACCGCTCTCAATTTTCTTTTTCATCATCGATGACAACTTTTTTGTCATCTACAATCTTTCAGCTGCAGCTGTAATCATGACCATGACATCCAAGGACCTAAAATTGAGCTCAGAAAATCTTCAAACACTAACAATAAGTCGGTGTGATTTAGTTTGAACGTTTATTCCGCTGACGGCAGGCAGACTCAAATAACCCTCTTTCTCTGATGTTGTTGTTTTTTGTTTTTTTTCGTGACATTGTGTTTGCACAATGACTTACCTTTAGCTTTAAAAAATAAGAATAACATTTTTTTCTGAGCTGTTGACCGTTGAGATTTTAGTGCTGTTCATAGCTTGTCTTGATATGACCACAATGACACATCCACCCCTTATGATGTTTGTGTAGGATGTCTGTCAAAGCTGTTAAACCAAGTAATGTAACATGTCACATGTTTTTTAATGGATAAAGCCATAAGTCTCAATTTTTTAAAATTATCAATAACGTATGCATAACTAAGTAATTATTGGAGTAATTAAGATTACATAGTTACTCATTAATTGATATCAATGATTTATTATATTTTTTATTAGCTGCAGACCAAACACTGCTGACAGATCTAGTGGGAGACGATGATTTCTTTTTCTGTAGAAAGTGTAATAAAATCTTCAAAAATCTGCCACAGTATCTGGAGCATAAAATCAAAGATGAAAACTACCGTATTGCCCAAATGCGCTCAAAGGCAGACAGACGAATGCTCATACCACAGCTGGTACAGAAACGCAAAAGGCAATCAAAGAATTCTACAAAATCTGAGGAGGGAAAAATTGTTGATTCCAGTGGAAATTCTCAAAGTAAAAAATTATCAATGCAAGTGCAGATAGCTATTAACAGTTGTGAGAAGTCTCCGCAAGAGCCAAAACTAGAAAATATTGAAATCAAACAAGAGGTTAAAGAGGAAAAGGTTCCCAAAAAAAGAGGTGAAGTTGTTGCTACTACTGGTACTTAAATGAATAAGTTGCTGACTTGCATGTTGTTTAGACTATATTTACACTCAAAATAGTATATTTTATAACGTATATTCATTAAATCTTTACTGCTTGCAATGCTTAGATTTAAAAAGTCCAATTTTCTAAACTTTTAAAATAAAATTTACAGGTTTGCTTTATCCTGTCCAACCATACGATAGATAAAAGTTTGAACTCTTGTTATTTTATTATGTCTCATGGAATCCCTACACACATGTCTCTTGCATAGTTCACTTAATTGAAATTACGGCATAAAAAAACACACAAGAAGTTGCTAGATGAAGGGAATGGTATCTAAAGGGAAAAGGAAAATAATCTTGACTCTGGTAATTTTTGACGGAATTCTTGAACCAGAAAAGTACAAACACAGCTCCCGTAACTACAGCTATTTTCAATTATGATAAAACAAAAAAGGATTCATTTCTTGTAGGATTTTTAGAGTGATAAACAATGACAAAATTTAACTTAACAATTTTGACTGTTTTTTTTCTTCTAATGCACCTGAAAATGTTTTTCTTAAATTGTTTTGAATAGAAATAAATACTTTTAACTTGCATACATCTTTTGGGATTACACATCTTTTACTTTGTGGGTTTTCTTTTAAAAAATTGTTTCAAATGTAAAAAGGATGATAAAATATACTCCATCATACCAGTATATTTGCAATATTACAAATATAAGTTGCTTGATATTGTTTCATTACAATTGACTGTTACTTAGAATACGAAGCTAATTTTGAATAAGTAATGTAATGGTAAGATGTTAAATATTAGTATATTCCTACATTGCCTTATATATTTCACCTCCTAAATGTTTTGACCTATTTAAAAGGAAGGAAAAAAAAGTCTGCTACATCTGGAATCCAAATATTATCAGTAGCCCAATCAATACCTCAAGAAAATACTTATTTCTGCACCAAATGTGACAGAAAGTTCAGGCGGTAAGTGTCTGTCCTATTTATAATTTGTGCTAATTATTTGAACATCATGTGCTAAGTAAAATTTTTCAATCTGTACAATAAAATATCTAAAAATAACTTAACCTTATCTAGATTGATTTGATTGCTCCATTTGCTTTCCATTTATTCTTCTCAAACACACCACTCAGCTGAACTTTTCATTGGCATGAGTTGCAAGATTAATCACAAAAATATTTGAATAGCCAGCCAAAGTCTTTAAATTGATAAATCAAATAAAAAAATAAACCGACCAATGATGATAATATCAAAAGCAACTATTGACTTTTATGACTTGTTTATTTCGGAATCCAATTGTCCTTACAGGGAGGCAACCTTGCGCTGTCATATGACTTATGATCATAAAGATACAAACAACAGTGAAGATTCTGATAGTTCAGAAGAGTATATAGTGAAGGAAGAACTTGATGATAATGATGAGGAGTTTAAGGTGGAAAATTTGCAGCAGGGAAAAGATGAACAAACAGCAGTTCCTGAACTGAAAAGCCAGCAAGAAATTTGTATTGTTATAGAGCAACAGCAAACAGAATACAACCATCTGATAAAAAGTAGATTACAGAAGCAAGAGAAAATAGAAGATGTTGAAAAGAACACTGATATTCCCTTGGATAGTGTTAAGAAAGAAATACCAGACAGACCCTACTCCTGTGAAATATGTGGCAGATGCTTTAAAGAAGTAAGGATAAGTCATGGGGTTATTTGTTTGCTGGGTAAATATGAATAAGGGGATACAAAGAATTTAAAAGCTATTCAAGGTTTTAGTTCAATTTGAAAACAGTAATTTCAATTTTCAAGTTGTTTCCAATCTTTTCTTGTAATAAGCCAAAGAATTAACGTAAATAGTTGGAGGGTCTTGAAGAGTCTGTTACATAATATGTTTGCCAAGAACCACTTGAAAATATTGTTTAAAATTTTACAGTTGACAGTCCTGAAAGCTCATAGCGTTGTTCACTCTGATGAGAGAAAATTTGTATGTGAAACTGAGAACTGTCCTTACGGATTCAAAACCAAAGGAGGTCTTGTTCGCCATATGAGAAGACATACAGGTTAAAAATTAGTATTTATTTTAATTTTAAAGTGCTTGCAATAATATGCCATTCAAAAGATAATTATTGATTTTTTTTTTTTTTAACTTATTTTTAAGATAATAGTAATTTTTTTTTAGGAGAGAGACCATTTGCCTGTGAAAAATGTGGTAGGGCATTTTCAGAATCAGGAGCACTGTCTCGGCATATGAAGGCACGGTAAGTATAATCAAAAGCCTATGTCAAATCTACTTCTTGCTCAACAATGTTTAAAATGTAGCTTCATTAAAACAGTGCAGTGACTTTTGTTGCCAATAATAACCATTGTTCCCTGGTTTTTGAATTATTTCTGTATAACATAATACTTCAAAACAATTTTTTTTGTAAAATCATATACGCTCATATCTTCCTGTCCAGTCGTAACTGTTCACAGACACCAGATTCAGGCTATCCTAGATATAAGAAAAATTGGACCTACCACCCCAACATTCCTGCTGTCATTGACCCCAACCAGCGTGATGCTCAGAGAGGTCGCAGCACCCTCCCTATCACAGTTACTAACAATGAGACCAGCGCATCTGATGAAGGTGGTGAAATTCACTACATAATAACAGAATCATCTGACCCTGATGTTATTGATACTGAGGTGGTCGCCCCACATGCCCAAGGGGTAGCACCACCGGTTGTCACTGGAGATATCTTGATACCTGAGACAAAATTGGATCATAAAGAAAAAGGACTTGAGGTATGTATGAGAAATTGTTAGGATTTACTTTTGATTAACCTGGCATTCCTATGTCTTACTAATCTCTAAAAATTAACTTTGCAATATTTGTTTCATATGACAACAGATTTGGGTCACAGGTCCTGCAGCGGAAGAATTTGCCAGTGCGGAGACAGCTACAGACACAGACAGTCCTGCAATAGCTGGTGAAGCAAGTATAGCCAGTTATGAGGAGTTGCCAGGGGAACCTGTGGCACATGAGAGTGTCATTATTGTATCAGATCTGCAGAAGGATTTAACAACTAGATCAGAGTCTCAGGAGCAGAATGTGACAGGCAGATCAAATCAGCCTGATGAAATATCCACTAGGTCAAGATCAGAAGATAATGTTGAAGTGGAAACTCCAGAAGAAATGGATATAGATGTGATTTTGATGAAAAGCAGAGCAGAAGTGGAGCTTCTTAAATCTACACAGTGTCACGTGAGATTTACATGTTTTGTTTTCTTCTCACGTCTGCAAAGTTAGGTCGAGAATGTCTGGGTAAAATATTTGTTACATTTTTTACAAAAGAAAATATATCATTTAAATGTGTTCCTGGCATCAAAGGTATTTAGCACAGCTAATTGTTTTATTTAAACTCAGGTGTGCAGAAAAGATTTTGTGGCTGTTGAAGGTTTGGAAATTCACTTGCGGAGCCACTTGGCGGATCAGCCATCACGATGTGGAATATGTCACTTTCTGTCAGACGGTCGTGAAGAATTACGGCAGCATATTTTATACATGCATCAGGATTCTTTAAATGTAAGTTGTTGTTCAACTTTTCCATTTTACCATAAAATAAATATAAATAAGAACAAACTTTAAAAAATAAAGTCAGTTAATTTAGTAAAACAAAATTAATATTCTACGAAGGTTTTTTCTATAATCTTTCTAACTTTTAGAGGATGAACGTGTGCATTTTCTCCATATTTATATGTGCTCTCTCTGTATTTATAAAATTATTTCAAAGAGATTGATGTGTCTAAAGTTTTAAAGTTCAAAGATTAACATTTGAAGCAGAGGAACTTGATATTACCTCATTTTAAAGACAATTAAAAAATATTTGAACTGTGTCAATGAGTGTTTATGGGGGAGAATACCATTTTTTACAGGATATTGAGGCTAGTGTCTTGTCTATGGAGGAAGACATGAATTTAAAAAAGGGAGAAACTATGCAAGATAGGAAAACAGTGTTGCGGTAAGTCTGATAATTTAATAAAGATTTAGATCAGGTGCACTCAAATTAAAAAAATTATAGATTTCAATTTTTTTTTTTTACTTCGTAAGGGTTTGGCTCATACTGTAATCATTTGTTATGTGATGAGTCTTGATATTTTCCATATTTGTTTTAATATGTTAATCTCTCCTTGTGGCTATTATGATTATGAGTAGTCAGAACTTAAATAATTTCCTGCCACAAATAATGGATAGACTTGTTGCTTTTTATGGCAATACTTCTCCTGGGAATCTGATTAGACACAGATGTCTCTGCTTATACTAGGAACTGACAACAAAAACAAATGTGGTCTTTAATAGCACAACTCTGAACAAATGCTCAATATCATCCACTTTCATAAGCAGACTCATAAGTCATGCATTTTAAAAATTCTCTATCACATTTGAAACATTTTCTAAATAGATTGTTTTATCATAAATAGAAATGCCTTGACTGCTGTGAAACAGCTCTATAGTATAAAGAAAAACAAAGCTTCTGTGGAAACAGACAAACCTGGGCCATCTGCCACAGGAACTCTTCAGTGTATGGTTTGTAACCGATACTTCCGGGGTAGTAGCTATTTGCGCCAGCATATGAGGACACACACAGGTAAGATTGAAAATCTCAGATGAAACTTGTTTTTTTTAAAAAAATGTACTTGAGTCTGAGTTGAAGGAGAATCCATTTTTTCCTCTCTAAACTATCTCTTCATTTTCTTGTATTATTGATAAGTTAGCCCCAAATTATAATATAATGCTTCATGACCTCATGTTAATAATTTATACTTTAGTGAGTGCTTTAGAGCAGCGGTTCTCAACCTTATTAATGCCGCGACCCTTTAATACAATCCCTCATGTTGTGGCGACCCCCAGCCATAAAATTATTTTTGTTTCTTCTTCATAACTGTAGAGTATATGTCTTTTCAGATGGTCTTAGGCGACCCCTGGGAAAGGGTCGCGCGACCCCCAGAGGGGTCGCGACCCACAGGTTGAGAACCGCTGTTTTAGAGCATTATCTTTTATTTGTGGCTCTGCAGCATTGTTTTGGTTAAAATTGTTCATGCTTACATACTTATGTGACTTAAAAGTTCAGAATGTGACACACTCAAATTTGAATTTTTAAATAATGTAACACTATATTGTTACAGGTGAACGTCCCCACCAGTGTCAACACTGTCATCGCAGCTTTACGTCTCTTGATATATTAAAAAAACACATGTATGTTCACAAAGATCGCAGAGACTTTAAATGTGGGGAATGTGGAAAACTGTTCAAGAGTCTTTCCCATGTCCAGCAGCATCTAAGAATTCACTCACAGGACAGACCATTCCGTTGCTCTACCTGTGATAAATTGTTTAAAACTCAGGTGTGTTGATGTTGCAACCGTTAAACATTGAATAGCTGTTAACTCTTAGCCTAAGAATAACTTTTAACTCTACCGCACTGTTTACGCCACCGTTCTGAGTAGCTGAAAATTGAAAATGTTGTAGCACATTGATTTTTATCTGTTGTAGATAAAATAAAGAAAAACATCACAAAATTGAATTGTCAAACAAAAAAAAATCTATTTTAAACATACAATTGGGAAATTTCTAAGTTTTGATTTTTTTAACTATGGACAAAAAGAAAAAACAATATATGTTTTAAATTTTCAATGAAGTTATTCTCTTTTATTGGTGGGAAAACATGAACACTGAGAAAATGAGGTTATGTCAGTAATTTTCAGTGAAGTTTTTTTTATTAATGGGGGAAAAAAATGAAGACTTAGATATTTAGGTAGTGTAAAAATTCATTAGTATTTCAGCAATATAAACTCATCAAATTTCAGAGCTCCCTTAAAGTACATCTCAGAACACACACTGGAGTAAATCCATACAAATGTCCTGTTTGTAACCACCATTTTCGAGAACGTGGGTCACTGCATCGACATATGAGACTGCACACGGGAGAAAAACCGTACAAGTGTAACCTGTGCAACAGGGCATTTGCAGAGCAGGGAACATTGTCAAGGCATCTCAGAGCTAAGAGTGAGTATTGATAACACAAATGATGAATTCAAGGTGAAGGACAGTGTAGTGGCTTAGGCAGTGAGGGGGGGGGGGGAGTGGCAGCTCCATCATAGGGGGCACTTGCTTCTTTATGTGAAGGGGAAGCATTTTTGGCCTACTGCAGAGTTTTTTTTAGGGGGAAGGGGTTGATGCAAAAAGCTTGGCCCGTCTCGGGCGGCACCAACCCTAGCTACTACATTGGACATTCCTTCTATTTATTTGTTAACCATTTCATTATAACAGTGGTTTTAAATAGTTTAATGAGCAATGCCTTTCACAAACATCAGTACTTAATTACAGAATTGTCTAGAACATACCCTACCATTAATGCAATTTTATGGTCACTGTGCAATTTAAAAGTGTTGCTGGTCCCTCGGAATATCAGTTATTTTTATTTATGTCCTAATTTTAACAGTGCCCTGCTCTACAACCAGAGATGCTACCAGTCTGGACTCCACCAACACCACCCCCAATACAACAATGCTGGCCCAGTTTTCTACCATGGTGGCAGACACTCAGCACTACATTCTGCCCGAGGCAGAGCCAAGTCAACAGTTCATCTTATCTTCTAATAGGGACCAGGAGGTATGAATACTTTCTTACATCTTCTGTTAGCATGTTAAACACTGAGTTTGGTAACATTTTAACAAAAAAAAAGTATTTAAATTGTTATTTAAACTGAAAATATGCTTAATTTTTTTGTATATATCTTTTTAATGACATGTAAAATTGAGATGTCTCTCTTTTTACAAAGTCAGTGTGACTCACTTATAATTCACTGACTAGAGCCTCGATTAATATATTTTATTTTTTCAATTAAAAAAAAACATTGATTTTATAATTATTTCTATGCTCCTTTTAGAACAGCGGTTGCCAACCGGTGGTCAGCAGACCAAAAAGGTTGGCAAGAAAGTTTTGTTGGTCTGCAGAAAAATGCGTATATTCTGAATCCCATTCTTTGTTGTTTCTAATGCTAAGTTAATCTCTTATTTTAGCACAATAAATTGAATGCAAAAAAATCTTTCTTTTTTTTCCATGATCAACTTATTTAATTTTCATGCATCTTTTGTCATTCACGGCACCATTAAGGATATTAACCGGCAGATGGTAACCATTGTTCAACAGTACTTACAGTCTCTCACTGAATCTTTTGGTTATTATTACCCAAAGAAAGAACATCCCAGAAATGGCATTATGTGGATAACAGACCAATTTGCAGAAAACATTGAAAATAGCTATTTAATCATGATTAAATAAATTTTTAAATTTTTAAAAATTAAATAGGTGCACTTCATATTAGTAAAATGGAAGTTCTCTGATCAATATTTTTACAAGACTTTTTTTTTTTTTTAATCATTAATATTAGTGGTCCACTGGATTTAAAATTATGAATTTACTGCTCTGCGAGATTATGTTATGTAACATATTCTGTCTTTGTCCCACAGATATTGGGGGATTGTGTTGTGTACCATGTTCTGTCACTGTCCCACAGATATCAGTGGATAATAATATGTAACATATTATGTCACTCTCAGCTATCAGGGGATTATGTTATGTAACAAGTTCTGTCACTGTACCACAGATATCAGGGTATTATGTAACATGTTCTGTCACTATCCCACAGATATCAGGGGATTATGTTATTCTTCAAACTGTGGAGGAAATGGAGGATGCTGGTGACAACTTTGAGGTGATCACAGAAGAGAGGACTGCAACGGTGGATGGAACTTTTGTTGATCAGGTCAGTTGGTGAACTTCTTCCAATAGACATAAACAGAAGTAAAGCAATCATTAGTGTCATCTGGATTTTGTATATGTGATGAATGGCTAGTGATATTCTGTTTTTTGTAATGCTTAGGACTAGACCTCTGACAATGAATTTATATTTGACATCTGGGTAATTTTCCTTTAAAAATCAGCAACTTAAGTGCCTGGTATATAACTTAATTTTGGTTATGATTTTTAGGAACTGACTATTTGTTTAGGTACCGTACCATCCTCAGAATCCCAATGATCTCTCTTTTTTTTAAAAGTAAGGATGGTAAAATAAATTCTTGAAAATGACCCTAAAGAAATGTGTACAGTAGCTGAACTGAGTGAAATTGTTCAACAACACCAAAGTTAAGATAGGGAAGAGTAATATCATTTATAATACATTGAAACTATAAAATAAACACTTTTACATAATCAAAGAAACAATATCTTGATAATTGATAATTTTAAAACAATCATTGTATTTTTGGCCCTCTTCTTCCAGTCTCAGGATACAGAAAGTCTTGAAATTTTTGACTCGAGTACAGGAGAATCTCTAATCATAGTGGCAGATAAATCAATTGTTGACTTAGTACGTGACCAACAGGGTTCTTTGGAATCAGGAGATGGAGGGTGCAGCATGGAGAGGATAAAAGATATATTGTTAGCAGCAGGGAAAGGGGGCATCACTGCCACTTTTCAACAAGAGGAATTAACTGGCGCTGGTACTACACCGGAAGAAATTTCTCCAGAGCATGAGGAGAGAATCTCAACAGGAAATATTGAGATAACACAATATGCCTCTGATGAGAGGAAATCACCAGATGGTAAACACCAGTAACAGAATATAAATATAATTTCCCCAAGAACTAAGCTGCTGAATGTCAATGAGAATAATTAATATTGCTGTTTATAATTATTGTACAGTATGTATTAAATTTGGTGAACTAGTCTTGATATAATTTAATTTATATTGATCCAAATCTTATTTTCACAAATTTGTTCCTTATTTAAAAATAAATATACCACAGATAAGCCTGTTTTTTGTGGAGTTTTTTTCTTTACTTGAATGAATACTTCGACATAAAGTTTTTCTGGACTACTTTGTGTATTATTTCATTTTAATAGCATTAAATGTGTCAATAGCATATAGAAACAATTCAATAAATATAATTTATAATTATATACTGGCATTTTCACAGGAATTTACTTTGCTTAGTTCGTTTCCTAAATCATTAATAATGAATATCTTTTCCTGTGAATTGATAGAACAGCGATTCTCTATTACATAAATTTAAGTTAAGATACATTTTACAAGGGAAAAATATAGTTATACTATTGTTGCATGGCCAGCAGATGAGCCGGAGTCATTAAGAGCGACTAGTTCAGCCCTTTGGAATATGACAATGTATAGTTAACCTTGTTTTTACATGCTATTTGAAAGCTTGATTGGATATAAACAGAAAATGATGGTTAATTAAGTTAATGTAAAGGATGAAATTTGATTAACACAGTAACCTCTGGCTGGCATATATATGGTTGATACCTAAGCTGTATAGGGATCATTAGATTGGCTTTTGTGGTTACTTATTTAGTAAGACTAGACTAGGATTGAGAAAGTGTTTGCTAACTCAATTACTGGAATCAACAATCCCCAAATAATCCATCTTTTGCTAATGAAAACCAACAAAAATCATGTTGTTGACATGGTAATTAATTTATACTGCATAGGTGTGCAGGACAGCACAGTGTGGTATGGTATTTACAATTAAGGTAGGATTTCAGCCATTTCAAAATATGATTAGAGTAATTATGGCATAGAAAGAAATATGTTAATGCACACAATTATGAATGCACTTATGTGGAAGAGTTGAAATTGAATGCTACGCATCATGTATGGAATTGGAATGTGTCAATAGTAAACAAAACCAGTTGAGTTATCAACATTACAAGTTGTTAGCTGTAGTAATTTAGGGACTGATTGATTTCATATAGATAAAGATCACTGAAATGCCATTTTCTGATTAATTTAATTTGCAACTCTGTTAGATTCCAAAAATATCCAAACTAATCAGTTGTGTCCCCAACATCACAATTCATTCTATGACAGCATTTGCTGATATATTGCTCAGTTTTAAAATACTTCATTATTAGTCTGTATTGAGAGTAATGCTATTTATTTGTATTTAAGAGTCTGTAATTGTGTTTGTTCTATTGGCATAAATGGTAATTTAAAAGAATACAACACCATCAAAATTTGACAACATTATTTTAATAAAATTGAAAATTAGACCCATATAAATTACACAGGTCAATTTAAATTTCCTGTGACAGAAGTAACATAAACCTTTATACATGATAAGGTACAGTATAGTCCAGCACAGATGCTATTATTATGATTGCAAATATATTAGGAAAAAAAAATATAATTCACAGAACAATTAATTTTAGCTGTCAGTGTCAAGAGTGTTTGATTCCAGTAGCTGACTAGTACATTAGTTCACTGAATTGCTAAATATATTGCTCTAAGTTGTTGTTTTAGTCCATTTTATACTGAAGCTTCTTACAAAATAACCAGCCACCTGGAATCTCTACCTAGTCTGAAAATAAGTTTCTGAGATGGGAGCTTATTTGTAAGTAGGATCTCTGTACCTGGAAGCTTGTTCACGGACCCTCCTCTCATATTCAGCTCTGTTTTGACTAATGGTATGGAAATGGAAAAGAAGAATAGAAGTTTCATATGTTAACATAAAGGCTTTTTATTTTTAACAGATGTGCATCTTTTTAAGAAATTGTCTAAATAATAATTTATAAACAAACTTCACTCACACTTTTTAAATGAAGGTTAAATTTTAAAATAAAGCTCTGAAACAACGAATGATATGCAGATTGGTACACTAAGGTAGACTTAGAGATGGCTTTAAAGTGGAAACACGATTCAGACAAGGATGTCTCCTTACTATTCTTCCCTGCCATTGATTGTATAATGAAAGAACCCACAGACAAAAAGAAGAACAGGATACAGTGGACACCCTGGGAACAACTGAATGACCTAGACTTTCCAGGTGACATTGCTTTTCTGTCCCACAACCAGCAACAAATGCAGAAAAAGACAAGAGATGTAACCACTATTTCAGCACTGCTTTGTACTCAACATAAATAGAAGTAAGACAAAGACCATGAAGATAAACTCAGCTAACCACAAACATAGCCAGGAAATGCACCGGAGGGTGAAGGCCTTCACCTTTTTGGGCAGCACCATAAACATTAAATGGTGGATTAGAAGCAGATGTCAGGGCTAAAATTGGAGAAAGACTGAGGTCAGCATTTGTGCTGTTAAAGAAAGTAAGAAATTCAATGGAGCTGACTCTTGCAAACTAAAGACACACAAAGTATGAGATACACCTGGAACCAAGATGAATGCCTCCAGTGGGGTAAAAGGCATAAGAAAGTAAAACATTGAGCAGCAGTGCACAATATAATATATCTATTGTAACCTGCTATGTAATGCATCTTCACTAAATCGCATCCAGATCCAATGGCTAAATGACAGAAAACATAATTGTCCTCCAATGACAACTCACCAGTAGATAGTATATGCTTCAGCTTGTGCAGGATCCTTTATGTTAGGTTCATTCAATAGCTCCTGTATACCAAGGAGAATCTACACAAAAAATCCAAAATTAAAATAGTTTCAAATACTAATATTCAGTATATGTATTAACTCTCAAACATTATTGGTTTCTCTATCATAAGTTAACTTTGCGATCTGGTTGGTTGTTCAATGAAAAAAAAAGCTGTAATAATATGTTACATATTGGATTCAGACACTATTATTTCATACCAGTTATCAGATTACATTTAATTTATTTTCGATGTCGGGCCAAAAGATGGAGCTTTTTTGTTCACTAAATTTTAAGGAAAATGTCAACATACTGCAAACAGGTAAAACCAAAAAAATATGTATTGAGACCTAAGTTAAAATCTTTATTATATCCATTTTACAACATATAAACAATTTTACCAAAAATTAGTATTAACTATGGTACTTTTAATATGTATTTATAATTTTTTTAAATAGTAAAATTTTAAAATTTGCATCATTTATCTTAAACAAATTAAATAAAACAAGGCAAGTTTTTAATGAGACAAATACCATTTATATCAGCAAACAATATAAGTGGAGAATAATAATTTGAACATATATTTCTTTGTGAATATGAAAGAATAAGGCTATCGGCCACTGTTTTTCTTCTTCTGTATTTATTCCTCACAAACTGGTCTCAATCCAAAAGTAACAACAACAACAAAAAAAACCCAGGAAAACAATTCATGACCATAACTTGATGGTAAGTACATACAAGAAGGATATGAATTACATAGATTAAAAAGATTTAAAAATGAATTTCAAGTTAACATACATATTGATGTTGGTCACACATGTATGATTTGCGAGGAGCAGAAAAATTAATACCTGTTTTATTGTGACTGCTGGACGCCAATCTTTTTCTTCATCAAGTAAGGAGAGGCACACAGTGCCAGATGGGTAGACATTTGGGTGGAATAAAGGTGGTTCAAATTTGCCTGAAATGATCCACATACATTTTGTTAATTTTGCTTACAACTAAAATAAGTACATTCAATGCTTTTTATAAGAAAAAAAATCTTTTGTTCTTCTTCCTTACCAAACTTTAGTGTTGGACATTGTTAATAAAAATATACATTAACTTCTTAATAAAATATTTAAAATATAAGATGGATTATCTGTCTACTTACATTTTGGCGGTGAGCTTGGATAGTCATCTTTGAAAAGCATTCTGAGCATATACAGCCCTCCTTCCCATGGAGTCTGGTCATTGGAAACAAAGAGAATAAAAATAAAATGTATTGAAATGAATAAGCAAAACAGAAACATGACACAGTTTTTGGTTTTTAACAAATTTCATAATGCAGATTTTTTAAAAATATATTAAAGTTACAGCTATCACACATTTCATAAGTGTCTGAACTGTGATTTGACATTGACTGATATGCAAGTAACCTACCCCAAGTGAAACGGTCTAAAAAGTTTCAGTATGCATAAAAATAACTTTTTAGATGTTTCATTTGTAAAAAACATTATGCCGATTATGATCAGACCTACTCCTTAAATGAGGGATAAATTAAAAAATTTAATGATCAATGCTGATGGCATCAAATTCAAAGTAACTTCTGGGTTATGCAGTAAAAAATTATAAGAAAAAATTGTTTGTGGTTTTGATTACATGTGGTCTAATAAAAAAATATGAGTAAAATAATATAAAGACATCAATCTTAGAATTATAAATTTACAAAAAACTGACTTTTGAACTATTTTCATTTTCACTCACCCCCTTTTTTCCAGGGATTTTACACTCCCAGTTTAATAGATTCAAAGTTCCATCTGGGTTCTTAGTAGGCTTTGCAACAAAACCCTGGGATGTAAAAAAAATATATAGATTTTAGATTAAAAATGAAACTTTTAACAAGGAAAATAATATTTCTTGTAACCTTTCTCCTCTTGTGTTACTTATAACTAATATATAACCCATGTTTCAGTTGTGGCTTGATTACTGTGCAATACTTCCCAATTATCAATGAGATGAACTGCTATGAATGCACGACATAAATCCAGGTTTCCAATCACCATCATCATCATCAGGTCCCGTAGTCCTTGGACTGTTGGGGCGCCACAGATGACATGTACACTATTCTTCTCCATTCCTCTCGGTCTTCTACCCTACGCATGCATCGCCTAGTTTTAATCCCGTCCATTCTTTGATATTATCTTCCCATTAAGGTTGACATTAAGGTTCACAATATAAAATAAGATATCCAATCGAATAAAACAGTCGTCATGATCTCACATTTTTCAAAATCCAAATAGATGACCGATAGTTGTTCTGATTCAATATGATGTAACTTAACAAAGCTAGAGCAATTTCACAATGCAAGCGCATATCTTAAAATATGTGTTTGACAAGGTAATTAATTTATACTGCATAGGTGTGTTTGACATGGTAATTAATTTATACTGCATAGGTGTGGGGGACAGCAAGGTGTGGTATGGTATTTACAATTACTACCCCGACTGATTCCCCACATCTGACCAATAAACGCTGCTGCTGGCCGCCGTCCATGGCTTGTCATGAAAAAGTTCTGGTGTGGATGAGGTGAATATGCATTAGTTTTTGTTTTGTCTCTATACATCTGTTCTTTATTACATATATGTATTTTATGTTATTGTCACGATTATGTCTCTTTTTCTAATATTTTTATGTACAGCGCGGTGAGCCTAGCCCTAGGCTTTGGTACAGCGCTATATAAAACAAATAATAATAATAATCTTCTCCATGTTTAATCTCATCTCCAACTTCCTTTTCTCTCTCTCTGCGCATGACATTCAAAACTTTATCTGAATACTAAATTTAACAAAACCATCTATTCTTATAATTATGGAGCTGTTGCATTTCTCATACTTACTAGCAGAACTAGAACACAAAATGCACCAAAGTGGGAGGAATTCATTCAAATTGTAGCTATTGATATATCAAGTTTATAATGAAATAGCTAGATTAAAAATGAAAATAATATCTGCTTTTCATATAAATCTTTCAGTGAAACCCAAGAATTTACATTTTCCATAAAATTTACTGTATATTTATAAAGCATATAGTGGGCTAAATACATTAAAACATTTTTTTTTTTTAAATAAAATACTATTGTCTTAAAGAACAATTATGATTCATTTAAAAAAAATAAAAATTACAACTATAAATATTCTACTAGGGAAAATAATTCATGACATGCATGACCACAGTTTAGATGAGCTACCCCATCTGCACTGAGCATTTATCTGCATAATGATTGATGTTGACTTTGATGCCGATGATGGTGACATGAGTGAATTATAATAATAATAATAATGCAAATTGGTATATTAATAAATAAAATTGATATTGAATTATTGAATAGAATAAAACATTATAAGCAAATGATGAAGCTGATCTGTGCCTTGATCACTTTTCACTGGAGCAATTTTCATCACATCTAGTATGAGGCGTGGGGAGGAGAAAGAATAAATGTTTCTTTTCTTGTAACTAAGTAACTTACGAAAGGGTGGTCTTTTCGCCATGCCTTTCTTTCTTCACCTAAACGTCCTAGGGCAATCCCTGACATGTTGATTAGCCTGCAATTTAAAATAAATAATAATAAAATAACTCTTGAAATAGGCTAACTCAACTGTTACTGTTTTACAAAACAACGTTTTAGGTTGGATCTCTACTAACTAACTTGAGTCTAAGACTAAGTCGGCTAAGATATTGGTCGTGGCAAGGCTAGGGATGTGGTATATATTTTACGAAGTGTCTACACGTCCGGCGCGCCGGACTTTTTATCCCCTGCACTAAACGTCCGGCGCGCCGCCGGACTTTTTAGTGCGGGAGCTATACGTCCGGCGACCAAGTCACATGACTGCCGTAACAAACCCTACTTCTCAGTACTGACCTAGTTTTAAGATAAGGCTGTTCTATATGAACCAGTGTGGTCTTGTGGTAGAATAGACGCTTAGCGACCTTAGGATATGTGATAGGTTACTGGATCGGGATCGAATTTTCTTTTTTATCGTATAATTTTAATTAAAAATATATTTTATATTTAATTTATTATGTTTATTTGTAACAGTAGTCAGAGCTTTATGAGATGTTTAACCAATATAAAAGACTTTTTTTTTTGTTGAGTCGGAATCAAATAGTAATACTAGTACGTCTACTAATCTACTTGTAGTTAGTTAAGTATAGGCCGACTAGTTTAATATTCACAGTCACAGTCAAATGCTTACAGTTTATGTATCTCATAGTCATAGCATATGAATATATTAACATGTTCAGTATTTATTTATTATCTAGGGATCGGCTGACTAATAAATGTAATTATTGTACACAATATTGGAATATCATATGCAATGCAACTATTTTGCCGGCGACCTCTTGTCACATGACCTGACGGAATAATAACACCTACTAGTCGTCCGGCGGTCACATGACATATCTTCCACTAGCGGTCACTAGCTCGCCGGAAAAATTTCTCCAACTAGGCGTCCGGCAGTCATGTGACTTGGTCGCCGGACTTTTTATCTCCCGCACTAAACGTCCGCGCCGGACGTGTAGACACTGCCTATGGAGTTGGAGGATCCTCAGGTCAACTACCAGCCATAGTTCTGTATTCAAAAAATTTCAATTTTTAGCTCTGCATCTATTTGATAAATAATTAAGTCACTTTGCTTGGGGCGAGGCAGCTCTTACTCTTGGCAAAATCCAAGATGCTAACTTAACTAACAGTCTTGGGACTATCATTTCTACGCCCTATCATCTATGGCTAGGCCTATCCTATGGCTATGGGCCATAGTATGGGCATTTAATAATTAGGACAAATATAGGTACAGTCGCATAGATTATTTCTAATTATAATAATTTAATAACTAAAAGTAGTACAAGTAAAATACTAAAATGATTAAAATTAGACTTTTATTTAAGAATTTTAGGCCTAGCCGAGTAGACAGAGGTCTAGACAGCGTAGGATAGTATTTTAACTATTTAAATTTTAAAAATATTAGGTTACCTTTCTGTTGACTGATAAAAAGAATTGACCAATACTATATATAGTTTATTTATATTTTAAAACAAACACTAGGAATCTATCACAATTAATCTTTAGCGGAAAGCGCTTTCTGATTCATTCTGCGACAACTTCCCGAATTATTTGCCAGGTGCTATTAAAGTAAAAGCTCTTTTCTATCTAAATTTTCGAATTACAATATAATCAGGATCACTATCGATTAGGCGGAATCAATTTTAATATTATTCTGCGTTTAAAATAATTACTTAAGACTTATTTATTTTATTAGTGAATCTAATCACTGAAATGTAAATAATTTTAACTGTATACTTACAAAGGCCAGCTGGCCCATATTCGTGAGGAAAGTACTGTAGTCCGGTGTAAATTACAATTTTGAACATATGATTTGAAACCTTTTATTGACCAAAAAAAAGCGTGTTCTTGCCGCGTTGGTCTAAAAAATACTATATCATTTTGTAAAGGTCGAATTTTTTAGCGAAACTGGGTTTCCATTATGAATTATGAAAAGCTTTTTTAAAATAGAATCTTTCATTTTTGCTCTGAATTCTTAACAGCTTAGTTTACACATTGTAGGCCTAATTTATTTTTTTTTCAAAATGTAGAATGTCTTTGTTAAGACTGAAGTTTATTTATAAGTATAAGAAAATTTTATAGTTTAAATACGAATTCTGATCATAACTTGATTTTTGTATTTAAGAGTGTACTTTTATTGTGAGGCACGACCCTTTTTAAAATACTCCCAAACATAATCAGAAAACAAAAATTAAAAGCTCCGTATTTCTTAGATTAATTGTTTTTTAATATATAAATCACAGAAACACATGTTCAGTATATATATATATATATATATATATATATATATATATATATATATATATATATATATATATATGTGTGTGTGTGTGTGTGTGTGTGCAGCAGTGTAGAGGCCATGGTTTGACGAAAATGGTGGGTAGCGCTCAGAACTGTATTAGGATTTGAGCTAGGGTATCAATTTCACCCCTTTCAGTTTGACCGGCGTCTCTTCCCCATCGCTTAGAATACCTAAATATTGGAAACCACTAGGTGTGCTTTAATTATAAGTTCAATAGTTTATTTCTGCGGAACCCTAGTGTATCATGCTATGAATTATATCTAGTTGGAAAGGGGATTTTATTCGCTATAGCTTAGTGTATTTACAAGTCTCCATCGTTATAGGGTATTTTAATATTAAGTAATTAAGGGAGTTTTCACATACCTATGGGGGGGGGCAAAATTTTGTATTTACATATCTCAAAACCCATTGAACTCCTAGAAATATAAGATTGTATCTTAGATAGCTGAGACAAAACTGAAAAGGGCACATTTAAGTATTTAGGGATTTGGTACGGGATTTTAACTTTTACTCAGGGTGTAGTCCCCAGGGTTTGTCATTTTACCACAGGAAATGTGCCAGAAGGCAAGTAAGAGACAGTCTTAGTCTGGGCGTGACGTACATGTTCTTTAGGCTGTTCGCTCGCGACTATTTAGGGCGGGAACACTAAGTAGTTTTTATTCGAGATTTTAACCGCATCCATGAAGTGTGCCATTGTTCACCGCGGCCCATTTGGACGCTGTGTAAGTAGAAGCAAATACGCCTTTATATTTCTGTGTTTGTAGTATGCGATTGTTAGGTTTTAGTAATGGAATATTTCTGTTCATGACTTATATTGGGAAGTGTTTTAATCACTTGTTAGCTCCCTCAATTTGAATTATAACTATGATATTGGGATGGTTGAACATACAGCCTTTCACTGAATTCGTAAATGGAATTAAATACCAGTACATGTATATATATATATATATATATATATATATATATATATATATATATATATATATATATATATATATATGAGCATAACACGCAACCGTTATATCGCTCTGGTTACACATACTGCAATGTGCTTACAAGCTATTGACACAATATCGGACCAGCGAATATATGTAGAATATGTGTAGTAGGCTACCTCTCCTGCCTTGTGCTAAATTCTCACATAGGAAATGGTGCATGTGTTATGAGACTATTACCAGCTGTATTAATATAATTGGACATTCGCAATTTGCCGTTGTCTTAAAAAGATACAGCGATTGAGTGATGCAAGTATCTAACTAATGGTGGTTATACCTTACACCATTGTAGGACCTGTCCGGCTATGGGCGCATCTTAAATGGATACCTTACATGGACGACAGTACCATAGTAATTTCTAGACCTTTATGTTAGCCCTCACATCTCACACTGATTCTGTGTAAGACGGTATACGTGCTACAAGTTAAACACTGCCACGTTATTAAAACAATATAATTTTCATAGCCATTTGTATAACATGTACGTATACTCTTTCATTAGTTAAGTATATTTTGTCATACCCTGTATTTACAGGTTTAATTAATATGTGTATCTTTTAGCAGTGTTTTTCAATGTTAGTCAAGACATGGTTAGCCTGTACTGCTTGTTTCTTTTCAGATATTGTCCCTTTTCTTCGGACTCCTTCTTTAGCTTTTCCTTCAACCTTTTTCTTTAGCCATATATGTGTGTGTGTGTGTGTATTGTGTGTGTGCGTGTATATATATATATATATATATATATATATATATATATATATATATATATATATATATATATATACTAATAAGTAGGCTTTAAGCTATTTGATTTTAGTTTTTACTAGCTTGTAATAATTGCAAACACTGTCCGCCACTTACCCAAAGGTTTAACGATATTAAAAAAAACGCGCCCAAGACGTGTGCCGCATTGCAAATGTACAACGGGGCAGCAGTGATCACTAATGATGTGGTCACCAGCAGTTGCGTAGCAAGGTTTATTGCCGCCCGAGGCAGACTGAGAATTTTGCCACTCCAACGAAAAAAATCTGCAATTGGCCAAAAACGCCACCCTCTATGCAAAGAAAAAGTGCCCCCGGCGCGGACAGGCCCCCCCCCTCTCCAATGCACCCTTTCCTACGCCAACGGTTACGAGGCGTAGTGAGAATTAAAATAATACGCCAGCGTGCAAGTAGAATACATCCACCTTTCTGGTGAAGTGTAGGCTACACAGTAGAGCCATCGTGTGCTTTACCCCCACCCCATCTTCACTCTTTTGCTTTGTTTATTCACAGTTTATAATTTAATTTTGTTTCGACAGAACAACTTTAGGCCTCTTAAATACCAGAGGCACGCTACGTCTCAGAGTTTACAGATGCTCCTTAACTTGTTTTTTTTTTTTTTTAAAGGAAACATTGTAGAGGCTTAGTCTGGCGACACATTTAAATCTTCAAAAGTTTGGCTGATTTCTGATGATCTCATTCCAAAATAAATGTAGTTATATAATAGGATAATGTTTTATATCTTTAGATGTGCACAAAGATTTGAACAAATATTATCAAACCAGGGGATTGCAACTTTATTACAATATTAGCTAGGGCAACGCAACCACGGTGCTCGGTGCGCTTGTAAAAAAATGGAATGTGGTGCATAATTTATAAACATCGTGCGCTTCATGATCATCATGTACACACCAAATCCAAAAGGATACATTCGTTGCCCACTGTGTCGTGTGCCGACTTGTGACTGCTCTACTAAGCCTAAGGATTAGGCTAAGCGTTGGTAAATATATGGTGCCCCATCTGGAATCACACCCCACCCCCCGGGGGTAACGCTAACAGTACATCGCACATTAAAGGATAATTTATTATTTTTTTTTACTGCAAAAGCTTTAGTTGAAGGAGTTAGCCGTAAACACTATTTAAAGATTAAAGGGGTTAACGGAACATCTTTGCACAATATATTTTAAAAATCAGAAAAAAAAATTATTATTTTCTTCAACATTAAAATTAAAATTTAATTAGAATCATTTGGCTTCAAGTAATTTCTAAGTAATCATAGGTAGAGTGCCGTTCTTTGCCTAATGAATTTTAAGAAAATTATTTTTCTACTTTTTAGTGCGTCTCTTCGTCTTCGGTAGTAAGTCTTTTACTTTAAAAAAAGTTTGTATATTTTTTTTTCCTTTAAATTATTTAGGCATGAAACAAAACTAAATATTAAGCCAGATAAACATTTTAATCTACCATGGAGTACGACTGCAACAAAATGGCAGCCTCCAGGAATAAAGATTACCTTTTTTCTTTTCTCAATGAACATTTCACTGACAAACGATCCTTAGAAAAGTTACAGACTTTAAGTGAAGAGTACAAAAAACAGTGTGAAATATTAGAAAGCAAGGTAGGCTTATTTATTATAGTTAAAAGAAAATATGAACTAAATAACTCTGGACTAGTTTTAGGTTTTAGTTTTTTTTAGTTCAGTCCAACTTTCTTAACTAACTTTCTAGGACTAGACGTTGGAGAAAATAAAAATAAAAGGCCCCCACTTTTTGCCCACTGCCTCTATTGTAGTCACTGTAGTGTTTGTAAGACAACATTTCGTATCAAATGCAAGTATTAATTGTTTGTAAACTTACTTCTTCAGTTTAACTAAAATAAAGTACCACAAATGACATCGAATAGCTTTTGAAGTTTTAGTCTCAATGGACCTGGGTGCACATAGCCGCTATTAATATTTTTTAATCCCAACCTCTCACTTCTGATACCCATGTCTGAATAGCCACTTCGATTTAATAATGAAAGGACCTCTACGACTACATATGTCTGGACTGATCATATGTCTGATCACTGATGTAATATTATTATTTTATTGTTATTAATAATTGTTAATGTGCACATGTTTCGGAATCAAAGGAGCCCTTAGTTTTTTTTCTTCATCCAGTTATTGTAATACTAGGGGTTTTTCCTTACACTCCATAACCCTCTATAATTAAATTTTTTAATTCAGCTATCTTTAGCCTGCACTGAAATTCCTGCAGAAATCGAAAAGGCCATTGCTGCTGCTGAATCAACATCAAAGAAAATTGTCAGTCTTGAAAAAAAACTTGAATCTGTTCGTCATAATGTTTTGGATCACACTCACTCTATCAAACCCATGGTTGGAGAGCTTGGTGCATTAGTTGATAGAGTCCAGGAAGTGCAAAGATATGCCCACTACCTAAGTGCTTTGGGCAAGATCGAGGATATAAGGTTAGTAATTAAGACTCTTTTTATTTTTGCTTTTCATTAAAATGTTTGAAATACATAAATACAAAATTTATTTTGTTTCTGAAAACCATAGTTGATTTTTTATTCTTGTAATGAATTATTTTATTTTGCAATATTTTGTGGATTACTATATACCGGTACATTATTTTATATTAATTAAAAAAAATTAGTACATGAATCAAAGCTTTTTTATTTCTATGAAAATAGAAATGAGATAATTTTTAATTTTTTTGTGTGCAAATTAAAAAATATTTGTTGATTGTCAGATCTCTAAATTTCACATTTCTCATTTCCTCCAATTAGTTCTCAAATTCAAGCATCACTGATGACAGAATCACTCAGTTCTGCAGTTGATAGCTTTAATGAATTGACAAGCCTCTATGAAGTTCTTCAATCGTCTTCTTGTCATAACCTTCTTGTTTATGTCAAAGACACTATACTCTTTTGGAACAAAATACTCAGAGATCGAATAGCAATGTAAGAAATTCAGAACAATGTCATGTACACTTCCTCATTACTAATTCAAAATACTGTGTTGCATTAAGTATACAATTATATTATTCATATGTGTTGTAAATATTAGTAAAATAAATAAATTGTTAAAAGTAATTTATATTCAACAAAAGCATCAATTATACTGAGACAAAAAAAATATATATAACTCAAAATACATGAAATAAATTGAAGACCCTAGTGCTAAATGTACTTAAGTCACATTTTTGTCAAAATCAATGTATACTGTGACCGTTTCTTATTTGGTTTAGCCAAGTGCACTGCAGAAATATGAACACATTAAAATGGGCCTAAGTCCCTTAATTAAACAAGACAAAATATGAAAATGATCATATTTTATAGACAAAAAGAATGTTTGAACTTTTTTAAATCTCAAAATATGTCTTTTGTGATTTAAGTACTTTTAGCACTAAAGTCTTCAATTGTAATGTCACAAATTGTATTTTTCCTGATAGAGAATTTGAAGAAGTCTTGAAAGTTTTGAGATGGCCACTTGTTGTGACAACCATAAAAGCACCTTCTGTGACCAATGTGAAGGAATTAAAAGAACGAATGGGGAAATTGTTTAAAAAACTGTTAAATTTGCAGTTGCCGTATCCTTTCATTCCATACCAATCTCCTCCCATGTGTTTATTGGGATTAGCTAATTCTTAATTATGTTTAAAAGTCTTTTGAAAATTTATTATTTACCCATTAGCTGGAACAGGTTAAAAGAACTATGTCACCATATGTTTTGTGCCATTCTGACCTTAACTGATTTAATTAGAGACACAATAAGCCTCGAGAATTCTGGGGTACACCCAGTGCTACTGAAGATTGGTGGCATTAAACCGTTGCTCCTTCCACTAGAGTTAATGCTTAAACCTCTCAGGAAAAGGTTTCACTATCATTTTTATGGACAGAAGCAAACAAATAGTCTGGAAAAGGTTAGTCAATGCTACACTACTGTTAAGTTTTCCAGTTGTGTAAACACTTTTTATGATCATTTCAATCTTTTGAGCCTCTCATATTTGTTAGTTTTTTTACAAGACAAATAATGGCATAGGACTAATGAAAGAGGTTGGACTCGAGTAAAACTCACAAAGTGCATCTAAGAGAACCTATAATTGAATTATTTTCTGAAATTCAGCAGATATAAAATGTATTAATTAATCAATGAAGAAGGTACTTTTCCCCCCATAAATGTGAAAAACAAGTGCAGTGGCATGACAAGCAGTTGCTGTGTAAAATATGTATAAAGAGTCAAAAACAAGGGCCATAAAAATATGAACGAGTTTGTGTTGCGTGAAACAAAATTTTAGAAGAAATAAAAACAAAACATACCCCCCCCCATATGGATCTATTTTTAGAATTTTGCTAAATGAACCATCTTATTATCCATAAAGCCTGAGTGGTATCTGACGCAAGTTTTAACCTGGATAAGAGATCATAGTGACTTCCTTGAGAGGAACATTCAACCCCTTTTAGATGAGGCAGGAAAAGGAGATATCTGTGCAAGAGTAAGTCAATTTTGTTAATTTAAATAAATGTACATGGATTAATGTCATGTCCTGAAATGCATTTAATGTTTCATACACGTAAAATAGTAAAATGTTCATACACATAGAATTTCTTTTTTTTAAAAACATGTTCCCAAAATTAGTATTGTTCCCATGTGTAGTAATGTTCCCATTTGTAGTAATGTTCCCATGTGTGGTAATGTTCCCATGTGTAGTAATGTTGTAATTTTGTGGTTGAAATACATCAAGTTTTGCTTATGGTTCCCAGACAGAGCTTACACGTGGCCTTGTGATGTTGGTGATGGAGAAAATCGGCAATGATTTACCCCAACTTGTCTATGACGAGGCAAGCTTCTCACATCTGATAGATGAGGTTCTGCTCTTTGACAGTGAAGTCAGAAACACATATTCCTATCCACCTATTCTCCCTGGATGTTTAGATGTCTTATGTTTACAAGAAGCTCTAACAAAATGGCTGCTAGTGGAGAAAAAATGTAGGCATCAGTTGTTATGTTATAAACGTAACTTTTTAATTCTGTTTTTTTTTTCCACCCTCAAAAATGTTTGTTAATAATGTTAGGATGCATGAATAACTGTATGTAAGTTATTATAACTGTACCTACTGATATTAAATTAGTTCTTAAAAGTTAAATGTCAGTTAATGATACAAGAGCTCTCCAAGTAACAAAAACCAAAACGTTTAACAAAATATGACCAGTTACATGTAGTTCAATCAAAGGTAATAAATTTTATAATATACAATAGATATCTACATTAAGTCTTACTCAAATAATGTGATGTACTGAGGAGTATTAAAATGATATGTGTAAAATGTTACCAGGATCATTGACTTGGTGTAAATAATACAAATGTTAAACTTTGAACCAAATACCCTGAATTAATTAAACAGGACTTTGAAATATGTATTACTTTTAAAATAATAATTAACTTTTGTATTTTCTTTAGCGCATTTATTAAAAAATGTTAAATTTTGAATATTCAAAGCATCATTAGGCCAGGTACTACATATTTAACAGTTATCAGGTGCACATATTTCTGATTTTCACAGATGCTATGCAGAAAATAGAACAGATGCTGCAGTCACCCAGCTGTTGGGAGTCTCAGTACAAGGATATTGCAGATCTGGATGAGGTCAAAGTGCCAGAGTGTGCTGAAAGTTTTATGACACTTCTACACACTATAACAGGTATGTGTCATATCGTTACTATCAAAACTTCTACAGATCACTACTGTAAACCTGTTGGTATCAAAACAAGCAAGGTAATGTTAAATTATTAACTCTCCCCTAAGGCCAATGTTAGTGCTCTACATTTGTGTCATCCCCTGGCCAAATGTTACTTACTTGTGCCTTTTACCCCATCTGGGCATGGGCTGTCTACGAGAATTTCCCATTCATCTCGGTCAAGTGCTTTCCTTTCCAGTTGCTTCCAGGTGTATCCCATACCTTGTGTGTATGCCTCTAGCTTGCATATCCATGTATTTCTTAGGCCTTCCTCTCTTTCTTTTTCCCTGTGGGTTCCATGTTAGGGATTGTCTGGAGATGTTATCTGGGGGTTTGCAGAGAATGTGCCCTATTCACATCCATCTTTTCTGTATGATGTCTTTGGCAATAGGCCCCTGATATGTTCTTTACAGTAAGTCTTAGTTGGTGATGGTGTTTGGCCATTTGATGTTCAAGATCTTTTTAAGGCAGTGGTTCTCAACCTCCCTAATGCCGCGACCCTTTATTGCAGTTCCTTGTGTTGTGGCGACCTTTGTGATGAAAATTCTAACTAGTTTGCAGATGGTAATAAAGGGGAGAGACTGTAATCAGGTTAGCAAAAAAGGAAATGAGTAAAACAAAGTATGGGAAAACCTGAAAAAAGGAACGCAACAAAACAATGAACATGTTGACAGGAAGCCTTCGTTGGCGATCAAAAAGAAATAACAGAATTAAATCAAAATAGCACTTAGCTGAAAAGAAGTATCAGAAAGGGCAGTAGAAGAATTCTTTTTGATTTGTATTTTTATATAATTTTAATATTACAATTAACTTGAATATTGCTAGTATTACTAGCTTTGGTATTATTTTTCTTTTTTTCGTTTACTGGTTTTCAGTCCTTTGTTACATATTGTTCAACACACGAGCCAAACCTTAATCCTGATTAAATTTGCAAAACCAATTAATGGTACTTAAAAGTATGTGCTGTGCTAGCGCAACGGTTAGCAACTTTTGGCTGCATGTGCATGAATAAATCCAGCTTTTTTCTTTTCAATACAATTTTTTTTTTAAAACCACTAATGCATGGCAAACAACTTTAAATATTCTTTAATTGATTCCAATTTTTAAATACAAACACTGTTACTCGAATCATTTTTCTTGTCTTCACACTCAATTAAATTAAACTTATAATTATTTCACAAATTTTAATCTTGGAACTAAAAAAAACGCAAATTGTTAGTGGTGGTAGGGCTGCTATCAAATATGACTAATAATTAAATTGTGTGTAAACAAGCCCTTTCAGCTGATGTCAACGCATGTGAAAATATGACAGGATTGTGTCTATTTATTGCCAGCCGACAATATTCTACAACTCTCAACAAACCTGTGAAAATGAAACTTGTTACAGCGAGTAGCATGTGGTCTCAGGAAGTTGAGATTCCCTGTTACAAATCCGCAGTGTGAACTGACCTTTAGAACAATGAATAGTGTTAATGGGCCATGATAATGAAAATGATAACTAGAAATGAACAACTACAAGAATTCCATCACCAGATCGCTACAAAAGATTGCCGGTGTCTGACGCCAAACTTCAGTTTCTAGGCCTCCAGCTGGAGCTGTTAGAAGATTATAGGATGCGTTTGGTGCAGGTGATGAAAGAGGCAGCCACTGCTCCTACAGGACATGTTTTCTGTGCTGTGCTGAATGCTGTACATTATGTGGTACAAGTACTTGGAGAGTGGAGTGAGCTAACAGTAAGGAAACTCTTTTCCTGGCATTTAGGATCAATTGTAATCTATTTTAAATGACATTCATATCAGAAACTTTCGATTAGATGTACTAAACAGGGTGAACTGAGTTCCTATAGCCAATATTTCTTGGCAAAACATTTTCTCAACTCTTTATACCGTAATCATGGACAGTCATTTAAACAAGCATTTGAAAAAAATTACATTATCATTATAAAAAAGCATTTTTTCAAATATTAATAGGAGGTAACAAAAAATTTAAAGTGGGGAAAAAAAAGGTTGAGAAACGCTGATGTAAACTGTCTTTTTCCTGCTGGAATAGGCTACAGCGTGGTTGTTAAGAATAAATACTCTGCCTGTATCTGCAGTCGTAATTTAGCTAGTAACAAATTATATTAAAATGACATTCTTTCACTAATAATTCGTAAGAAGATTTTTGGTAGTTTTTAAATACATTAAATAGTTACATTATTTTATTTAAATTTATTTACTTTTGCTTTACATTCTAAAAGATTTAAATATTTAATTTTATTTCCCTAGTTTTTCCTCCAGCTGTTGTGCTACAAGCAGAATAGATCTCTAAAAACCACTTTATATGAGCCGCCAACAACGAAGTCCCAAACTTCTCCTGGCAGCAGAAACTCATTTAGCCGAACATCAGGGCAAGACTTAGATGAAGATGACAATTTGGTTAGTTCAGGATAAATTTGATCTTAATTTTGCTAATTTATTATATTAGACAGAATTGTTATATGTGTACAAAATAAAAAAACCCAGTTCATTCAAGCATTTCTATGCTGTAACTCACTAAATGTCTAAGGGAGCTTCAACAAATATTTACAGAAGACGGCGTCAAAATATTTCATTAAAAAATTGCTTCATAAATACAATGTTATAGATATTTATAAAGGAAAAGAAGTCCTTGATCTTGAAAAATATTTTTAAAAAAACACACTATTTAAAATAGTACCGCCATATGCATTTAGAGAATGACAGCAATTTTATTCCTCATCAAACTACTTTTATTTTAAAAAATGGTTATTTCCTAGTTATTGTACATCAGATATCTTACTCATCAAATTACTTATATCTTACAATATGTTTTTTTACTAGTTCCATCAAATATTTTATTCATCGCTAAATAATTTCAATATTTTATAATGTAAGTCCTTTATTTTTGTAATCTATAATTATCTTTTTAAACCTAGGAGCAAGTGCTTGCTGAGCTGCCCAACTTGTCACTAGAGCACACAGTCTTTGAAGAGATCAATAGTTTGTTTGAAGGAATGGAGACTGATATGATCAATACAGTCTGCAACTATGTATTTCTGGATGTCCAGGCCAGAAGTCAGTCTTACAGGAAGGACAGGTAAAAGAAAAGTACCTCTAACTTGCTTGAACAAGTGCCTAAGGGTTTATTTATTAGCTGGAAATTATTTTGATTAGATCATTGCATTGCTAAATGTTTAAGAAAAATTTTCAACATTTTACAGGAGACTTAAAAAGAGTTTCAAATGGACTATATCATAAATATTTGTTTCACCCAAACATTCATTACCTGATGAGGTGCATGTTTTTTCAATACATTTTTGGTGCTTGAATCTTTGGATTCCAATAGTCAGGTTTATTATAGACTTAGCATTTAATGTTAATATTTCAGCGTACAAATTATATTATGATATAATCATAAGAGTACTTGATAAAAAAAATGAATGAATATTCATAAATATATAAATATGTAGAGTTTATGTAGGCCCGACATCAAATTTTCAAAGAGCTCTTGGCAGCTTCTGCCCTGAAAAACAAAACAAAAAATACAACACTCCAATGTGTAGAGCTCATGACTTATATTTATGAAAGTTTAAAGGATATTTGTCTTATGTCATACATAAAACGTTAAAGCATTTGAGACCAAGTCACCTTGTTCTCAGGTGGATCTCCTTGCCAGCACCAAAAGAATTGTCTACAACACTTGGTTTGTCCCAGTCTGCCTGTGAGATGTTTCTGGTCCTCAAAGACCACCTTGCCACAATGGAGGGTCAGCTGAGCAAACATCTGTTTGATAAGTTCTGGCATCGATTGGCAAAAAGCATTGATGCTTTCATTTTAAAAGAGGTATGACTTTTGCAGTAGCTTAATTAAACGGTGTATGATTTATCTATGATATATTGATGTTTACATATTTTTTTAAAAAATCCACACTACAGTTTTCACTTAAATTCTAAATAATTTTTCTGAACATTGGAATTTGCAGGTGATCATGACAAATCATTTCAATGAAGGTGGAGCCATGCAGCTGCAGTTTGATATAGTTAGGAATCTCATACCTTTGTTTGGGGACTACACTAATAACCCAGACTCCTATTTTCGTCTGTAAGTTTGTTAAGGAAAACCCTCTGGCCAATTATTATTGGATATAGCTTACAATCGTGACATTTTTCAACCATGAATTACATGATTCAATTTTACTATATCCAGGGGCATGCTGGGATTGAGTTTTACCTACTTTAACCCTACATGTGATGTCATTTAATTTTGCTTTTTAAAAACAATATGTACATGGCTTTTTAAAGCAAAAGACTCTACGTTTAAGTGATTTGATGTAAGTATTCTCTGGCGGCACAAACTTCTCAATAAATTCTGATTACAAGTTTTGAAAGTAATAAAATATTTCTCATATTTCATACAAATTTTAAGTATTCATTAGGGAATGGCAATCTGCTGCTCTCAAACCACATGCGGCCTCCTGCAACGTTTAATCCAGACTGCAAGACCTTCTGCAACTGGTTTAATGTTTCCGTAAAACGTAAACATTGAGAATGATTGGCAATGCCTTTTGCAAATAATAATCAAGGTTTAAAATCGTCAAACTGCTATAGTAATGATCACAGCAAATTTTAACATTATGTTACTGCTTGTTTTAACTGAACTCGGACTGCATTTTGAAACCCATCTTCAATGACATATAGTAAAAGTAGACCTTTTAGAGCAGTGTTTCCCAACCTTTTTTGAGCCATGCCCCACCAAAGCCTTCATAAAATATTGTATCCCCCCTCCCCGTGTATCATATACATAATTTTTAATATTCAAAAATAGCGTTGTTCACTGAAGAAGCTTAAATGATTTTACAACACTTTTAATGAACGCATATTTTAAATTAAGACTTTAACGATTAGGCTTATACTTATTATTATTAGTTGTCTTTTATAGCGCAGTACCCCAGCCTATATTATAAAATACAAGTTAATTTATAGTAGACGGTTGGTTTTCAAAATCTAGACAGCTCTTTTTTCAAATTGCCCTCCTAAACAATCAAATTTCCCACCTGTTGGGCGTGGGCTTTAAGAGTCCTAGAAAATTATCATGCCAAGCAAAATTAATTTACATGCATCTACCTGAACATGAAAGGTTCCCCACCCCTGGTAGTGGTAAACATAATTTAAACAATGCCAACACCAGAGCGAGACGTCAAATATTTTCATTAAACACTTTTTATATAATTATTAGACTCCCTTAACCCATTTTCCACAAACAGAGCAATTAATTTATAAAGACCCATTCACCACTGGAACATTTCTAGAAACATTCTTGCTTCAATCATAGCAATGTGGTCAAACAAATGTGTACTATCAAAAAAATATAGATGTCTAATGCAACACATTTGGGAAAATCAATTTAAAAAAGATAATATCTACATTATTTGAGGAATACATAACTGTACCTCTATAGATTTAAATTTCCATATTAACATTTTAAAAATAATGCAGACACACAAATATGCCATAAATAAAACATCTGCGGTCATGTTAAAGATGGTTCCACTTTTGATACTCAGGATATTGTTTAAATTTTCAGAAGCTACAGTGAAGGGTTTTGTTCTATATTCCAAATTTAGACAGGATCCTAATCTTATTGCACATTAATCAATTTTCTTTTTTTATTTTTCTTAGATCTAAAGAAGCCAGCACCCTCCTAACACTGAAAAGTGGTTCAGCTTTACTTCTTAAAGAAGTGCTCTACTCTCACCTGCATGAAACAGCTGAACAGCAACAGCCTGATGTTAAAACAGCTCTGAGGGATCTTAGCATATTTACGCTCACTCCAGACCAGTGTGAAACGATTCTAAGCTTACGTACAAATTTGTCCATTTCATGACAGTGATGATCATTTTATTTCAAAATACCACCCTAAGCCTTTCTACTTCTACATGGTACCTTATGAGTAAGCCTATAAGTTTTAATAAATTATTAAAAGCATTATAATCTATGATTAAAAAGTGCTTTATTTTTACCTTAGGACAAAAGTTACATTGTTGCTATTAGCAATTTAAAGAAAATTATGTCAGAATTGTAAGTTTTTAAAGGTGTAAATGCAACTTGGCTTTGGAAACTAATACATTTCCAGCCCTCTATATGTAATATCTGATAGATACGTCATAGGGCTTTTTAGTATGTGATTTAATTAAGCACCTACCTATATATATATATACTGGTTTGGGATCAAGCAATATTTTGCTATCACCATCAATTTGTGGAAAACAAAGTTTCAGTTGAATTGGTTTTAAATTGTTGATCTGAACATTTCTGAAGAGTGGATTGGAAGTAAGATCACATTTGTTGATCTCATACCTTGTTATAGAATGTTAGATTTGTACCGGTACATATGTTTTTTTTGGTAGTGGAAGGATTAAATCACATTTTGTTTTTTAGCTGCCTATGGTGCAATTATTTTTCAAAATAATTCTTACGCATATCTCTTCAGTTATAAAGCCATGAGAAATTATTTGTTGATAATTTACCCTTGATAATTGAATCCAAAATTATTAATTTTTTGTGTGTGTTATTGGATTATATGTTTCAACTTCCTCTTCTGGGTCTGGTGCCATGGAGTTATTAAGTACTTTCAAACTGTGCTGCTGTGATGTTTTTTGGTTCTATAGATGATTGACCAATATTTATTGTGTACCTACATGAAATTAAACTAAAATACAAATCTCCTTTGCCTTGCACGTTGATTTAAGTGTTGACATCATTAATATAGAATATAGCACCTTCGTAGGCAGCTTATCATTTAAGTCACTTATAACCTTTCTTACCTTAGTGTAAGACATACAACTTCTTAAAAATAGAAATAAATGTTCAGTACAAATAAAGCAACATTGTCAATTATAAAAAAAAAACAATTTTACTGGTTGTGTTCATTGTTAACAAAGGATTTGCTAGTTTAACACAACTGAGGATCATTTCACTTCTTGTGTTCATTGTTAACAAAGGATTTGCTAGTTTAACACAACTGAGGATCATTTCACTTCTTGTGTTCATTGTTAACAAAGGATTTGCTAGTTTAACACAACTGAGGATCATTTCACTTCTTTTCTTGTGACTATTTTCAGGTTTATAAATAGGTTAACACTATCAACATGTATAATATGCAGTTACAAATTATATTTCAAAAAAGACATATCAAATATACCACAGACGTTAATTTTTAGCACTGATCAGTTTACTATTTTCAACTTTTCTTTTTATTAGTTAAACTTCCATGTGGGAGAGATTTAAATAGGGGTATGGCTAAATCGTTCTTTAAAATGAAGAATTTTTTTAATTAAATTAACAAGCATAAATAAATGTAAACATTCAGTAAATGGAACCAGTGAAATCCCTTTTCACAATCATTTCAGGTGTTCCAACTTTTGTTTACTGTGTCCTACCTAGCAAACTCATTAAAAAAATAATTTCAAGGGATAAACATGACAATTTTGATGTAGTACACAGAGACAAGAGTTGGAACACCTTATTGTAGAGCAATGGTTCTCAATATGAAGTCTTTACATGAACTGTTTTCTCAAAATTGCTACTTTTAAAATGAACAAGTCCCCAAACGTCTGGGAACTAAAACAACACAACTATCAGTCTAGGAAATTTAAAGTCCATTTAACAAAAGACATCCATATCTAAATAGCTGTGTGTAGGAATTATCAAATTGCATAAATAATTTTCTTAGTTTAAAATGAAAGTAGTGCTTTGCTTCTAAGAAATAAAGTCTTTTTACTCAGGTTGTTTTTTCCTAGATTTCAACTGACGAATTACATATATATTCCTAGAGTCCATTGCAAACTTCAGTTCTTTGGTAATGAATTTTAGATTTGAATACAATATTTGACTTTAAATTAAAACTTCTTCTATTCAAAATAACTTGTACAAATGGCTTAAGTGACCATGACAACATAAATGTCCTAATTAAATGCCTGAGATTCTTAGCTGTAATGAATTACCTGAAGCATTATCTCTATCACTGTATATAATTTAAAAGATAGTACATCACTTGAAAAGTATACATTGTGAACAAAATGTATTTCAAAACGTCATTTACATAGTAAAAAGAAAGAAGCCTATAGAATTCCAATAAGTTTGGACTGAGTTCAATCAATAAGTTTGGGCTGAGTAAAATTAGATTGAAAGTAAAGACAAGATTTATTTATAAATGTGACCATACTGGAGTTGCCAACTTTTGACATGTTTATGCATTTACATGCAACCTTTCTGATACGCCTCAAATCACTGTAATCTCTTCTTTTCTCTGTTAATTGTATCAGACACATAGCTTGTAAAACAAATTGGTGGCATTTAAAAAATAAACAAGTCTGATTTTTTAATCATTGATAGCAATTTATATATAAGCCCTCTTTTGGAGACGCATCATCTAAATAATTAAGAAAAAATTGATCTCTTAACATAAGAATGAAGAAAAAAAATCATAATAAATACACATGACGATCGTTACAGGGCACCAATGCAATATAAAGTGCCTCAGAATTTCTGCTCCTAAATGCTTGCATTTTATGATCAGCAAACATTAGAAGTATATTGGTAGTTTTCAATGAAGAGAGTGAACTAATAGATTATAGCCCATATTACTGTTATAGTAGGGTTAACAACACTATTAACAATAACAGTGTCATGCTTACTGAGTGCAATGTTCTGTTTACAACAAAAATATCTACAAAAGGTTAAAAAGCCATCTGTATATAACACAGTAAAGATAATTTAATCCCTATCTCACAAACAAATCTTGATAACAGACAGAAACTTGCTATAGACTTTCACACATTTACTGTCATATAGTACATTCACAAGATTATTTACAATATCTAAGCACACCCATAGTGTTAAGATTAAAACTCTGTGTTCATCACTCGCCCATTAAAAATTACAGTTTCACCAAAAGTGCAAGCATCAACAATATAAACATCTTCTAGTTATCTCAACTCATATGCAACCAGGAGAGGTAAAATACACAGAAAAATAATGTGTAAATAAAGGCAAAATCCATCCACAAACACACAATGCCAATCATGAATAGACTTTTTGTAAATTATCACAAGCTGGTGTAGCCATATCCACAGCCCTCTGGTACAATTTTGCATCTCCATAATTCCTTGCCCTCCACATCATATTTTCCTCTGTAATAAAGAAATGGAAAATATGATTATCAAATCATTTGGGTAAGTTAAAGCTGAAATCAACACATGGATAAAAATGCAAAAAACAAGAAAAAAAAAACATCAGCCCTTAAAAGTGGTTAAAAAGGGAAATTATAAATGTGCTATGCCAAATTTCATCAACTTTGTGAAACATGGCATCATAGAGCACTGTGCTAAGTTGGTTTGTGAAACATGGCATCATAGAGCGCTGTGCTAAGTTGGTTTGTGAAACATGGCATCATAGAGCACTGTGCTAAGTTGGTTTGTGAAACATGTCATCGTAGAGCACTGTGCTAAGTTGGTTTGTGAAACATGGCATCATAGAGCACTGTGCTAAGTTAGTTTGTGAAACATGGCATCATAGAGCACTGTGCTAAGTTGGTTTGTGAAACATGGCATCATAGAGCACTGTGCTAAGTTGGTTTGTGAAACATGGCATCATAGAGCACTGTGCTAAGTTGGTTTGTGAAACATGGCATCATAGAGCACTGTGATAAGTTGGTTTGTGAAACATGGCATCATAGAGCACTGTGCTAAGTTGGTTTGTGAAACATGGCATCATAGAGCACTGTGCTAAGTTGGTTTGTGAAACATGGCATCATAGAGCACTGTGATAAGTTGGTTTGTGAAACATGGCATCATAGAGCACTGTCATAAGTTGCTATATAAAAACTTGAAAAATATAACAGGGGTTGGGAAGAAAGACAAATAAAGCATGGGAAAATTAATGACAAAAAACTTACTGTAGTTTCTCTCCCTAAAACAATTACTTCGCAGCTGCCCTATGTGCTCTTCTTCCACTGCTCTCTCTATCCTTCGAAGATCAGACTTGAACTCTGGCCGAAAATCTTCTTTAACGTAATATGTCACTTTCAAATTGGAGGTTTTCATTTCCACTGTGTATTTGCTAAAATAAAATTCAGGGCATTTAAATTAAATATTTCACCAAGCAAGAAATTACACAGCCGAAAATGATTCTTAAACACAACTCTGACAAAACGATGATTACAATTTATCTAATATGTTTTAATACATTATCTAAGATATCAATATTGTTTTATAGAAATGTTATTAAGAATCATCTAATTATCAAACTTAACGTCTTCACCAATACACAGGTTATTCATTATATGTCCTTTTATAGTGTTTGCTTTAGGTAAAAAATATTCAGCGAAAGATAAACGGTATTAAATATTTTTGTAATAGATAGGGTTTAATTTACACACTTTGTAAGGAGATGGTAACCATAAATTATAATAAACAGGTTTCACACAGACTACAACGTCTCAAACCTTCAAAGACCTTATTTTATAATTCGATGACCAATTTATTGTCACATTCTAAAGAGAAAGAAAATGAACTCACCTAATTATATCATAGATACAAAGTTCTTTATCACAATAAAGTATACACAAAATATATACATAATAGTAATAGCCAGCTCAACCTTGTAGAAATATCCTTTAATTTTTTTAAAATAAAAATTGAACACAATTGAAAGTAGGTACAATGTTTTTTATATACATTTAAGTCAGCTTAGTGTTCAAAAGTAATTTGTTGTTTGAATCAATAGTTGAAACGTAGAAATCATAAATCATGATGAAGCATTAGTCACAGAAATATAGTAATCATGATGAATCATTAGTCACAGAAATATAGTAATCATGATGAATCATTAGTCACAGAAATATAGTAATCATGATGAATCATTAGTCACAGAAATATAGTAATCATGATGAATCATTAGTCACAGAAATATAGTAATCATGATGAATCATCATCCTTATCCGATGCCTATTCTCAGAATGCATTTGAAGTTCAGATAAAAGAGAAGTCTCTTTTTAAGCTCAGCCTGTGGCCTTGCTGTTGGCTAACGGTAACCAGACTGGCTACATCTGCTTCCTCAGCCTCTGTGGCCTTGCTGTTGGCTAACGGTAACTAGACTGGCTACATCTGCTTCCTCAGCCTCTGTGGCCTTGCTGTTGGCTAACGGTAACTAGACTGGCTACATCTGCTTCCTCAGCCTCTGTGGCCTTGCTGTTGGCTAACGGTAACTAGACTGGCTACATCTGCTTCCTCAGCCTCTGTGACCTTGCTGTTGGCTAACGGTAACTAGACTGGCTACATCTGCTTCCTCAGCCTCTGTGGCCTTGCTGTTGGCTAACGGTAACCAGACTGGCTACATCTGCTTCCAAGCTTTTTAAAAGAATTTCAATGCCTGCACTTCATCTATCTCTAGCTTTTTTTTTTTTTTTTTGATTCTTTTTGACTCAAGCAGAATATATGTTTCTTCTTTTCCAGATATAAAGTGTATTTCATCCTTGCTGATGAGGTGAAATTTAACAACCCTTATGAGATCCCCCAGCTCTTCAACAATGACCACAGAGAAACCTCTTTATACTGTCGCCTGGCCATGTGATACAAAAGGAGTTTCTGAACAACAAAAACCCATGGCTCAGAAACCTCCTTTCTATTGTGGATCATTGAATAGAAAAATTCATCAACCCTCCTTACAGAAGGGAAGAAATTTCTGTGTTGCAATGAACTGGCTGTTATGATGGAAACAAAGTTGCTGGTATCCATGTGATTATTTCTCTCTAAAATATGAGCTTGATATAGCTGTGACAGATTTAACTGCCAATATTCTTTGATAAATCTTGACTCAAGTGACTGAACCAAGCTTTGGTTGCCAAAAATGTCTGCATAGGGTTGTCTGTTTAGTACAACTTGAGAAATGTTTGCAATTCTTGAGCTACCACATGAAGAAGTGCAGCTTAGCCTTTAAGAGAGAATTTTTTTTTTGGTGCAGCAGACTCCTGAAAGGATTGGCAAGAGGGCTCAGGAAGTGGTTTGCTTTTAACAGCCTTTACATAGATTTACAGATTCGGTATTATCAGGATAGCTCTTTCAGCTGGCTCAATATTTGCAAGCCATCTGCAATTAATAAAAACTTTCTTATAATGCGAAAATTGAAGATTAAAAATATGAATCTGTTACTAAATCTTTTTTTCTAAATTACTTTAATAAAATGGAACTTATCACAACAGCTTCAGGAATAAGAAGTTTTTAAATATTACCTGTGCTTGCTATAGGTTGTTGGAAATACAGCTGTATTTGTGATGGTCATAAAATCTACTCTTCCTACAGGACTATCATGAAATAGGTTATACATAAGCAAATTTTCTATGTATGGTACCAGGAGGCTGCAGTTCTCCATTAAGGAAAGCATTGTCTAAAATATGTAACCAACAACACCCTATTGCTATTTTTAACAGCTTAAATGGGCCAGATGGTTCAGTTTATTTTTCTAACATGTGAAATAGTTGCCAGTTCACTCCAGGGCCATCTATCGACAGTGGTAAAAAAAAAATCTCCCTCCAAGGTATGTGATAATATCCCATATGCGAACATAAATATCCATTTGCTTTCCTTTCATGTCGCATCGAACATAAGCAGAAGCTGCTCATATTTTTTTAAGCACATCAGCTAAGTAGAGTGCTACACCAAAAATGCTGAGATTTACTGAGATATGCCGACTTCCTCTCAGCACATGCGAACTGTTGTGCTATTTTACAAGTAGGCAACATGGCCTTCAAAAAATCTGCAGTGTCTTTGGAAGAATTAAAGCTGTAATGGCTATTTAGACATTTCATTGTCCAAATGATTTCAGCAGTAAGAACGTTCGTTTTTGTGCAGAAAAGCAGAAAATTAACAGGTTTTGCTGTTGATCCACATCCATGAAAGACCCTTGGTGATGATGGTATTGATATCCGTCCATGAGAAGTCCTTAATGATAATGGTACTGCGTCAGCATTATTAGCTGTATTTAAATAACCAGTAATGGGAGTCAAAGGAATAAGCAGCTTTCTCATTCTCAATCTGATTTTTCCTAAAATATAATAAACACAAAGCGTAATTAATCTCATATTAAAATTAAATGGTAGACTTAAGTCTGGATAAAATAATTTATATTGGCCAAATTAGTAGCTAAATTAAATAATTATAGAAAAGAAGCTAGAAAAGAGTATATTGTTTAATTAAAATGTTATTTTTATCATCCAATTTTTACTTTGCTAAGTGAATTTAAAAATAGGTTTAAGTTACTGCAGTTTACCGTTTGCATGGCTGTTCAGGAATTCTTCGCCAAATCCAAAATGAGAACAAACAAACAAATTTTCCCAAAGAACGTTTAGGCCTAGTCAAAACAGGCGCAGTTACTGTGCGGTCGCTGAATTGTAAAGATTAATTTGATTGGCCTAAAGAAACGTACCAGTGTTTTTCTTGCAGGGTTACGGATCATTGAGAAATACGCACTGTGGTGCATGTCAGATAAATGGAAACATCCGTTTCTTAAAAATTATTCTCCCCAAACTTTCACAGACAGACGTTTTTTGTAAATTCTATCAAACTTTCCAGACCCTGGCAATCTTTAAAAACTTTTCTCAAACCTCCAAAGACTGTGTAAACGCTGAGTAAAAGAAATCCATAAATTATACCAGTAAAAATCAAATAAAATGCTTACTCTGTTCTCTGCAAGCTAAAAATAGAATCACTGACAAGGAAGCTGCTCAGTAGGGATAACACAACAAGCAACAAGATTGGGGCCAGTTGGAAAAATAATGTCAAACCACTCTGCAATAATACATAAGTTAATTTGATAATGGGAATGGCAATCTTTTCTTTAAAATAACAACAAAAACTAGAAGATTTTTTTAAAGTTGATAAATTCATCAGCTGAAAATATATGAATTAAATGTCAGAATTGCATTTCAGGTTAATTGACAACTTGTATATTAGTATGTAGTAAATATATTTTATATCTAGGCAAAATATATGTACAAAGTGTAGTTGAGATAAAAGGTTTATGGTTGTAATGTACATTAATGCACCTAGTATAATAAGCAGAAATATTAGACAACCTCTGACCTCTGATTGCTGTGGTTCTCTGTAAGTATAGAATGTCCTCCTGGTAGTGTGTGCATGCTGTCTATGTACATTTGCTGTTCAAATAAAAGCTGAGTATGTCAATACACCACGACACAAAGAGTATGGATTCTTTTCAGAGCGGATTTTTTATATTTAAAAATAATAAATACATATATTCTCATCATTTTAAATAGTAATAGCAGTTTCCTAAAACTGGGGTGCTCACTTATCTAGGTGTATGAGGAAGAGATATTATTAATTAAATTTTTTTTTTTTTCAATAAATAAACAGTGCATTGTTACTTTTGTAAGAAATGAAACTTAGTCAAGCAATTTGCAGGGTGGCAGAATATAGAAAAAAATGTGTATTTATATTATGATGAGAGAAATGGAGCTAGCAAAATATATATAAAAGAATCACAAATAGTTTAGAACATACCTGATGGAAAACTCCCCCCAAAGAACATATTAAAGAGTTCTTCAGGAGATATGTCACCTTTAAAGGAAAAATAAAGAGCATCGATTGCATTAAAAGCTTAGAATTATTGCTAGAGGAAAATCAACAATCTGAACCCAGCCAACTATTTTACAAAAAGCATTACAATCCATAACAATTTTTAAATTACAGAACTTAGAGTTCTTCAGTTCCTTGGTTGTGTGTATGTCAGTGAACTAAAAACTGATGTGAATAACATTTTATCACTTTAAACAAAATTATGAATTACCTTCAAAGCCATGTGAATACTCTTCTTCCCGAGATGGCCTGCTAGGTTGCATTTCAGGGCCATACAAGTCATATTGTCTACGTTTTTCTTTATCACTGAGGATGCTGTAAGCCTTCCCGATAGCTGAATATCAATAACATCAATTTATAATATTAACAATTGAATATCATAGAGCAATACCAAAACAATAATTCAAAACATTGCTATATAAGAATTAAAATTTTACTTATAAAAATTAACCCTCTAAAGGGAGAAAGTATTAATTTAAATTAAAGACAGAAAATATTATATTAGATGATCAACAACCTTTAAACGCCTCTGTCGCACCAGGCGCTTTATTTTTGTCTGGATGCATTTGAAGGGCCAGCTTCCTGTACGCTTTCTTCAAGTCTGCTTCAGTATAATCTTTAGCCAATTCCAATACTTGGTAAAAATCTTTACAATTATTTATCCTGCAAGTGGTAAGAAAAATAACATCTACATAAATAATAAGAAATAAATAAGTTCGGAAAGGAAAGTTTCAAGACTGTATTAGTTGTCACTGTACTGAATGATAAAGGCACTGTGGGTCACTGCTGCTACCTAGCCTCCTGAATAAGGCGTTGAACAGCCTTCAAGGAAAAGATCTCCAAGGTGCTTTGAAGCATGGAAGAAGGGCAGGGATTGCAGAATATGTTCCCTAAAGGATTATTTTAAAGGCGTTATCAGGAAAATTTAGGAAAGATACTTGAATACCATTATTTAACATGGATGTCAAATGTGGTTCATATCTGGCTTGGAAATGCCTTACAACTTAACATCCCACTAATAAAAAATTTTAAGCGAGTATTTAATTATTATGTCTTTGTGTACAAAAATGTTTTTGTGCTATAGCATCAGCAAATATTCACTGACTATGTGAAACATGTAAAAATTAAAATTTGGTACTCCACTGAAACAGATAATTCTTATTATCTTTCTATCATTATTTTATTAATATTTTTTAGAATCTGCATTTTAAAAGCACTTAAAAATTCTCAGCTTACGCTAATGAGAAGCTCAATGCGTTACAATCAGAAGAGTAACTAGAGTTTGGATTATACATTTTTCCAACAACTTCTTAACCCAGGGGTGACAAAACCAAAAGTCTTCACGGGTCATTTGATTGCATTTAACTCTTTGGGGAACCATGTCATTACATCTATCATATATGTTGTGCATAGTTATTTATGTATTATTAATGCATATAATTCTTAGGTTAAAACACATTTAATATACATATATATATATATATATATATATACTAGGGCTAAACTGAGTGCAGTAGAAAATACCCAGTGGTATTTACAAAAAAAGTAAACTACTCATTTTCTATCATATATGCTGGCTGTTAAACAATAGGCCTATACCGTACCTGCCGGCCTTTAAATAATAGTCCTACAGACAATCCTACACCATACCCATGGCTCTTTATTGAATAATATAATAAACGTCTTCCCCCATAGAAAAAAATTCATTTTTAAAACCTGAGTTCAACCGACATGCATGACAGCTTTTTTTTCTTCTCGACTCTATTATTATAAAACATGTTGAGTAAGGTGAGGGCCGGTTCTGTGTTTTATTGTTGATTAAAACATGCTTCTGCTTGCTGTCACTATGTTTACCAGGGGAAGGGAGAATCAGATGTTGAGAGTAACAACAGAAGGATCCCAGTCAAAAGTGAGGGAGGGGGGCTCAGTGAAATGTATAAATTCAGAATGCAGGGATGAATTTTTGAGAATACCTGAATTCCTGGTAAATCATTCTACACTTAATAGGAAAAATAGTCATAAAAAGGAGCGGGTAGGCTGTGCAGTCACAAAAAAAAAGCACTGCAAATTTATATAGTTAATTAATTTCAAATAAGTGTTTATAGCAAGAATGAAAGTAACTGATTAACTACCATAAGACGCTGGTAGAGCTAAAATTTCCTTCTATCATGGCCATGAGCGGCTGTGAAGATATGGTTTGTTTCATAGTATATTTGTATTCTTACTTTCATTTCTGTTTGAGAATTTAGTTTACAGACAGGAAGACAATTAAAAACAAAACAAATGGGACAGTCAGGATGTGGAAAAAAAATGTTTTTTTTTTCCATATTTATTGTATTTTGAGGGTGGTTAGCAAGTATTTTTCATGGCAACTAAAGATAAGGTTACCAAAAGCAAATATGATGTAAATAAATTGGAGATATGTTTATTAATTTTTGGATTTGTCTAAATTTATCTTACATAAAATTCATTTATGTGCAAAAAAGTAAATACTTATAAAAACATTTTAATAATTAAAAAACAGCAATTGAATTACTACATAGACATGCATGTAAACTACATTTAATTAAGCCACACATGATTTTTCAAATGCAGTAGCTAATCAGTTGAGGGCAAATTGAATGAAGAAAGAAATTCATTTGTGATACATCTGGCTGGCCATTCCTGTCTTATCCTAATGGAGAGCATATTATACATTATTTAAAAGATTCCACAGAATGCAGTATGTAGATTAAAAAAAAAGTGATTACTCTTATTGTTAATTAGCAAGTAAGCATCAACTTTCAATATATGAAATGATGACATCTGTGTGCATTGAAATATATTAACAAAATAATAATGATTTGAACACAATTTTAAAAAATTTTCCAATACAAATCAGATTTATAAAATAACTCAGCAGTAAGGCCGATACAGATAAACATGTACAATACTATGTACCTTTTCACGGATGCTAACTGTTCAGGAGTATACTCCGCCACAATTTTTTTTTCTTTGTTTTCCTCTTTTTCTGTGGACCATTTAGAGTGACTGGGTTTTGCACTGCCCACATGGCTTGAATCACCAACATTAGCATCCCCATTTGAAGTGTGTTGTAAGGAATCTAAAAGGTCTTTGAAAGTTAAGACAAATAAATCTTAATGCAAAATTTACAAACGTCAACTAAAATTATATAATAAAATGTTACTAGAGTGAGCAGTTTTTAGTGTAGATTTCAAATATTCATACACAGTTGAAACAGGTGTATTGAATTTCTACGATGAATTTTCAATTGAATATAATCACTTTTGATGTTCATATAATAAAAATGTAACTAGTTTTGAGAGCTACATCACTGGATAGGAAACCTGTGGATCATGGATATTGACTTTTAATAGTTGCGCACAGAATATTGTGTTTTCTTGTGCGCGGTGTATCTTGAATGTTAGTTTTGTTAATGAATGTTTTTGGCGCCATGAGGCTCGTGACACATTCATGACAGTATTTTTTGTATCTGTGACATTGTGTCAAGACTGTCTTGGAGTATGTGGTTTTTTTTTGGCAATTGCTGTCCGAGCATTGTGTGAGAATGTTGTATTGTATTCCTCTAACAAGATGAGCTATGTGTTTGATTATTGTACAACCAGATGATACATAACTTGGATCAAAGTTTACATTGTTCTTGGAATAGGACCTGTGTTTGATTTTTAATCAAATTATGACTTATGAATGTGTGAATGAGTTTTACATTATAAGCTCAATCATATGGACTCATCACAACCCTATTGCCAACCGACACATTTCAATCATCTTGACTATGTGTTGGTGAAATGTACCCACTATACCCACTGTCCATTCACAACCCTTTTGTTTATTCATGATTTTAGAAAACACTCACTCTTTCCGTCAGTGCCTTCGGAATATATGGATCGTCCCTTGAAGCCTTTCAGGGGAGGGGGGAGAATTAGAAGTTGATTACCAACCAAGGCAGTGGACCCACAATCAGCATTAACTTGTGAATCAAGTTATTTGACCAAGAGTGACTGGGAACTTGGAATTACATCTATATCTAAGAATCACAACATAGGAGTTTCAGTGTTGTGGTGTAAGCAGTTGACCAAAGAAACTGCGCAAAACAGCGAGACTGGTCAATAAATGCAAAGTGCAGAGTCTCTGCGTAATAGGATGCCACCAACATCGCGCGACCTATGTCCAAGCCACCGATGGACCAGGGAACCAGAGGCATGGGGTTCAAACGTGGTGTTGATGAACACCTTTTTTTAAGTTCAGCTAGGGATGAAGAAGGAAGAACGATAGAGTTTAGGGGAACTCTGGAGCAAGGTTGTTCCCAGAGCTGGAGCAGACCTGGCTGGAGTTGACAAAAATTATTTGGAGTGGAGCTTGGGGGGGATCACAAATATGTGTTTAACATTTGTGACGACGGAGCTATGGGGGGTGGGGGAAATCGGTCACAAAGTGTGAGGTCCTTTACTGATGGTCAACTCATACTGACACTTTGTAAGCAAAGGCAAATGTGATTATGCCTAGGCCTAGCCCAATATGAATGATTTGTGCTAAGTAAAATGAGAGAGAGAGTGCTAATAATTATATACAATAAGACTGACTCATTTTGCTGTATGTATGAGTATGGTGGTGGGATCACTTTGTTCAGAATAGTAAGTCTTTAAATTTTGGACTACCACTCCAGATCACAGTCACACTCAAGTTTATTTTTATAATAGTGTAGTCATAGTCATACATCAGCTACTTAATAATTTATCATTTTTGGATCCAGCGTTTATACCTGTAGCTTTTTTTGAAGGGTAAAGCTTCTGGGCTTTAATTAGGAATTTTGTAGCTTTCTCTTTCTGTCCCGAAGCAATGTATCCCAAAGCAATGTTGAGACATCTCTCACTTTCATCCTTGTTGCCGTCCATTTTGATGACGACAAAGTAATAACAACTGCAGAAGTAAAACTCATTTTGATTGGTCAAAGTGTAACTTTAGCTTTGATAAAAAAAAACAACGAAAAACAAGGAGTAAAAACAAAATTTGATTGTTTTGCTAAAATCTAAACTATTGTTCATTTTATTGGAAATTCATTATTTCATTGATAAATAAATAAAAATCTGAATAAATAAATATACATTCGAAACTAAAGAGATACGTATTAAATAAAGAAGGAAATTTCGAGGATAGATAATCATTACAAAAATTATATGTAAAGGTTACTTCCCATTTTAAAAAACCAAATTTTTTCAATGCAACAAAAACAAATATTTTAATATTATTTTTTTTGAAATAATAATATTGCCTTCATCGTTTTCTTTTTATTTTCATTTTGATAGTTTATAAATATTAGAAAGTTTTAAAGATATTTTTATTAAGCTTGTTGCGCCAAAAGTACTTTTTCATAGAGCATTTACTACTTATTCGAAACACTACTAACAGATAATAACAAATGATTCTTCATTTGTAGATATAAGAGGGAACCAGCCTATAGGGTAAACAATTAAGCTATGGGGCATCATTTAATGCTGAAAAATGATAGTTATTCAATATCTCAAAAACCAGTGATGCTAGGAGAAAACTGGAGCCACATCTGGAATCTACGGATCAAATCTACATCGAAAGTTGAGGCACCCGATTTCATGTAGGTCATTTTAATCACATGATCAGTCTATCCCATTTCTGTTCAATCTATTGAAGTCCCTAAAGTGAACAGTGAAGATTCTTGTCTTGGAAACTACGAGCAGGAATTTTAAATTTCCGCTTGCCATGGTGATATGTTTTGCCGTCCCTTTCGCTGTCAAAGCCGTAGGCAAGATCTTGCAGACCTCAGCTGTGCAACTTGATGTAGTCATTACACGTGTCAAAGGTCTAATTCGTTCCTTCATCAAATAGCCTACAGAGAAGAATGAGTTGTACCAGCAATGACAACTGCAAAGCAAACTGCATTAGAGACGAACATCGAACTTGTGTTTAAAGAACGTCGCAATAGATGAAAAAAGGGGGCAGTTTTTAAATTAGTTTTCATAATCCGGAATCAAAGTACTTGTTGAAATGCATAGTAAAGAATACACATTTTTATAAGTGAGCTGAGACATGTCCTCGGGTTTATTATCATATCCATGCAGGACAAATTTTGAAAAAAAAAAAAAACATTTTCTGAGAAAAAGTTTTTATTTTTGGACACTAATAATCTTTTTTGTCTTTGAATTTCTTGATAAGTATGTTGTCAAAATGCAAGTCTATAAATTTCACACGTAGATGAGACAGGGACTTTGACCTTATTTATCATTGTGTGAACCTGAATGTAATATATTTCATCTCCAGAAACAAAATTATTTTGTTCCCTTATAACCGAACTCTCTTTAAACGTTTCCAAGACTTTTAGCCAAGGTGAAGATAAACTTCGTCGGAATGCTTCGATTCCCAAGATTTGAATTGTCACGGATTTAATGCCCAGTGGCACAAGGAGGGGATGGATGGGACAGTGGCGTAGTGAGGGGGGCAAGGGGGGCATCATGCCCCGGGCGCTACTCACAAAGGGGCGCCAACTGGTATATTTTACTATAATATTGTATGGTTTTCGAATAGGGGGAGCGATAAAAAGGTATTGTGCCCCGGGCGCGAGTTAAGCTCGCTACGCCACTGGGATGGGGCGGTAAACCTCTCAACCCCCCCAGACAGCCTTTTTTTCCCCTTTCAAATTGAGGGTCTGCATTTTTTGTCAACCGCATTGGGGTGGGGTGGAAAGGGGCTGGAAAAATCAAGGCTTCCCCAGAGATCACTTAAGTACGTAATTGTTAGCACCCCACCTCTTACTGCATTCACATCCCCGATAACGGGGTCGACGTCATGCTTGAAATAACACAATCCTTCTTGGTGGATGAGCCATGAAATGATAACATGATGTGATCAGGCTGTGAGCCATGAAATGATAACCTGATGTGTTCAGGTTGTGAGCCATGAAATGATAACCTGATGTGTTCAGGTTGTGAGCCATGAAATGATAACCTGATGTGTTCAGGTTGTGAGCCATGAAATGATAACATGGTGTGTTCAGGTTGTGAGCCATGAAATGATAACATGATGTGTTCAGGTTGTGAGTCATGAAATGATAAGATGATGTGATCTGGTTGTGAGCCATCAAATGATAAGATATAGTGATCAGGTGGTAAGTCTTTCCATTGATCATTCACTGTTCTGATGGGAACCACAATTTGACATGATGGGGCACCATCTCTACTTACATTGACAAGTTTACGATGGGCAACATCTGTACTTACATTGACAATTTGACATGACGGAGCACCATCTGTACTTACTTTGACAAGTTTACGATGGGGCAACATCTGTACTTACATTGACAATTTGACATGATGGGGCACCATCTCTACTTACATTGACAAGTTTACGATGGGGCAACATCTGTACTTACATTGACAATTTGACATGACGGGGCACCATCTGTACTTACATTGACAAGTTTATTTAATAGTAGTTGACCGGTCAAATATGTCTTGTCAGGTTTAATGGATGTCCTTTTAATGATCTATAGGCAGCCATTTCCATATTAACTAAAAATCCTTCATTAATCCAAAAAATAACATTAAATAGCCGTACTGTCTCTTGTGTAAAAAAAAAATCATCATAAATTAAACAACCCTTAAAAACAAAGTTGTTCGCATAAATCCTTTATAAAATGTAATATTGGGCAATGGGGGTGGGGATGAAAAATTGACAAATCATGCATACAAGCAACGCACTTTATAAGAATCCCAAATAGTGCTCCCCCCCTCCCCAAGGCTCCAGACCACACATTTTTTTCACGCCCCTGAACTATATTAATGTTCTTATGACCCACCCGCTTTTGCACTGCAGATTTATTAAATCAAATATTTGAAAATTTGATAGAATTTTTTGTCATCGGCAACGAGTCTATGTGCCAAGTTTCAGCTCGATAGGTTGACGGGAAGTGGGTTTCAGCCATCCGACGATTTTGCCAGCCAGTCACGATTTTAGTCACGAAGGAAAGCGAAGTTAAATAAAGGATTTAAAAATAACAGCTCCATAATACGGTCTTAGGATGAATGTGTTGAGCAACGCCTTAGGTAAACTTTCGCACTGTGCGAAGCACCCGTTCGGCGCCCCCACCCCTAATTTCCACGCCTTTTCGATTGGTCCCAACCACAGTGTTAGTATTCAAATTAGAGAATGCAACTTTCATTGTATGCAAAGTGATTGTACGCAAAGTTAGAATACCGTTTCTCGGCCCCCAGACCCGAGGTTCACACTTCACTATAACAAACAAGGAGAATTTAAATATTTACTGGGCCATGGAGCCCTTGGCTGGCCCTGCGTTGAACAACTGTTTTTGGGGATACGAAATACTTTTAGTACCTTTCTTAAATTCCTGAGGATAATATTGGTAAAATCAAGAATCAAATCATTAGGCTTGATGGCTGTTAGCACATTTTTAAAAGGAGAATTTAGTCTATTCGGGTTAGGTAGAATGAAGCATTTGGCTTCCAGGATGGTATCCAGGAATGTGATACAGCATAAGTAGGTGGGAGATTTAAAGAGGAAATTTAAATGTTGTTTGTTGGATCAAAATTAAGCAGGATATTGCAACATATATATACGTTTTTGGTCTATTATGAGGGGTGGTGCGGGGCGACACGCGGGATGTGGTGGGGGAGCCTGTACGGGATGCAATAAGGGGTCGTGGTCTTCGTAAATGCAGGATGTTCATGTCATGGCCTAGGTGAGTTGAAGGGTAGGTGGTAGCTAAGAATATTCTGATATATGTTATATATTTTTTGCCTGTAAACTAAGATACAACAAATTCTCCTATCCATCTGAGCACTTGAATTGCACATATTGCACTCTAAAGACCAGGACCCCTTTGAAGTAATTTGTGTTCATTCAATAAATATCACGACATTTGTGCAAGTTATCGTGTTATCGTTTCTATCAAAATGATTACAACCTTGTACAAAGTGACCATTTCTTCCATATTTTTTACCCGGATTTTTTTGTATGGAAATATATTTTTTCTCATTTTTAGCCTCAATTTTGTTTACACAGACTTAATTTTTAAAAAAATATACATAAAAATGCCATAAAATAATGAAAATATTTTCTAATGACATTTTAACCCCCTTTACCAAGCACTGCATTATTCCCCTTTCTTGGATTTTGTTGATACTTTGATCCTAAGTACTAAGTGACAGATACAACGGCCCTAATAAGTATTAAGTGACTTACAACTCATTAAAATTCCCATTTAGTGACATTTTACAAGCATGTGAAAACGAAACTAATAAGCTTTTGATTCAAGATATGAGTTAATTTTGTTTGAGTGTGATATGTTGCACCACCGAAAGGGACTTGGAATTAATTATTTAAAGATGGAAAATATGTTTTCCTCATTTGCACAATCCAATTTTTAAATAAAAATAATGCAAGATGTAGAATGGAGATAACTCATTTTATTGAGGAAATTTAACAATACCAATGATAAAACAAAGCCAATCTTTGCATATGGTAAAAGATCTAGTAATTAATATGACTAATTAAAATCGGGACATGAATAAACAATACTTTGGACTTTTAAAATTGTAGGTTTTCAATTACATTCAAGAAAACTTTATATATATATAAAATATATTCGATAAAATGTATACAGAACATTTAAAATTAACACAGACGCGCTGCTAAAAAATCTCAGTACAACAGATTTGTCCATTTAAAAGAAAAAAATAATATTTAAAAAATTATCAGTTTAAATAAATATTTCCGATGTGTTGTGTCAAAGACTGAATAAAAATTATATTATAAAACGGGTAAACCCTGTATCATTTTATACATTTCCGCAAAGAGTTTCTGGGGAAAATTTCTAATTCCCAATGGCCAATGATGCCACACCCATTACTGGAGGCTGGGCTGGAGGGGGAACTTGTGGTCTGGTAGGCGTGTGGATGATGAACGATCCGTGACCGAAGAGATTGTTGAGACAGGCTGGCGCGTGCGAGGCTTCGGGGGGTGGGTAGAAGGAGTGCAGAACTGTAACTTCGAAGTGCAGGAAACCGTTCTTGAGGAAGCGAGATTGTCTGCCCATCAGCTCATAGCGGCTGATGTATTTATTGTTCTCTGAAACAAAGATGAAGAATTTCAAAACTAACATTTTATTACGGCGACTGGAAACTTAATAACATTTAGGATGTTAACGATAACCGCAAATCGGGTTATCGATTTTGAAACTGATACCCGGTTGTTAATTTTCACACAGCCCATTATTTGTTTATTTTGAACTATTACCCCTCCTGTAGAGTCGGTCCCCTGACTGTCCCCTGTTGTTTCTGGGAACTTCCCTCAGCACTATCTCCTGGGTCAGGTTGACGCGACGAGAGGAAGCGTTTGCCTGCAGACGTCATCAAGAGTTTGTTTTGTTTGAGTTATCGGGTTTGTCATATCAATTAAATACTCTACATAAATATATATTCACAAAAGCTCACGAATTCTGACGTAATTATCTGTCTCAGAATCCTTCACTAAAATATTTCTCTGACGGTTCCCTAAAAATAGGGGAATTTGTAGTTCTATCATATCTAATAAAATAGTCTGTGTCAGTAACTTACAATATTAACCCAGGCTTGCATGAATAATAAAATAATAAAAGACTCAAGTCTTTATACTTAGAGGTATCACGAAAATTGCGTGCAATTCTGGTTGTCATCCAAAATTTACTGGCCGACGTGAAAATCAGATGTAACAGTAGTTAAATTTATAAAATGTGTCATCAAGTTACATAAATTTATAAACAGCTGACCTGGTCATAGAGGGTGACGTAACACGTGGCATTGAACGGGAAGACGATGTCGTCATCGTACTCTCCTGGTAGCAGCGTGACACTAAGACTGGTGTACCTGACGTGACCTTCCTTGTGTCCGTCCATGTCTAAGGTCAACTGAACCTGAAAAGAAAATTAATAGATCAAATTTATCTAACACGATTCCTTGACATTAGCCAAAATTTAATTTATAATTTTAACTTGCTCTCAGACCTTGACTAATCATTAACACAAGCCCATTTCATATTTCAACTATCTGTAAATCTGTAAAGCATGCCGATTTCACATCGCTGCTTTCCATTGAACTAAGGTCAAGGCCATAATTTATATAGACTTAGAATAATGTTTGTGCTATAAATAGTATCAAGTTGTATCAACGACAGATAAGCTCACCTTGTATCCTGGGCAGCCGGTGTAGAATGACGGACTGCAGTAACTGGTACGGGGATTTCGTTGCTGACCAACCTTTACCTTCCAATGAAGTTTCCCGGTGACATTACGATCTCTTATCTCCTTGGACATCTGTGATTGGTTGCGTTGATTGGACATTAGCAGTTCGTAAGCTTCATTGGCTTTTCTAGAGAGATTTAATAATAAATGGACATTTATATGGAGAAGCATTTTTAATTGTGGACAAAGACATTGTTCCAATGATAGCCAAAGACATAGTTTCATGTGTGGACAAATACATTGTTCCAATGATAGCCAAAGACAGTTTCCTGTGTGGACAAATACATTGTTCCAATGATAGACAAAGACATAGTTTCATGTGTGGACAAAGAAATTGTTCCAATGTTAGACAAAGACATTGTTCCAATGATAGACAAAGACATAGTTTCATGTGTCGACAAAGATTAAGTTGTCACGGTGTGCCGTAAAAACAAAACTGCTGTAATAATAAATTATGTTTAGCACCTGACCAAAGGTGACCTACTTTGTAGTTCCAACAAGTTCCTTCTGCATCTCATTAATGATGTTGCAGTGCTCTGCAATCTTCCGTCCAGCCATCTCCATGTGTTGGTAGAGTGATCCCAACTCCGTAATGTGCTGCTCTACTTTATGACGCTCTGCCTATATATGGAAAAATTTTTTTTTTTAAATATCAAGTGCAATATTTCCTGAAATGTTTCTAATTTTAAACATAATTTAACAGTAAATTGACCATCTCATATAAACTTATCTAAACTTCTTGTCATTCCTTGTTGCCATTCTTGCTTTAAGACACTTCGATGTTAGCGAAGTTAAAATAATGTTTTCACTGTGTTTACCTTGAAGGAACATCCTGTTGAAGTGAATGGACACGTGATGATGGCTTTAGGGCATATGCCCACCACTGGGTCTTGGTGCTGTCCTATTTCAGCTCTGATCAGCTTGTCATCCCCACACAGGGTGCACGTGACAGGTGCCTTGGGGCATTTCTCAGTGTGGCTCTAGAAAACAGGAATGTTGAACAGCTTAGGTAAAAGATAAGTTCAATATTTATAATTGACCTTATGTCAAAACACTTTTTCAGGCCATTTAATTTGGTAACCGGAAATTTTGTTTGAAAGAAATTTCGTCGACGGAAAATTGATCGACGGAAGTTCACACGATCACATTCTCGTCAAATTTCTTTTGGAACGAACTATACTATATAGTAAAACAAAATAATGCGTTCAAAAAGAAATCAGACGCAAAATTTGATCGTGTCTACTGAAAATAAAATTCGACCAAACTTCCGTTCGATTTAACTTCCGTCGATCAATTTTCCGTCGACGAAATTTCTTTCGAACACATTTCCAGATAGATTATACTTAAGTTTCCAACCAAAATATGGAATGAGCCATTGTCTTGAGGATAAAGATATCTTACGATCATTTTACAGTGCAGCAGATTTTCACCACAGAACAAACAGTGCACTTGACGGGACGGGCATTGTTGGAAATGATCTTCAATGTCTGCTCGGCGACATTTGGCGCCACATCCGTTGGAGCACACGACCTTCTCCTTGCTACAAACAGTGTGATGGTTCTGTAACAAGAAATACAACGCTTGCTACAAACTGATAGTTCTGTAACAAATGCAACCCTTGCTAAAAACTGTTGGTTCTGTAATACTGTAATAAACACAATGAACGCTCTGAATGTAAAGCCAAAACAAAATTATGAAGCTTTCTTTGAAGATTTGGAAAAAAAAATGGCTGTCGAGAATTGACAAAAAACTTCCTTAAGAAATGTTATTGAAAGATTGTTTCAACATATTGTCTCTGCTGTTTGTCATTTTTGGTAAATAAAAAAAACGGTTCAAGAGGTTCCAATTAAAAAAAATCTTTATAGTTTTTGGATACAAGACTTTTACTTAGTAAAAATCAATTAAATTTGTAACCTATGAATACATTGTGTGTAATCAACCATGAATACATTGAGTGTAATCAACCATGAATACATTGTGTGTAATCAACCATGAATACATTGTGTGTAATCAGCCATGAATACATTGTGTGTAATCAGCCATGAATACATTGTGTAATCAACCATGAATACATTGTGTGTAATCAACCATGAATACATTGTGTGTAATCAGCCATGAATACATTGTGTGTAATCAACCATGAATACATAGTGTGTAATCAACCATGAATACATTGTGTGTAATCAACCATGAATACATTGTGTGTAATCAACCATGAATACATTGTGTGTAATCAACCATGAATACATTGTGTGTAATCAACCATGAATACATTGTGTGTAATCAACCATGAATACATTGTGTGTAATCAACCATGAATACATTGTGTGTAATCAACCATGAATACATTGTGTGTAATCAACCATGAATACATTGTGTGTAATCAACCATGAATACATTGTGTGTAATCAGCCATGAATACATTGTGTAATCAACCATGAATACAGTGTAAAATTAGCTTGTTATCAATAACGTTACTGACCTGTAATTCTCTGAGTTCTCCTTGCCACGTGCAACCCTCGTTGTGGTTTGTACATTTGATAGCCAGTGACAAAACCTCTCTCCTGGTCGCCACGTCTGGAAATATCTGGAATATCAGCGTATACAGTTGTTAATCTTAAACTTCTACAGGGCAACATGCTCCAGCAGAACACTAAGACAACATGCTCCACCAGAACACTAAGACAACAGGCTCCAGCAGAACACTAAGTCAACATGCTCCACCAGAACACTAAGACAACATGCTCCACCAGAACACTAAGACAACATGCTCCACCAGAACACTAAGACAACATGCTCCACCAGAACACTAAGACAACAGGCTCCACCAGAACACTAAGACAACAGGCTCCACCAGAACAATAAGACAGCGGCGTAGAAAATGTGCCTCGGAGAGCTCCGCCTCTATGTGCCTCGGAGAGCTCCGCCTCTATGTGCCTCGGAGAGCTCCGCCTCTATGTGCCTCGGAGAGCTCCGCCTCTATGTGCCTCGGAGAGCTCCGCCTCTATGTGCCTCGGAGAGCTCCGCCTCTATGTGCCTCGGAGAGCTCCGCCTCTATGTGCCTCGGAGAGCTCCGCCTCTATGTGCCTCGGAGAGCTCCGCCTCTATGTGCCTCGGAGAGCTCCGCCTCTATGTGCCTCGGAGAGCTCCGCCTCTATGTGCCTCGAAGAGCTCCGCCTCTATGTGCCTCGGAGAGCTCCGCCTCTATGTGCCTCGGAGAGATTCACCTCTATGTGCCTCGGAGAGCTTCACCTCTATGCCTTGGAGAGCTTCACCTCTATGCCTTGGAGAGCTTCACCTCTATGCCTTGGAGAGCTTCACCTCTATGCCTTGGAGAGCGTCACCTCTATGCCTTGGAGAGCTTAACCTCTATGCTTTGGAAAGCTTCACCTCTATGCCTTGGAGAGCTTCACCTCTATGCCTTGGAGAGCTTCACCTCTAGGCTTTCGAGAGCTTAACCTCTATGCCTTGGAGAGCGTCACCTCTATGCCTTGGAGAGCTTAACCTCTATGCTTTGGAAAGCTTCACCTCAAGGCTTTCGAGAGCTTAACCTCTATGCCTTGGAGAGCTTAACCTCTATGCCTTGGAGAGCTTAACCTCTGTGCTTTGGAAAGCTGTGTTATGCCAAAATAGTGAATCGCTAGGACTGGAGCAAATATTTATTCGACGGCTTAGAGATATACCAGTGATTCCCAAAGTGGTCTATATCGACCCCCAGGAGTCGACAACTTGCAAGGGGTCCATGTCAGCGATAAAAAAATTGGGGGTCCATGAAATGAAAATGCGGGTCAACGTTAGTGGATCTCGTGTAAGCAGGTCGTGACTTCTTTTTTGGCATTCCATGAATGGAATAATCGACATAAACAGATTTTCTGATAAATGAAACTGTTTAAGAATTATTTTTGCTTAGTTATTTTATGTAACAGAAAGTAATATTAATTTGGTCCATTTTAATTTTAATTTATTTACCGGTAATAAATGTATACAACTTTACATGTTTTTAAAAATGTTTTTTCCACTACACTTCCCTATGGTTATAAATTTAAATCTTTCAAACTGAATAGCACTATACCGGCTGTCCAAAATAGATTTGAAGTTAATGAATTTGCAAAAAATCATCAGGTAAGCAGGGGGTCTACCCAAAACCGAAAAACATGGCAAGTGGTCAACGAGACAAAAAAGTTTGGGGACCTCTGATATATACATTTTATGTAAACAACAATGGAAGTCACTTTAAGAATGTAGTTAGGTTCATTGGAAGAATATCTTAAAATAAACGTGAAATCAAATTCCATTCACATCTCTCACCTCTTCAACTTTGGAAAACGTTTTATCGATTGGGCAAGTCAGTATTGAGTTTTTGCTTCTGAAAATAAATTTGTTACAAAATAAAATACATTTATTTTTAGATTGGTCACGTGGTGCTGTCAAAGACACGACTAAAGACAGAGGGGCGGACTTGAATTGAGTAATACATTGGGACAGATTTATGGAGATTAACTTATAACTTATTTGAAATTAATTAGGATAGGATAGTAAAGAAGTGAACTAGATGGCTGTAGAGGTTTTATTATCCTTAACTTTTAAATTTAACTTTCACCACGCTGTTTGCCAGTTTTAGGACAGTCGGCGTGAAAGTACAAATGATCAACAGTAGACAGCAAACCAAAGAGGCTGTGGGGGGGGGGGGGTGGTCACGTGATAGAACTTTTCTCCAAGTAGCGACCAGACTTTTGAGGACAACTTACAAGATGACTTTCTTGATGCACGCCTCACAAAATCTGTGTCCGCAAGTCGTCTGGATGGCGTTACACAGGACGAGGAGACAAATCGGGCACTGCAACCTTGGATCAAGGTCAAACGTCAGAGGAACGTCATAGCCGTGCGCCATTTTGCTATTGATATCAAGTCGAAACAAAGAAGAGTTGGTTAAGATGGCAAGGGACAAATGAGTATGGCATAGCGTACAATTTAATACAAATATATCTTGGCTATTTTTAGAAACAGCTAAAATGAATTTCAAAGCTTAAAAAAAAAAAAAATTAATGAAATTTAGACGCGGATCTACAAAGAAACTGAAACAGTTTACATGTGTCATATAGTATCCGGAAATTTTCTCGAAAGAAATTTCGTCGACGGAAATTTGATCGGACGGAAATTTGATCGAATCTTTTTTTTTTTTTTTAGTTTACACGTTAAAATACTGCGTTAAATTTCTTTTTTGAACGCATTATTTTGTTTTACAGTATAGTATAGTGCGTTCAAAAAGAAACTTGACGAAAGTTTTAACGTGTGAAGTGAAAAAAAAAGATTCGACCAAATTTCCGTTCGATCAAATTTCCGTCGATCAATTTTCTGTCGACGAAATTTCTTTCGATCAAATTTCCGGTAACCGTGTCATTTGGGTTATTTAAAAGAAAATAACGTGTAAGCGTTAAATCCGATATCAGTTAAATATGAAAGTGAGCCTACATTACAATGGAATAATATTTAAAGTCGGGTGAACATATAAATATAATCCATTTATTTAACAGTATTCCTTAGCTGTAGTACCTAAATGGTGTGTTACTGCAGTGAATAGTGTCTCCCCTTCAAGCTGAAGCAGTCGTGTGGAGAAATTGTGAGATTGACACAAGAAACTGAGGACTGTGTACAACACGAGACCGGCAACTCAAGTGATATCAGCCAATGGAACGCCCGTTTGATTAACACACAGACAGCGATCCACATGCAAACTCATCACACTGACAGGTATTCACACTTTTTATGTTGTTGTCAACAGAAGGTGAGTGAAGCTCGTGGCTCGTAATACAAGGGGCATCACTCTTTGTAATACTACATCCCCTTTTAACAAAAAAATGGACATTCGAGGATCAAGTCTTAGTATTTATTTATTTACCTCCCTTTGAAGACCTACACACAAGCGTATAGTTCTTTGGTTTGAAGGGGCGTCCGCAAAGTACGTCAGGCTCCGGGAAAAAAAGGGGGCGTCCACAAAGTACGTCAGGCTCCGGGAAAAAAAGGGGGCGTCCACAAAGTACGTCAGGCTCCGGGAAAAAAAGGGGGTGTGGAAGGGGGTTCTAAGAAAGTGTGACAGTTTGTGATAACGGGGGAGATAGAGAGATCGGTCGTGACATCACACGAACATTTCTTTTTATCATACATGTACATATCAAACCTGAATTGACAGTTAGGTTGAACTATCTGCTGTGATGGATGTAGTCTGACAGAAGATGACACATTTATATGTGATGGATGTAGTCTGACAGAAGATGACGCTTTTATATGTGATGGATGTAGTCTGACAGAAGATGACGCTTTTATATGGGATGGATGTAGTCTGATAGAAGATGTCGCTTTTATATGGGATGGATGTAGTCTGATAGAAGATGTCGCTTTTATATGGGATGGATGTAGTCTGATAGAAGATGTCGCTTTTATATGGGATGGATGTAGTCTGATAGAAGATGTCGCTTTTATATGGGATGGATGTAGTCCGATAGAAGATGTCGCTTTTATATGGGATGGATGTAGTCTGACAGAAGATGCCACATTTATATGTGATGGATGTAGTCTGACAGAAGATGCCACATTTATATGTGATGGATGTAGTCTGACAGAAGATGACACATTTATATGTGATGGATGTAGTCTGACAGAAGATGACACTTTCAATTGTTGATAGTCAAGCGTGTTTTAGATTAAATTTCGGTTAGTTTGTTATTTTTGTGAAACAATATTTGATTTGGAAAATGTGATTGACTTTTGTATGTGTGTGATTGAGGGTGGGGCGAGATTTGTGACCGGGGGAGGGGGATGGGGTGGAGTAAAAATTGTACAAAAATAGCGGGACGTACTATATGGACGGCCCTTTATCTATACATATATAAATGATTGTCTGTATGTATGTATGTCTCTTATGCGATCCTATACCATTCATCCGATTGCGATAAAACTTTGCTGAGTTGTTGTCCACACGCACGCAAATATTTATGAATTATTACAAATCTTTTATATTATTCCGTTTGGGGCCAGGGTCCCTAAATTCTTTTTTTTTCTCATATGAGCTATGTAAATATAATTTCCGTATGCGTTCCTATACCATTCATCCGATTGCGATAAAACTTTGGTGAGTTGTGAGAACGCCTGCAACGGTTTCAAATGTATAGTACATCCGTTTTACAATATTCCTTTTGGGGCCGGGGACCCCTAAATTCGTCTTTGTCCTACATGCGCTATATGAATATAATATCAATCAGGGCTAAAGTATGGTTGGATGGAACTTAATCAAATAAAAATACTGACATTTTAGTTTTTATGTTACATAGTAAGTAGGTTCTGAATTAGTGTCACCATTTTACAATATTCCGTTTTGGGCAGGGCGTCCTAAATTCGTTTTTTTCTCCTTTATTAGCAATATAAATATAAGGTAAGATAAGATTCTTTTATTGATCCAAACAAATTAAATGTTTTTTGATTGCATTGTACATTTTCAGCACATAAATGAAACAATTTGAACACATGACTTCTACATTAAATTATTTCACTAGTGAAAAAAAACCAGCCATTCAGTGAATTCTCTTAGCCATATCAGGGACTTATTAGTTCTCATTAAGATTTGTGACTTCAGGGGGAGCACGCTGGTAAATTCGTACAGATTGGGGAACAAAGGAATTTTTCTATCTTTCAGTCCTCGCCTTGAGAGAAAGAATTCGTCCTGAACGGGCCGATTCCTAGTATCTGTGATGAAGTGGGTGAGATGTATCATCCAAAATGTGTTTAGTTTTACAATAACATCTTTTTTCAAATAGTTCTTCAAGTGAAGGATGTTTAGTTTGTGTGATGTTCCTAGCTTTCTTGTTTAATATCAGACGATGAATGCCCACACCAGCAGGTAATATTGAAAAAAAAATGGCTTCCAATTGTTGCACTGTAGAATAACTTAACGACTTGTTTGTTTACGCCGAATTTTTTTGAGGTAGAACAGTCTTTGGTTGAATTTCGAATATAGCATTTGGCCGTGCTCATGCCATGTTAGCTTATTATTAATGGTGACACCTAAGTACTTATATGCCTCTACTTTCTCTAAACTTTGATTTTTTTATGTTAAGATCTGTAATCTGGTGTTTATGGTAACATGTCTGTTGGTAACAAGTCTATTGGTAACAGGTCTGTGGGCAACTTGGAACGCATAGAAAGTCAGTGCAGAAAATATTTTAAGTTGAAGAAGTTTGGCTTCACCTAGTGCCTTAGTGCACTTCATTGAGTGCCTTAGTGCACTTCATTGAGCGCCTTACTACACTTCATTGAGGGCCTTACTACACTTTATTGAGTGCCTTAGTGCCCTTCATTGAGTGCCTTAGTGCACTTCATTGAGTACCTTACTACACTTCATTGAGGGCCTTACTACACTTTATTGAGTGCCTTAGTGCCCTTCATTGAGTGCCTTAGTGCACTTCATTGAGTACCTTACTACACTTCATTGAGGGCCTTACTACACTTTATTGAGTGCCTTAGTGCCCTTCATTGAGTGCTTTAGTGTACTTCATTGAGTACCTTACTACACTTCATTGAGGGCCTTACTACACTTTATTGAGTGCCTTAGTGCCCTTCATTGAGTGCCTTAGTGCCCTTCATTGAGTACCTTACTACACTTCATTGAGGGCCTTACTACACTTTATTGAGTGCCTTAGTGCCCTTCATTGAGTGCCTTAGTGCACTTCATTGAGTACCTTACTACACTTCATTGAGGGCCTTACTACACTTTATTGAGTGCCTTAGTGCCCTTCATTGAGTGCCTTAGTGCACTTCATTGAGTACCTTACTACACTTCATTGAGGGCCTTACTACACTTTATTGAGTGCCTTAGTGCCCTTCATTGAGTGCCTTAGTGCTCTTCATTGAGTACCTTACTACACTTCATTGAGGGCCTTACTACACTTTATTGAGTGCCTTAGTGCCCTTCATTGAGTGCTTTAGTGCACTTCATTGAGTACCTTACTACACTTCATTGAGGGCCTTACTACACTTTATTGAGTGCCTTAGTGCCCTTCATTGAGTGCCTTAGTGCACTTCATTGAGTACCTTACTACACTTCATTGTGTGCCTTACTACACTTTATTGAGTGCCTTAGTGCCCTTCATTGAGTGCCTTAGTGCACTTCATTGAGTACCTTACTACACTTCATTGTGTGCCTTAAATATGTTATCTGCCCCCCCACTGAAACATGTAAGGCATCGATTGGTCAACAGCTGGTTGTTTCTCCTTAAAGGATGACTGATATAATTCTCCTCTAACCCCCCCCCCCCCCCCACACACACACACACAGTTCACTCCGACCTTTACTCCGACGCAACCAATACATAAAAGTCAGTGGCCTAGCTACTAGGGTTGGTATCAACCGGTGCGGTCCGCACCCCCATTAGAAACCCCGCCCCCATTTGCTACGCCACTGCCCTAAAGTCAATCTCAGTTTCTATGTTACTCTAAATCAAATTTTAAGTTTTATTTTACTCGTGAAAATATCTTTTGATTCGTTAAACTAGACTTTTTATGTAGAAATTGATCTGAGTTATTGAGTATTGAAATCTGGGAAAACTTTTTTAAGTAAGAACTTAAATTGTCAACGTTCCTTGTTGTTCGCTAAATTGTGGGGAGTCACTCCTTCCGCTGCATATGCGTCGGCATGTTTCTAAAGCTCTTATACACTTAGATATACCATTAAAGGACTAAATAATGAAGAGCCTCTTTTTGTTTAGAATTGTAAGCCTTTCAGCCACGGATCAGCTCAAATAAAATAAAAACCCATTTAAATGTTCATGACGTTGTTGATTGTTGGCCACTCGTCTCGCTTGGCGTGTCTCCAATGGGTTAAATCGGAAGCTTTGTCTGCGGTGAGGAGAAGTTCCGTACAGTTTGCTGGTACACCGCGTCCCTGGCAACGCGCGTCACCCCTCCCGCTGTTTTCGATAAGACTTAGCTCGGTGGATTTCTGTTCAGAGTGGAGCTCTTGTGTGGAAGAGGGCTTTGTGACAGAAACTGTCCCACTATTACAAGCTGTAATAGCGTTATCGCGTAAGTACTTTTGTCTGATACTTTCAGTGATGCTTCTATCTTGACCTGTTCAGTGATGTTTCTATCTTGACCGTGTCATCTTAAGAAATACATTAAATAATAAATATGATTCACATTTTTTATTATGAAAAAACTAACTTTGTTCTAAGTTATTATTTTCAAAGATACTTTTTAAAGGCAACCTTGAGTTCTGAGTTGTGAAGATTCTAATCGCAATTATACCCATTCATCTTTAATGAAGTTGGAATTTTTGACGTTAACATGTCTCATGGGTATAAAATTATTATTAACAGAAGTTAAATATTTTTAAAAATATATTGGCTACTGATGAATGCACCTAATGTCATAGAACTCAAAGACAAAGTGGTCAATATGTTTGGACATTTGAAGCTTGATTGACATCACGATGGCGTCAAACATGCGCTGACATTTGTCATGTTCATTAGTTGGGGAACGTGCAGAGCTTTGAACTCCTGCTCAGTAAGTGGTGAATCTTGAAAAATAATCTGTTTGTAATATATCTTTAAAATATTTAAATATTTCGTGATTCTATCGGGACATTGTTTCCATAATGACATAATTACTATCGTGATATCGCTTATATCGTGACATTGTTTCTATCGTGACATTGTTTCTATCGTGACATTGTTTCTATCGTGACATTGTTTCTATCGTGACATTGTTTCTATCGTGACATTGTTTCTAATATGACATTGTTTCTATCGTGACATTGTTTCTATCGTGACATTGTTTCTATCGTGACATTGTTTCTATCGGGACATTGTTTCTATCGGGACATTGTTTCTATCGTGACATTGTTTCTATCGTGACATTGTTTCTATCGTGACATTGTTTCTATCGTGACATTGTTTCTAATATGACATTGTTTCTATCGTGACATTGTTTCTATCGTGACATTGTTTAACCCCCCTCAACTCATTTAAATTTAAGCTGAGGAGCTTTAAAATTGTTAATTGGTATATATGTTTTACATATATAAGAGAAATCCTGTGGCCTAAATAGGATATAAATCTTCTCTTAACTTTACATGTAGGCCTATATTAGGCCCTATATCATGTGTGTAGATATATTACTGAGCCCACACCATTCCACCCCCACACCAAATTAAGCGGGGAAAGAAAGAATTAATCATTTTATAATATTCTACAATAACAGAGGTCACTTTATTGTTATTATTTTTAATGTTACATTTATCGACTGGTTACGTCAGATTACGTAACAACCCTCCTCGTGCCAAGCGCGAGACCATGTTCACGTCGGCTTGTATACGACTGCGGCTGTTCAATTTATGCTAATTGTACAAACGATGACATAAGAAAACACTTGTTGGCGTGTTGGCAATATGCACAGCAAACTTCGATAATTTATACAGTTCTGTTGACCTGACCCACCCGCCCCTCCTCACAGACCCTGATTTTACTAGTTGAAATCTGTTTGCTAGACTCGGGTGTCAAGACTGGTGAGCCTCAAACAAATCATTTATGTTTCAGCGGAAGAAGGTTTGTACAATGACCTGACAAACGAGTGACTGTACGACAGGTCGACCTAAACGCGATTGCCTTGTCAAAACACTGAATCCTTATCGGTGACCGTGTACAAGTTAAAGAATATCCCATTGTCTCGTGACGTAACGAATATCAAATTCTTATTAGATTTGTACACAATTCTGTTTATGTTTAAACTTCAACGACACATCCTGCTCCCATGGGATGAAAAAGACTCAGCTACATCGTGTTGATAAGAGCTTAAAATAGAAATATATTATTTTAGAAATGTGAAAATTTGTTTATTCCGCTCACGTGTCTACATGGATTCATGGATCTTGATCAAACGTGCATCACATATCCTTCATTATCCATAATGAAATATTGGGGGATTTTGAACTTTACAAAATAGTCCGTTCGGGGCAGGGGCTACCTAAATCCATTTTTCCCCTTTATATGAGCTATATAAATAAACTATCAAACACAGGCTGTTGTACGGGTGGATTGCTGTAGACCGAACGTCGTATACATACACTTGATTATCCATGTTCAAATAATGAAGTGAATCGAACTCATAATGTCCACTCCTACTGGGCCGGGGGCCGAAATGTCATTTATAAATACCAGTAGCCTTAGACAACAATAGAAAGTTTTAAGTGAACGTAAGCCAAGACTAGCAGCTATAACTTAGTCAATCTTGAAATATTGGTAGATTCGTTCAGTCTGTGGGGAATGGGATCATAATAGAGAACGGGATCCCAAATGGGAAATGGGATTCAATAAAGGACCACGATTATATCAGGTAACAAAATCACTTGGGGATATGGGATCACATCGGGGATCCAACGGGGAATGAGATTAAAATGGCGAACGGGATCCAACGGGGAACCGGATCCGAACGGGAAAAGAGATACCCTTGGGATCGTATTTTATAAATGTGATTTTTATAGGTGAAAGTCTAACCATTTTATTTCGCCTTTAGCAAAGTGTTTTTTTTAATCACATGACCTTAATTTCGATGTTTGCTAAAAGTCGGTAGAATTTTTTAGCAAATGCAATCCCAGGAGACGCCGGGTATATTGGCTAGTGTTTATACAAATGTAAAATATCTTTTATTTTAGTTAATTAAAAAAAACAACTAATTTCAAAGTTGCTAAAAAATACCGAATGCGTCATTGGTTGCAGACAGGGCCCTTTATATGTGCTTAACTATTGCCGTCCTAGATGAGAATTGCAAATGCTGCCCCTAGAAGAATTAATGCACCAGATATAAAATAACTTGAATTCAACATTTAATAACAATTTATTTTTAAAAAGATTTTCCTCTATAAATTTATTCCCCGCCCTTTTAGCCTCTCTGTTATGTAGGAAACGTGTTTTTATGTACGTTTTCCCCGCTTTCCCCTTGCATGACCTCTTGAGGCCGTTTTGGGGTGTGGCTAGCGAAATTTAAATTTTGTTTACAACAAAGCTTAGTATCGTCCGTTCCAATCAGAAAATAGTAGAATAATCTATATTAAACTGGAATGCAAAACAATGCATACGGCGTTTCTGGAAATCGTTTGAAACTGAGTATAAAGGTACTGGATGTGAGTAATTAAAATGACTTTCTTGAACTTAAAAAAAAACAAAAAAACACCAACATTTTCCAAACGTTTCGTATGCATATAGTTGGACTTTATAGATTCCAGGGAAGAAACTAGGCTGGGGAAAAATCATACCCTCCGAGGGCGCCACAACCTGGAAAGAATTTATGTTTATCTATGGTGGGATGACGCAGTCAGAGCTGGCCCTGGGCAACATTCCGGCAAATGTATTCACTGATAGATGCACTGACGCCTTGCCGTTCACTGATAGATGCACTGACGCCTTGCCGTTCACTGATAGATGCACTGACGCCTTCCCGTTCACTGATAGATGCACTGACGCCTTCCCGTTCACTGATAGATGCACTGACGCCTTCCCTGACACATGAAAGTCCCCCCCCCCTACCCCGTTCAGAAAGCAACTCTGATAATAACGAATGGGCCAGCCTCAATTCTTGTCCTAACATTACTTAAGGCTGGAGAGGAATATGGGGCTCAATTCAATGCAGGGCCCCGTATGCTGTTAAGACGGCCTTGACCTACACACAGCAAATGGAAGCTATTTTTTGTGTCGTATACCTCTAGTTGTACATAAGCATAGGTAGCTAGACACAGTTTGAGAACTACCTTTCGCCTCCGTTTTGTCGGAGATTGTATCATAACGCAGAATGAAAAAAATACTGTAAATATATAAAAATCAACTGGTTTATTTAAATTATATTCTTTATGCTATATTCTCCTAAACATCACCATTAGGCTGATGATGTCTCTCCATGGTTCGTGTTCCCCATTCTCCTAAACATCACCATTAGGCTGATGTCTCTCCATGGTTCGTGTTCCCCATTCTCCTAAACATCACCATTAGGCTGATGTCTCTCAATGGTTCGTGTTCCCCATTCTCCTAAACATCACCATTAGGCTGATGTCTCTCCATGGTTCGTGTTCCCCATTCTCCTAAACATCACCATTAGGCTGATGTCTCTCAATGGTTCGTGTTCCCCATTCTCCTAAACATCACCATTAGGCTGATGTCTCTCCATGGTTCGTGTTCCCCATTCTCCTAAACATCACCATTAGGCTGATGTCTCTCAATGGTTCGTGTTCCCCATTCTCCTAAACATCACCATTAGGATGATATCTCTCCATGGTTCGTGTTCCCCATTCTCCTAAACACCACCATTAGGCTGATGTCTCTCCATGGTTCGTGTTCCCCATTCTCCTAAACATCACCATTAGGCTGATGATGTCTCTCTATGGTTCGTGTTCCCCATTCTCCTAAACATCACCAGTAGGCTGATGTCTCTCCATGGTTCGTGTTCACAATTCTCCTAAACATCACCATTAGGCTGATGTCTCTCCATGGTTCGTGTTCCCCATTCTCCTAAACATCACCAGTAGGCTGATATCTCTCCATGGTTCGTGTTCCCCATTCTCCTAAACATCACCAGTAGGCTGATGATGTCTCTCCATGGTTCATGTTCCCCATTCTCCTAAACATCACCAGTAGGCTGATGATGTCTCTCAATGGTTCGTGTTCCCCATTCTCCTAAACATCACCAGTAGGCTGATGATGTCTCTCAATGGTTCGTGTTCCCCATTCTCCTAAACATCACCAGTAGGCTGATGTCTCTCAATGGTTCGTGTTCCCCATTCTCCTAAACATCACCAGTAGGCTGATGATGTCTCTCAATGGTTCGTGTTCCCCATTCTCCTAAACATCACCAGTAGGCTGATGATGTCTCTCAATGGTTCGTGTTCCCCATTCTCCTAAACATCACCAGTAGGCTGATGATGTCTCTCAATGGTTCGTGTTCCCCATTCTCCTAAACATCACCAGTAGGCTGATGATGTCTCTCAATGGTTCGTGTTCCCCATTCTCCTAAACATCACCAGTAGGCTGATGATGTCTCTCAATGGTTCGTGTTCCCCATTCTCCTAAACATCACCAGTAGGCTGATGATGTCTCTCAATGGTTCGTGTTCCCCATTCTCCTAAACATCACCAGTAGGCTGAACCAGGTGTTGGGGATATTCACTTTAATACCGTGGACAAGTCCAATGACAATATGACCACGAACGCACTCAAGTATTTTAGTAAACCGGCCCTTTGATGTCGAGTGACTGCACAGAACGAGATCCGCCAGGTCGCGCGAGGGCAGTGCTATACTCTACACCTCAGGGAGCTAATCTGTTGCCCGTAAAAGGGAGGGGGGGGGGCAGACCAAGGGCGTCTTATCTCACTCGAGGTGTTTGGCTTGTGATCAAGAGCCGTTTAATCTGCCCTATCTATGTAATTCTATATGTGGAATGTAAAGCTATTGAGTAAAATCTCTACATCAATACGTTGGGTCTATCTGACAGTGCTTTGTGTCAGTACTTGGTGACCCCCTACAAAGCGTTTTTAGCCAATTTGTTAACATCACTAAATGCTCAAATTCATCATTTTACAAGTAATATTTAATATCTGGGATAAAATTATTGATAAAGAAATGTTAGTTTTTTTCATTCCTCAGTAGCCATAAGAAATTTAGGTCGTCCCCAGTAGACATCAGACATTTAGGTCGTACTCAGTAGCCATCAGACATTTAGGTCGTACTCAGTAGCCATCAGACATTTAGGTCGTACTCAGTAGCCATCAGACATTTAGGTCGTACTCAGTAGCCATCAGACATTTAGGTCGTACTCAGTAGCCATCAGACATTTAGGTCGTACTCAGTAGCCATCAGACATTTAGGTCGTACCCAGTAGCCATCAGACATTTAGGTCGTACTCAGTAGCCATCAGACATTTAGGTCGTACTCAGTAGCCATCAGACATTTAGGTCGTACTCAGTAGCCATCAGACATTTAGGTCGTACTCAGTAGCCATCAGACATTTAGGTCGTACTCAGTAGCCATCAGACATTTAGGTCGTACTCAGTAGCCATCAGACATTTAGGTCGTACTCAGTAGCCATCAGACATTTAGGTCGTACTCAGTAGCCATCAGACATTTAGGTCGTACTCAGTAGCCATCAGACATTTAGGTCGTACTCAGTAGCCATCAGACATTTAGGTCGTACTCAGTAGCCATCAGACATTTAGGTCGTACTCAGTAGCCATCAGACATTTAGGTCGTACTCAGTAGCCATCAGACATTTAGGTCGTACTCAGTAGCCATCAGAAATTTAGGTCGTACTCAGTAGCCATCAGACATTTAGGTGGTACTCAGTAGCCATCAGACATTTAGGTCGTACTCAGTAGCCATCAGACATTTAGGTCGTACCCAGTAGCCATCAGACATTTAGGTCGTACTCAGTAGCCATCAGACATTTAGGTCGTACTCAGTAGCCATCAGACATTTAGGTCGTACTCAGTAGCCATCAGACATTTAGGTCGTACCCAGTAGCCATCAGGCATTTAGGTCGTACTCAGTAGCCATCAGACATTTAGGTCGTACTCAGTAGCCATCAGACATTTAGGTCGTACTCAGATTAATTCTTTTCAGCATCTGGCTATAAATCACACAAAAATCTTATATCTATACGGAGATGTCTCAATGACATTCATTCCATGACATTCATTCCATGACATTCATTCCATGACATTCATTCCATGACATTCATTCCATGACATTCATTCCATGACATTCATTCCATGACATTCATTCCATGACATTCATTCCATGACATTCATTCCATGACATTCATTACATGACATTCATTCCATGACATTCATTCCATGACATTCATTCCATGGCATTCATTCCATGACGTTCATTCCATGGCATAAATGCATCACATACAACAAATAATTTAATCATAGAAATTTATTGTCAAATCCAAAGTTTTCGTTTGCTGAATTGAATTTTTTAAAAAAAAATTCTAATGTTTAGTAAGATTTAGGCTACCTCATGAAACAGTTTTCTAAAGGGGTCAGAGGTCAACAAGAAAAGGAACCCCTCTCATTAAATATTATATCATCATATCTCGTCTGATAATAGCACATTTCCCTTAGATAGTTAACAGTATACCTAAATTGCCCTACAATTAGATAGTTTACAGTAAACCTACATTGCCCTACAATTAGATAGTTCACACTATACCTCCATTGCCCTACTGATTAGATACTTCACACTATACCTCCATTGCTCTACAATTAGATAGTTCAAACTATACCTCCATTGCCCTACTGTTTAGATACTTCACACTATACCTCCATTGCCCTACAATTAGATAGTTCACACTATACCTCCATTGTCCTACTGATTAGATAGTTCACACTATACCTCCATTGCCCTACTGATTAGATACTTCACACTATACCTCCATTGCCCTACAATTAGATACTTCACACTATACCTCCATTGCCCTACAATTAGATACTTCACACTATACCTCCATTGCCCTACAGTTAGATACTTCACACTATACCTCCATTGCCCTACAATTAGATACTTCACACTATACCTCCATTGCCCTACAATTATATAGTTCACACTATACCTCTATTGCCCTACTGATTAGATACTTCACACTATACCTCCATTGCCCTACAATTATATAGTTCACACTATACCTCCATTGCCCTACAATTAAATAGTTCACACTATGCCTCCATTGCCCTACAATTATATAGTTCACACTATACCTCCATTGCCCTACTGATTAGATAGTTCACACTATACCTCCATTGCCATACAATTATATAGTTCACACTATACCTCCATTGCCCTACAATTAGATAGTTCACACTATACCTCCATTGCCCTACAATTAGATAGTTCACACTATACCTCCATTGCCCTACAATTAGATAGTTCACACTATACCTCCATTGCCCTACTGATTAGATAGTTCACACTATACCTCCATTGCCCTACAATTAGATAGTTCACACTATACCTCCATTGCCCTACTGATTAGATACTTCACACTATACCTCCATTGCCCTACAATTAGATAATTCACACTATACCTCCATTGTCCTACTGATTAGATAGTTCACACTATACCTCCATTGCCCTACAATTAGATAGTTCACACTATACCTCCATTGCCCTACAATTAGATAGTTCACACTATACCTCCATTGCCCTACTGATTAGATACTTCACACTATACCTCCATTGCCCTACAATTATATAGTTCACACTATACCTCCATTGCCCTACAATTAAATAGTTCACACTATGCCTCCATTGCCCTACAATTATATAGTTCACACTATACCTCCATTGCCCTACTGATTAGATAGTTCACACTATACCTCCATTGCCATACAATTATATAGTTCACACTATACCTCCATTGCCCTACAATTAGATAGTTCACACTATACCTCCATTGCCCTACAATTAGATAGTTCACACTATACCTCCATTGCCCTACAATTAGATACTTCACACTATACCTCCATTGCCTTACAATTAGATAGTTCACACTATACCTCCATTGCCCTACTGATTAGATAGTTCACACTATACCTCCATTGCCCTACAATTAGATAGTTCACACTATACCTCCATTGCCCTACTGATTAGATAGTTCACACTATACCTCCATTGCCCTACAATTAGATAGTTCACACTATACCTCCATTGCCCTACTGATTAGATACTTCACACTATACCTCCATTGCCCTACAATTAGATAGTTCACACTATACCTCCATTGCCCTACTGATTAGATAGTTCACACTATACCTCCATTGCCCTACAATTAGATAGTTCACACTATACCTCCATTGCCCTACTGATTAGATACTTCACACTATACCTCCATTGCCCTACAATTAGATAGTTCACACTATACCTCCATTGCCCTACTGATTAGATAGTTCACACTATACCTCCATTGCCCTACAATTAGATAGTTCACACTATACCTCCATTGCCCAACAATTAGATAGTTCACACTATACCTCCATTGCCCTACAATTAGATAGTTTACAGTATACCTCAATGGCACTACTGTTAAGATAGTTTACAGTATACAGAACTAGGTTAATCCCCCCCCCCCACCCACACTCTAACACGATTTTTGTTAACAAGAAATGGCGAACACAGCAGACAATATAATATACATACTTCATTTAAGCTGTCCAATCTGTGTCGCTGTCCAGCCTGTGACGCTGTCCAGCCTGTGTCGCTGTCCAGTCTGTGTAGCTGTCAAGTATGTGTCGCTGTCCAGTCTGTGTATCTGTCCAGTCTGTGTAGCTGTCCAGTCCGTGTAGCTGTCCAGTCTGTGTAGCTGTCCAGTCTGTGTAGATGTCATGTAGCCACCTTAGCATGAAGTATAGATAAATATAAATGAGCGACATAGTGGGTATCAGATGGTCTATCAAAAAGTCATGGTGTGCTTCATTATACTGTTAGATGTTTAGTTGTCTAATCGTCAGGACCTCATTCGTCACTGGTTCACAGAGTGTTGGGACATATAGAAATATGGAACAAAGAATTGGGTTGACTTCAGGAGGTCGTGTGTCGGCGAAATGTCTCTCTTCATTGAAGCGCACATGAGCTATCCACGTCACAAAGATATTGCAAGACTTTTTAAATTGTTCTATGAAAAATCAACACACCATTGAACCATCTTTTCCATGACTTTTGTCGTAAAATGTCTGTGTTCACAATGTCCGTAGCATTCCCTATCCGTGTTGTTGAATATCCGTGTTGTCGAATGTCTGTGTTGTCGAATGTCTGTGTTGTCGAATGTCTGTGTTGTCGAACGCCCGTATTGTCAAATGTCTTGTCCCAGGTAAGAAGATACCTTTATAAAACCAAAAGGCCGTATCATTGATTCTGTCACAGTTGATTGGAGCAGGAAATGAAGCACATCGGTGACACATCAGAAGACTGGAGGAGTGCCAAGGTTCAGTTAATGAAAAATGTTGCATTGTCTGTTGAGGTGTTCTTAAACTGTGGCTGGCAGGGGCGGCAATTATGGGTTAATATGTTATTTCCCTGACATAACCAACAAAATATATCTGGACATTGTATCTGGAAATTGTATCTGGACATTGTATCTGGACATTGTATCTGGATATTGTATCTGGATATTGTATCTGGACATTGTATCTGGACATTGTATCTGGACATTATATCTGGACATTGTATATGGACAGAGTGAACTTTTTCGTATTTATTAAAACGTTATTAAGTTGCACGCTCAGTGGATAAAATATGTGCACCAAATGATATTTTACACAATCGTGCCAGTTGGTTCGTCATGCCAGTTGGTTCGTCATGCCAGTTGGTTCGTCATGCCAGTTGGTTCGTCATGCCAGTTTGTTCGTCATGCCAGTTGGTTCGTCATGCCAGTTGGTTCGTCATGCCAGTTGGTTCGTCATGCCAGTTGGTTCGTCATGACAGTTGGTTCGTCATGCCAGTTGGTTCGTCATGCCAGTTGTTTCGCCATGCCAGTTGGTTCCTCATGCCAGTTGGTTCGCCATGCCAGTTGGTTCGTCATGCCAGTTGGTTCGTCATACGTCTGAAACACCGCCCCGCTCACACAAACCCCACCCCTAAAAATGTTAAAAAACGTTATTGTAATGAGAGAGCCACGAGGTAAGAGGCCAGGTACTTACACCCGTAACATAGTTATTGACACACGTGATTTTTAACACTTAATTGAAAAGTAACATAAAAAGGCCTGCACGAGGAAAATGAAATATTTCTGGAGGATGGGCTGAGCTTAAAACGTAGCAGAAGAGATATGACATTGCCCTAATTGAACTCAACGAACACATTCTACCGCTTATTGTTGAACTTAACACACATATTCGAGTGATTGTTGCTGTGAACACGTCCGTGAACGCAATTTATTTTGTCTATTTCAAATTTGTACAGTTTTATCTACATGGTTTGCTTATCCAATTACTTCCATCCTGCATTTTATCTCCCTTATTTCCTCGTGTCACTTCAAAGTTCCTTCCCCTTTCTCTCACCGGGCTGCACGCGCGAGCCAACTTATTTCCGCTTCCAGCCTAACAGGAAAAGCACGGACTTCAAAAGGGGGCAAGACAAAAGCGAGGGCGTAACCGAAGCGGACCCGAAAGCCGTGTAATCAAAACACTGGCCAGTAATGAGAAAAGGGCATTGATCATTTTTTTCCCCTTCTGACCATTTATCGATTATTCCAAACTTCGATTTGTTCTTTCATATTCTCTTGCACATGCACAAGCAATCGATACCCCGACTAGATCGAAGTGACATAAGATCGTCCAGTTATTTTTATTGATTACTTCAGGTCTACTTATGTTTAACTTTACTAGAGACTACGTAGCAGCGGCGCAGAGATATTTGTGAAATCAAGCATCATCCACGACCCAATCCCAGGACATGACATTTTAATCAAGCCCCCTTCTGACGACCACCATAGATTATACCAGGCAGATGCCGATGTTCCAGCCAAGCTCAGGGCATACTTCCGGTTGACACAACGATTTATTACTTTTCCTGTAGTCGTCATCTCGTATCTTAGATGTTCGATGTGCGTCATCAACTGCCTCCATTGACCGCCCCCTGTAGCGTCACCGGCAATGTCAAGAAAGTCGTGTTTACATTATCGGGTTTTTTCACAGACGTGGTTTTCATAAATCCACGAAACTGGTCCCCGATTTCTATGACGTTAAATAGTTGCTTAGAATAGCTATTGCTCCATTTAATGGCTTCTTAAGAGAACGCCTCGATGGCCAGGGAATATCTCTTGTATTGAAAGGGAAGCGAAATAGAAACTAAGAGAAAAAAAAATTGTAAAGACCAACTCAAGCCTGCGAAGAAGAAATCACCTAGAACTGGATGGAAAGCCACTAGAAATGGATGGAAAGCACCTAGAAATGGATGGAAAGCACCTAGAACTGGATGAAAAGCCCATAGAACTGGATGGAAAGCCCATAGAACTGGATGGAAAGCCCCTAGAACTGGATGAAAAGTCCCTAGAACAGGATGGAAAGCCTCTAGAACTGGATGGAAAGCCCCTAGAACTGGATGAAAAGTCCATAGAACAGGATGGAAAGCCTCTAGAACTGGATGGAAAGCCCCTAGAACTGGATGGAAAGCCCCTAGAACTGGATGAAAAGTCCCTAGAACAGGATGGAAAGCCTCTAGAACTGGATGGAAAGCCCCTAGAACTGGATGGAAAGCCCCTAGAACTGGATGGAAAGCCCCTAGAACTGGATGGAAAGCCCCTAGAACTGGATGGAAAGCCCCTAGAACTGGATGGAAAGCCCCTAGAACTGGATGGAAAGCCCCTAGAACTGGATGTCGGTTCGAAATCGCAGACATTCGATTTACACATACATTCAAGTCTTACCCGCGAGAGGCAGAAAAAAATTGCCATCCGGGGTGGACCACCAAAACCACACCCCTTCCTACGCCGCTGGGGAGAGGTGGGGATGACAAAAGCAGGTTTCTGACCGCCGACTGACGACCAGTGGATGTAGGTTTGCTCGTCATCGGACACAATCGCCAATTCCAGGACATATCTGCAGCACACTGTGTCTTTCGTTCATGCAATAATAAAACAAAACTCTTCTTGTGTGGTATTTTTGTAAATACAAGTAATCTTCTTTTTTTATGAGATCAGTGTCTAGATCGAAGGTCACGTCTCACTACAATTGTGACAAGGTTTTCTGACTTATCTCCAACTGTCCGTCAAAACTTTACTGCACGAGGCACACGACACATCCTTTGACGCTTGCAAAGCGGCTCTATGGTTGAAAACAAATTGGCTACAAGGACATCACCAATGATGAACTACACAAGACACACGAATACTGAACAAAATGAGACACAAATTTACTGACCTACATAAGACACATATACTGACCTACGCAATGAATATATATATCTCGACTTATCAAGAAAATATAACCTCAATGATCCAGTTCAAAGTTACTTCAATAATCGAGTACAAATTTACTACAATAATTGAGTATAAAGCTACTACAAGAATCGAGTACAAAGTTGCTACAATAATCGAGTACATAATAACTACCAAAATCGAGTACAAAGTTACTAAAATAATGGAGTACAATAATCGAGTACTACATAATCCTTAATTTCGAATGTTATATTATTCCACATTACACAGTCCAAAGGATGGCTCTGTCTGAGGTGTTTCGGCCCAGCAACGGAGACCTGCTGGTTAGAGACAGTCTAGCACACGGACCTGTGGTCAATGTAGACACATACAAGAAAGATGACAGCCGGCCACAGACCCAGGGCGGATACAGATTCGGACAACTCAGCCACAATTCGTTCTTCACAAGGCATAACCCACACCCTACCAGGGTACGGCATTTCAAAGGTCAGTCACCTTGGTGAACTCAATGATCGGGTCAGGTTTGGTGGGATTGTGTTTGTATGTTTGGTGGTCTGGTGGGATTGTGTTTGTAGGTTTGGTGATCTGGTGGGCTTGTGTTTGTAGGTTTGGTGGTCTTGTGGGATTCTGTGTATAGGTTTGGTGGTATGGTGGGATTCTGTGTGTAGGTTTGGTTTTCTGGTGGGATTGTGTTTGTAGTTTTTTTGTCTGGTGGGCTTGTGTTTATAGGTTTGGTGGGTTTGTGTCTGTAGGTTTGGTGGTCTGGTGGGATTCTGTGTGTAGGTTTGGTGGTCTGGTGGGATTGTGTTCGTATGTTTAGTTTTCTGGTGGGATTGTGTTTGTAGATTTGTTTGTCTGGTGGGATTGTGTTTGTAGGTTTGGTTGTCTGGTGGGCTTGAGTTTGTAGGGTTGGCGTTCTGGTGGGCTTGTGCTTGTAGGTTTGGTGGGCTTGTGTTGTAGGTTTGGCGGTCTGGTGGGATTCTGTGTGTAGGTTTGATGGTCTAGTGGGATTCTGTGTGTAGGTTTGGTTATCTGGTGGGATTGTGTTTATAGGTTTGTTTGTCTGTAGGATTGTGTTTGTGGGTTTTTGTGTCTGGTGGGATTGTGTTTGTAGGTTTGGTTGTCTGGTGGGATAGTGTTTGTAGGTTTGGTGGTCTGGTGGGATTGTGTTTGTATGGTAGCAAACAGGACTGGTAGGCGTGTGGGGGGCGAGTGGTTGTAAGTCGACATTAAGAAGATGGGACATATATGATGTTTTTTTGAAATATCCGCTGCCTGCAAAGAGTTTGGCCTGACCATCAGCTTAAAGAAAACCAACATTATGGCTCAGGACGCTTACTCTCTCCCCACTATCTCCATCGACGACTGCAACTTGGATGCTGTTGACAGATTCACATATCTAGGGTCAAACATTTCGAGCACCCTCTCAATGGAGTATGAGATAAGTGGTAGGATAGGGAAGGCCGCAACTGTCATGGCGAGATTGAAGAAAAGAGTCTGGTCAAATGCCAAACAAGAACTAAGCTGCAGGTATACCAGGCCTGCGTACTGAGCACACTCCTCTATGGAAGTGAGTCATGGACCACATACACCAGGCACGAAAAAAGGCTCAATGGCTTCCACCTCAGATGCCTGCGCCGCATGCTTGACATCAAATGGCAAGAAAAAGTCCCCAACACGGATGTCCTGTCTCAAACAAATATGTGCAGCGTCCCAGCCATTTTAATCCAAAGACGCCTCCGCTGGCTTGGGCACGTCAAGCGAATGCAACCTGGTCGCATACCTAAGGACGTGCTGTACAGCGAGCTGGCGACAAGGAAAAGGACAGTTGGACGGCCTCGTCTCAGATACATAGACATATGCAAAAGAGACATGAAGGCGGCCAACATCAACATCTCAAATTGGGAGGACCTGCGGAGGATCGATCCACATGGCGGGGCAACGTGAAGGAAGGATCACTACGTGCCGAGGAGCTCTACAGGGCGGAAACAGCAGAGAAAGGCCAGGAAACACTGCTCCACCGCATTCGTGTGTGGGACATACAAAAGAGACTGCCACTCGAGGATCGGTCTCACTAGCCACACCAAGAGCTGCTATCAGAAAAGATAAATCTATCGTCTCTCGTAGACGGAAAGATGCCATACCATACTATAACTATTAACTACACCTTTATGTATCACCGAGTGTGGACTTATTCATACTATGATGTCGACGTTTAGATCTAAATGGTTGTTGTGTTGTGTTGTGTGTATGCTCAAGAGTTAACCTGTTAATAGTTGATACACAAATCCTTATGTCTATATGCCAGGTCTCCTGGACGTGCCTATATGTTCTGTCAATGATGACGGTTATTTTGCCAACCCGAGATACTCCATGCAGTTCCCACCCAACAGTTTTGACAGTACGAAGCTGAAGGTAAAACACCGAGCACGCCATGCCTCAGATTTGGTGCAATGTCTAGCATCTAGCAAGAGATTCACGTTCAGAAGTAGTGGGCACATCCTCGTTTTAGCATTCACATGCTAACACATTTAATACAACTTTAAAAGGCAATTTTATAAGCAATTTAGAGGTAGAGAATTTAGAGCCAGACAATTTAGATGTTGACAATTTAGATGTGGAAATTTAGATGCCAGACAATTTAGAGGTAGAGTTTGAAAATTTAAGGGTAGGCAATTTAGAAGTAGACAATTTAGAGGTAGATAATTTAGAGGTAGACAATTTAGAGGTAGACAATTTAGAGGTGGACAATTTAGACGTAGAAAATTTAGAGGTAGGCAATTTAGATGACGATTTACAGGTAGGCAATTTAGAGGTAGGCAATTTATAGGTAGACAATTTAGAGGTAGACAATATAGAAGTGGGCAATGTAGAAGTAGACAATTTAGAGGTGGACAATTTAGAGGTAGACAATTTAGAGGTAGGAAATTTAGAGGTAGGCAATTTAGAGGTAGGAAATTTAGAGGTAGGCAATTTAGAGGTAGGAAATTTAGAGGTAGGAAATTTAGAGGAAGGAAATTTAGAGGTAGGAAATTTAGTGGTAGGAAATTTAGAGGTAGAAAATTTAGAGGGCAATTTAGAGGACAATTTAAAGGACAATTTAGATGATGTGCTTAAAATAGTAAAGAGTCCGAGTTAGAGACGTTCTCAAGAGACTGGAAGTTGTGGAAAGATATTGTTAATGGTCTATGGTTCTCTAGGAGTTGAAACGGGCAACAACAAAAAAAAGATGAAGAAATAGACAGATAAACAGTGCACATTTTGTGCGACACATTTTGTGGACACATTTTGTTGACTCAGATTTAACACACACACAATTATAAATAAATAAAAGTGTCCAATATTTTTATTAAAAATTTGTGAGTATCCAGAATCCATTATTTGGGTCAATATGACTTTTTATTTAAACATATTCCAATTTATTTCAATCTTTCAACAATATATTCCAATATATTCACACCTCTTACTATATGTTAACAATATATTCCTGTCTATTCTAATCTATTCCTATCTATTCCAATATATTAACAATCTATACCTATATATTCCAAATATATTCAATCCATTCCATTTTATTCCAATCTATTACAATATATTCCATTTTATTACAATCTATTACAATATATTACATTTCATTCTAATCTATTACAATCTATTCCAGTCTATTACAATATAATCCAATCTAATACAATCCATAACAATCTATTTCATTTTATTCAAATTTATTTCCATATATTCAAATCTATCCAGTCTTTTCAAATCTATCCAGTCTTTTCAAATCTATCCAGTCTTTTCAAATGTAGCCAGTCTTTTCAAATCTATCCATTCGTTTCAAATCTATCCAGTCTTTTCAAGTCTATCCAGTCTTTTCAAATCTATCCAGTCTTTTCAAATCTATTGACAAACTAATTCCATCTAAGTCTTCTCCGTCCCCCAGACATGGAGGGGGCGTATCCCAGTCAACGCCATCAACATCAACAGTCAACTCCACCCTATCAACACCATCACTGGCATGCAGTATTTCATGGGACTCAACAGCTATCCCTTTAGGGAACGAGCCATTCCAAGAGTGGGTCTTGGTGAGTAACAGGTCGTTCAAAGGGTGGGTCTAGGTGAGAAACGGGTCCTTCAAAAGGTGGGTCTAGGTGAGAAACGGGCCATTCCAAACGGTGGGTCTTGGTGAGTAATGGGCCATTCCAAAGGTGGGTCTTGGTGAGTAATGGGCCATTCCAAAGGTGGGTCTAGGTGAGTAATGGGCCATTCCAAAGGTGGGTCTTGGTGAGTAATGGGGTCATTTGAATGGTGGGTCGTGGTGAGTAATGGGTCATTCCAAAGGTGGGTCTTGGTGAATAACAAGTCCTTCAAAGGGTGGGTCTAGGTGAGTAATGGGCCATTCCAAGGGTTGGTGAGTAATGGTCCATTCCAAGGGTGGGTCTAGGTGAGTAACGGGCCATTCGAAGGGATGGATCTAGGTGAGTAATGGGCCATTCGAAGGATGGGTCTTGGTGAGTAATAGGGTCATTTGAATGGTGGGTCGTGTTGAGTAATGGGTCATTCCAATGGTGGGTCTTGATGAGTAACGGGTCAGTCCCATTCCAAGGATGAGTATTGTTGATGTTCCCATTGGTGTTCATTATATATGCCCTCAGCGGATGGGGAAAGTATCCCTTGGCGGGGAAAGTATCCCTTGGTGGGGAAGGTATCCCTTGGTGGGGAAAGTATCCCTTGGCGGGGAGGGTATCCCTTGGCGGGGAAAGTGTCCCTTGGTGGGGAAGGTATCCCTTGGTGGGAAAAGTTTCCCTTGGCCCACATCGGGATCCGCCAGTTCCTACGCAATTATTATTGCATTGTGGAGAAGTCTTATTTCACACGAGTTGACCTTGATGACCTCACGGGGTCATAAGGCCGCCTTCATTCAGTCACGTCAGAGTAGCTTTGCACTACCGTAACACGGCTGTTGATTGCGACAATCAACTCCCCCTCACGCCCCTCCCCCTGGCCGTCTAGGGGGGCAATGACGTCAGCGAATGTAACTTGAGTCAGCGATAAACGCGAGGCACGTCTGCTTGAAGCTGATTACATCCATGCAAATCACAGCTGTAAGCTGCCTTAATCTTTGGGGGGGGGGGGGTAACCGTGTACATGTCACAATGCGATGTTTTCTTAGTGGGTGATTAATTAACACTGCACCGGTTGGGTTTGTTCAACTTTTTGTCATTTTTAGCATTCTGAATACCCCCCCCCCCCCCCCCCTAAAAATGTTGTGACAGGCGAGAATCAACAAAGTTGCAGCCATTGGCTAATTTCTTGGCGTTCTTAATATTAAATACACCGCTTCATGAGAGGCAAGAAGTGTCAGGACATGGGTCCTTAGATAGTGAAGGGACACAAACGTGTGATATGAAACTATCAATTTTGAATGCAGGTGGGGACAAAACCCAAAAAGCTGCAGGCGGCCTCCAAAAGTCACGCGACGGATTTGAGATCACAAAAAGTCTGGATTAGGCGCTTAAATTAAGATCACGCTCAATTAGGATTGCGCCTTTTTTTCTCCCTATAGAGTACGTGCCATATTCGGATTGTAACATTTAAAAATATTTTTTAAATAAAGATATGATGTCGAACTTTTGACAAGGGGATCTGGAAGGTGAGTTGGGTGCAAAGGGTCGGGGTACAGTTGTTGGGGTGCGAAGGGTTGGTGTGCAATTTTTGGGGTGCGAAGGTTAGGCTGCGTTGGTTTAAAAGAAACTGTTAAACATATCTCATGACTTGTGTAATCTGCAAAGGCGTATTCGGGAAAGCGATCGTGGCGATCTCCCCCCCCCACCCCTCCCCTCTCTTTGCTTTAAATTGCAATTTTTTCCAGGCAAATATTTTATCAAGGAATTGCCTTTTGAATTGTTCAGCTAGATTTTCAGTTTACTTTCACAACGGATGGAACTTGAGCTTAGGCCGTATTCAGGATCAAAGATGGGTTTAAAACATGGCAGCTTGAGCTTAGGCCGTATTCAGGATCAAAGATGGGTTTAAAACATGGCAGCTTGATGAGCTTAGGCCGTATTCAGGATCAAAGATGGGTTTAAAACATGGCAGCTTGATGAGCTTAGGCCGTATTCAGGATCAAAGATGGGTTTAAAACATGGCAGCTTGAGCTTAGGCCGTATTCAGGATCAAAGATGGGTTTAAAACATGGCAGCTTGATGAGCTTAGGCCGTATTCAGGATCAAAGATGGGTTTAAAACATGGCAGCTTGATGAGCTTAGGCCGTATTCAGGATCAAAGATGGGTTTAAAACATGGCAGCTTGATGAGCTTAGGCCGTATTCAGGATCAAAGATGGGTTTAAAACATGGCAGCTTGATGAGCTTAGGCCGTATTCAGGATCAAAGATGGGTTTAAAACATGGCAGCTTGATGAGCTTAGGCCGTATTCAGGATCAAAGATGGGTTTAAAACATGGCAGCTTGAGCTTAGGCCGTATTCAGGATCAAAGATGGGTTTAAAACATGGCAGCTTGATGAGCTTAGGCCGTATTCAGGATCAAAGATGGGTTTAAAACATGGCAGCTTGATGAGCTTAGGCCGTATTCAGGATCAAAGATGGGTTTAAAACATGGCAGCTTGATGAGCTTAGGCCGTATTCAGGATCAAAGATGGGTTTAAAACATGGCAGCTTGATGAGCTTAGGCCGTATTCAGGATCAAAGATGGGTTTAAAACATGGCAGCTTGATGAGCTTAGGCCGTATTCAGGATCAAAGATGGGTTTAAAACATGGCAGCTTGATGAGCTTAGGCCGTATTCAGGATCAAAGATGGGTTTAAAACATGGCAGCTTGAGCTTAGGCCGTATTCAGGATCAAAGATGGGTTTAAAACATGGCAGCTTGAGCTTAGGCCGTATTCAGGATCAAAGATGGGTTTAAAACATGGCAGCTTGATGAGCTTAGGCCGTATTCAGGATCAAAGATGGGTTTAAAACATGGCAGCTTGATGAGCTTAGGCCGTATTCAGGATCAAAGATGGGTTTAAAACATGGCAGCTTGATGAGCTTAGGCCGTATTCAGGATCAAAGATGGGTTTAAAACATGGCAGCTTGATGAGCTTAGGCCGTATTCAGGATCAAAGATGGGTTTAAAACATGGCAGCTTGATGAGCTTAGGCCGTATTCAGGATCAAAGATGGGTTTAAAACATGGCAGCTTGAGCTTAGGCCGTATTCAGGATCAAAGATGGGTTTAAAACATGGCAGCTTGAGCTTATCCCGTATTCAGGATCAAAGATGGGTTTTAAAAATGGCAGTTTGATGAGCTTAGGCCGTATTCAGGATCAAAGATGGGTTTAAAACATGGCAGCTAGATGAGCTTAGGCCGTATTCAGGATCAAAGATGGGTTTAAAACATGGCAGCTTGAGCTTAGGCCGTATTCAGGATCAAAGATGGGTTTAAAACATGGCAGCTTGAGCTTAGGCCGTATTCAGGATCAAAGATGGGTTTAAAACATGGCAGCTTGATGAGCTTAGGCCGTATTCAGGATCAAAGATGGGTTTAAAACATGGCAGCTTGAGCTTAGGCCGTATTCAGGATCAAAGATGGGTTTAAAACATGGCAGCTTGAGCTTAGGCCGTATTCAGGATCAAAGATGGGTTTTAAAAATGGCAGTTTGATGAGCTTAGGCCGTATTCAGGATCAAAGATGGGTTTAAAACATGGCAGCTTGAGCTTAGGCCGTATTCAGGATCAAAGATGGGTTTAAAACATGGCAGCTTGAGCTTAGGCCGTATTCAGGATCAAAGATGGGTTTAAAACATGGCAGCTTGATGAGCTTAGGCCGTATTCAGGATCAAAGATGGGTTTAAAACATGGCAGCTTGAGCTTAGGCCGTATTCAGGATCAAAGATGGGTTTAAAACATGGCAGCTTGAGCTTAGGCCGTATTCAGGATCAAAGATGGGTTTTAAAAATGGCAGTTTGATGAGCTTAGGCCGTATTCAGGATCAAAGATGGGTTTTAAACATGGCAGCTTGATAAGCTTAGGCCGTATTCAGGATCAAAGATGTGTTTTAAACAAGGCAGCTTGATGAGCTTAGGCCGTATTCAGGATCAAAGATGGTTTTAAAACATATTTCATTGTGTTCCTATAAGGCGAAGGCCGAATCACAGAAGAAGATACATGTCAAATCTGTGCGGGCCTTATCTAGAATCATAGAAAGCCATGTCATTCGAAAAATAGTCAGCGATGTTGGATGTTGGCTGATTTACCACTCATAAAAAAAAACCTGGGCACGTGTTATATAAATAATAATAATAACTGGTCCTTTAAGTAAATTGAACATATGTAACAAATTATCATCAGGTTTTCCACCTAAACATTTACTGAAAAATATTCTGAATCTGCAAATTTGATCGGACCAACACAGTTTTTTTAGGACCCATGTTAAAAATAAGCTTGTTATATGACGCTATGTTTTTATGAGTATGTCTTTATTTATGGCTCTTTTACATATGCCCACGAGGCGTGACACGATGCTGAAACATTAGAGTAGTGGAAATCATCACAATCAGTGTTGAGTTTCTCCTGATTATGATCATACATATGTAAGGCAAGCAAGACGTTTTTTTTATTAATATTTAACATTTTGTTTCGCTTCAAACGATTTTGTCAAATGTCTTTTTATTTCATTTTTACTGATGTCTTCAAGTTCTTACGGACATTTACGGACAACTCATTTTAGGTCAAGTTCTTACGGAAATTTACGGACAACTCATTTAAGGTCCAGTTTTTATGGATTTCCCGTAAATTTTCATTTACGGACGGTGTATAACTCTGAATGTCATTACATAATTAAATGCCATATGGATGGTTTAATGTCAATTATGTAATAAAATGCCACATGCATGATTAATGTCAATTTTTTATCACTTAATGTCTAAGAGCGTATCTATTAATTGAGCTAATCTTCTGGTTCTAGTACCGGTCACGGAGACGTGGAGAGATGAACTGGCCAACTTCACTAAAAGCCTGGGCCTCGATGATGAGCTCAGCCAGCAGCCCAAGGACAAGCAGGACGCGGAGGCGCGCCCAAGATCGACCATGTACTCACCAGAAACCGGTCGGCTCATCCCGCCTCCATCTCGGGCGATGTCCAGGAGCGGATCCAGGAAGGGGCGTGGCCAGCAGCAATTCATTGGCGGGAATTTTCAACACATTTCAGCAGATCCGGATCTTGAAAGTATCGTACGTTTTTATCATTTTGTTCTATATACCATCTAGTACAATTATTTATCTGAAAATCTGTGCATTTAATTTCTGTACATTCTTAGTACACCCATTCTCTGTACATTTTAGTAAACCCACACCATAACCCATGTGTCTCTATACCCTGTCTGTCATGTGGCCTTTTTTTTCGGGAATCCCTTTTATTTTTGTAGAACATGTTCGAGTTTTGTACCCTATTTTTCATGATAAATCTGGCAACAAAATTTGTAAGTGGATCCTCTCTACCCTTATTCCCTAACTACGTTTTTCCCTGAACTGTATTTTCGGGAAATGTAAAAACATATATCAGTTTTTGAAGACTTATAGCTTATATTTTACTTTGTGCGCCATTGAACTCACCGTTACATGGTGACATGGTGACTTTGGCGTGTTCTTATATACTAGTTATTTCCCACCAAACAATGGCGACCGCAATGCGGGGTACCTACCTACGTACCTACCTACCTATCTAACTGTCTGTCGGTCTGTCTGACAGTCTGTCTGTCGGTCTGTCTATCGGTCTGTCCGTCTGTCCTCCTGTCTTTCTGTCCGTATGTCTGTCTTTCTATCTATCTATTTTGTTATTTGACGTCACTTTCTGTTGACTCCCCCCCCCCCTATCACCAATTGTCAACATCTTTTCAATCCCCCCTTCACACCATTTCGTTGATGTAATAAATGGTTAACCCGTAAAAAAATTTAGCTAATAATTTGACGTAGACGCCATATTCCAGGTAATAAATAATCCAGTCTAACAATGTCTGGTGCACAAAATGTTTAAGTGTTCTGCTTAACACCTCATTATTTTCATAGCTTGATTCTCGTATGAATGGGAAATTGTGGGTGTATCTAGGTGTTTGTATGGGTCAGAGCCTGTCTGGGGGGTTGTATGGGTCAGAGCCTGTCTCCTTGGTTGTATGGGTCAGAGCCTGTCTGGGTGGTTGTATGGGTCAGAGCCTGTCTGGGTGGTTGTATGGGTCAGAGCCTGTCTGGGTGGTTGTATGGGTCAGAGCCTGTCTGGGTGGTTGTATGGGTCAGAGCCTGTCTGGGTGGTTGTATGGGTCAGAGCCTGTCTGGGTGGTTGTTTAGGTCAGAGCCTGTCTGGGTGGTTGTATGGGTCAGAGCCTGTCTGGGTGGTTGTATGGGTCAGAGCCTGTCTGGGTGGTTGTATGGGTCAGAACCTGTCTGTTAACAATTCACACTGACCTTCTTGTTCACTCAGTGTCATTCATATTGACAATACTTTATCTAATTTACTCTAAAACTTTTATTTAATTCATTTCGCTACTTTAACAAATTCACTTCACAATTTTATCTACTTCTCTGGCCAAAAGTCGCACAGTCTGTTAATTGTCCGCTTGCTCTGTGGAATTGCACTGGGGAGACTGCCCTGTATTATATAATGATTGTGGTTTTTTCATAGTGTGGTCTTTCAATCTCGCTTTAAATTGTTTATTTCTTACTTCACACAATGTGTACATCAATGCGAACCATCTGAGATAATCATGAGATAATCATGAGATAATCAGTGAGACAATTATTTATAAAGCCCCCTCAAAATTTGATTATTTCGTTTCTCTCCTGATTTGACACTGATTCTATTTGGATACCATAAGCGAAATATCTCATGCAGTGTTTCCCAAATGGTAGTCCGCGGGCCGGCATCGGCCCGCGAGCCTTACGTTGCCGGTCCGCACAACATGAATTTTTATGGTCAAATAAAAAGAAAATATAATGAATAAATAATGCAACGGTTCCTGATGCAATTTTTATACTTGTCCATTGGACCGCCAACTTGTACAAGTTTAGAAACGCTGATCTAATGTACCGTTGCAACATCATTTTGAAAAATTCTTATAAAATTGCACATTTCAATATTTAAGAGTCACATTCAACCCCCCCCCCCCTATTTTTTTTTAGGGATACTTTATTTATAGTAACCCTATAGGCCGTTATTGAAAACTATTGCATTTTGGATATTTATACACTAATATACAAGACATTCTCAACTTCACGGCTCAACTGTTGAAAACATCATGAAGTCACGAGGGACCTCCCGCAAACTTCCCTGGATCAATTATGTCTACAGTCTTGTTCCCATGTCCCCAGTGCATATAGAAAAATAGACCCACCTCGATTCATTTTCTGACGGGCCTTGCTTGAATTCACTAGACATTAAATCATTTGATACTCTACAGCTGAGAAAGGAACTTTTGTTGGGCTGGCATGTCTTGGCGTTTGTAGTGCACTAAGTTCATTGTGAAGGATCAATCCATTAATGGGCCCACTTGGCAGACACGTCTGCTATAAAACTTTTAAAGTTTATCAATAGAGAATCGACATGTTAACGAAAGAATTGAAAGTCAATCAATCGATTTCTTAAATTTCAAAGGTTTTTTGGTGCGACTAAACATTAAGTTATAGTATGTGGGGGGTGTGGGGAAGGGGGGGCTACCTGTTTCAAAACTGCGCAATACAACTGTCGTTGCTTAAAACCCCGACTCCGACTCCTCTATCTTCACCACTCTCATACATTTTTACGACCACCTGAATATTCCAATCATACCTATACCATCCATGATTATCATACCTTCCACCATTCTAATACCAACATACCATTTCAGTAAAAATGTATATCATTGCACTGTCGTGTAAGACACATTTTATTTTGAAGTTGCATATTGTCTAGCTTTAGTACACATCTTTTCGTCCTTCCATCATTTGGTTTTCTATTGATTTCGTTGTTTGTGTCTTGTCATGTGAGCTGTGCAATGGATGATAAATTTAACGCAAAGGCAGCCGTCAACCCTGTCACAACTTCCGTGGCAGCCGTCAACCCTGTCACAACTACCGTGGCAGCCGTCAATCCAGTCACAACTACCGTGGCAGCCGTCAACCCTGTCACAACTAAAGTGGCAGCCGTCAACCCTGTCACAACTACCGTGGAAGCCGTAAATCCTGTCACAACTACCGTGGCAGCCGTCAAACCTGTCACAAAAACCGTGGCATCCGTCAATCCTGTCACAACTACCGTGGCAGCCGTCAACCCTGTCACAACTACCGTGGCAGCCGTCAACCCTGTCACAACTACCGTGGCAGCCGTCAATCCTGTCACAACTACCGTTGCAGCCGTCAATACTGTCACAACTACCGTGGCAGCCGTTAATCCTGTCACAACTACCGTGGCAGCCATCAACCCTGTCACAACTACTGTGGCAGCCGTCAGTCCTGTCACAACTACCGTGGCAGCCGTCAACCCTGTCACAACTACCGTGGCAGCCGTCAACCCTGTCACAACTACCGTGGCAGCCGTCAATCCTGTCACAACTACCGTTGCAGCCGTCAGTCCTGTCACAACTACCGTGGCAGCCGTCAATCCTGTCACAACTACCGTTGCAGCCGTCAGTCCTGTCACAACTACTGTGGCAGCCGTCAGTCCTGTCACAACTACCGTGCCAGCCGTCAACCCTGTCACAACTACTGTGGCAGCCGTCAACCCTGTCACAACTACCGTGGCGGCCGTCAATCCTGTCACAACTACCGTTGCAGCCGTCAGTCCTGTCACAACTACCGTGGCAGCCGTCAATCCTGTCACAACTACCGTTGCAGCCGTCAGTCCTGTCACAACTACCGTGGCAGACGTCAATCCTGTCACAACTACCGTGGCAGCCGTCAACCCTGTCACAATTACCGTGGCAGACGTCAATCCTGTCACAACCACCGTGGCAGCCGTCAATCCTGTCACAAACACCGTGGCAGCCGTCAATCCTGTCACAACCACCGTGGCAGCCGTCAATCCTGTCACAAATACTGTGGCAGCCGTCAATCCTGTCACAACTACCGTGGCAGCCGTCAACCCAGTCACAACTACCGTGGCAGCCGTCAATCCTGACACAACTACTGTGGCAGCCGTCAGTCCTGTCACAACTACCGTGGAATCCGTCAATCCTGTCACAACCACCGTAGCAACCGCCAATCCCGTAACAACCTCCGTGGCAGCCGTCAATCCCGTAACAACTACCGTGGCAGCTGCCAATCGTGTCACAACTACCGTGGCAGCCGTCAATCCTGTCACAACTACCGTTGCAGCCGTCAATACTGTCACAACTACCGTGGCAGTCGTCAATCCTGTCACAACTACCGTTGCAGCCGTCAATCCTGTAACAACTACCATGGCAGCCATCAACCCTGTCACAACTACCGTGGCAGCTGTCAATCGTGTCACAACTACCGTGGCATATCTTTGCTCTCCTTTGCAGAAGGGTCTACTGCCAGAAAGTTTTCGCAAAGAGCGCCCAATTATCAACATGGTGTCCGTGGCCAGACAGCTGCAGGAAAAATAAAAGGAACCAAATGTTGAGTTCTTCTACACCTATATAGACCCAACCAAGGGTTACGACACTGTCAGCAGAGAATATGTCTGGAAGATGGTGGGTAGATACGGATGCCCCAAAAAGATCAATGGTGTAGCAATTCCACGATAGTATGCAGGCTAGGGTCCGGGGAAATGGAGGGATGTATCAACAATTCCATGTGTCTAATGGTGTCAAACGAGGTTGCTTCATGACACCAACACTTTTCGGTAACATGTTCTCCGTCTAATGCTTTCGGCGATGGGGACATTGGAGTCAGCATCAGATACCGAACTGGTGGTCAAGTATTTAACATCAGGAGACTAAATGTTAAATCCAAGGTCCGGACAGAAATCTTCAGGTACTTTCTGTATGCCGACGAGTGTGCCCTTAACGCTGAATCAGGGGATCTATATGCAACGCTTTACAAACTTCTCGGATGCCTGCACAAACTTTGGTCTTACCGTTATCTGTCCATTGCCTCGATCAGTCCATATCCTGTCTATTGAGACATGCATGAATTGGATATCAGTCAAGGATTTAGAGGCTATTTTAGCCAAAATGCCGAGACGTGATATCTATCCATCCATTATCTTTCTATATATCCATCCATCCATCAATATATCTGTCTTAATTAAGTGATTATCTTCACTAAAGAAGTTCATTTATGGCTATTTTCTAAGCTAGAGAAATACTTTAGAAGTATTGTGTTGAAATTGTTATCATTGTAAAAAAAATTCTTGGTTAAAATATGTATTTATTTATATTTATATACTGAAAATTAATATGTACAATGTAATGGAAAAAAAACTGCATTTATAATGATTAACGAAAAATCTTATCTCATGTTGTCTTATCTATCTCTCTCTCTCTCTCTCTATATATATATATATATATATATATATATATATATATATATATATATATATATATATATTAAATAACTATACAGACACACACTCACATCAATCAACAATAAGATGTGAGAAATCACAACAACCCGCTGACTTTCAGCATGTCAAATGCGACTGGGATCATATCAGGGCCGTGCGACGGGGCAATCACCCTTGTCGCCAACTCCATGTCGTGGCAAAATTGTCTTTAGTTAAGACCTTTATAGTGAATTCAACGATAAGATCCCATGTACGTCACAAAGACAAGGCCGTGAAAACCAACGTCATATTTGTCCGTCTCGGGCTGCGCTATTCTATTTATTGATGGGCGCCATTTCCAGGCTTCTCCCTGGGCGCAACTTTTCTTTGCACTTTTCCTCACTATAATTTACTTTTTTCATATATTTCGAAAATTTTCTCTATTGATTCATTTGATTTTTGCCCCCCCCCCCCCCCCCACCAGCAAAAAAAACAACAAAATAAAAACAACCTTTTTTTAAAATCCCTCCAGGTACTTGTGATGTTGTGTCAGATTCTCCAAACAGAAGATTTCAACGCAGTCCAAGCGTGGCTATGCTCGGCCGGACCTAGAGGTGATGTTATTACCCCACTTTAGATCTTCTTCTCTGTTGTTTGCATGCAGAAATAACTATGTGAGTTGTCTAACTATTGTTCAAAATTCATAATTCATCTGCGTTATGTTTCATTTAAACGTATTTTTTTTTTGTTGGTACAGAGAAAGAATTGGTTATGGGACTAGTGAGGTCGGCCATTGCTGGCAGGGAAGACTACTACAAGCAATATCCAGCTGAGTTCATTCCAGACAACGGGACGTCTAAGCTACCCCCCATTAATAACAAGTCGGGCTCTTCAGCAGGGGAGACAAATAGGTGAGTTAAAAAGAATAACTTTAGATGATTTAGAATGGGAGATTTTTAAACTTCAAAATAGATAAACTTAAATGTAAAAAATGTCTTTCTTAAACAGATATATTTCTAAAAATCTTGTTGATTGTCCATTCCACCGATTGTCACTGCCCATGCCACCGACTGTCATTGTCCATGCCACCAATTGTCACTGTCCATGCCACCTATTGTCACTGTCCATGCCACCGATTGCCATTGTTCTATTTGGACAGACTGGTCTTGGAGGACGTTAACCCAGAGCTGAATGACCATTTGTGGCAGAAAGTTGTGACATCTGAACCTGAACCAAGTCAGGAGGGACCTACTGAATCCAGAGAACAAAATTGGCAAAGTGATAGTGATAACACTGGTAAGTCAGATAGTGATAACTCTGGTAAGTCAGATAGTGATAACTCTGGTAAGTCAGATAGTGATAACTCTGGTAAGTCAGATAGTAAAAACTCTGGTAAGTCAGATAGTGATAATTCTGGTAAGTCAGGCCCGATAGTGAGTGTGTGAGAGGCGCTGTGCGTTGACTGTGAGTTGACTGTGGTTTGTTGAGCATGAGATAAGATACGATTCTTTATTGATCCAAAAAACCGGAAATGTTTTTTGATGACTTCGTACATATTCATTTCCAGCACATAAATACATATTTAACCAAGACAACATTTTGCAATTAAGACAATTAAAACACAAGACATTAAAGTAAAGTATTTCTCTAACGTAGAAATTAGCCATCAATGAATTCCCTTAGTGACAATAAAGATTTAATTAGATATTATTTAGATTTGGTATCGCTTGGGGAAGGGAGAGTACGCTGTATCTGTGATGCTGTGGGTGGTATGTGTATGTGATCTTAGGTATTGTTAGGTATAGCCGCCCCCCCCCCAAATGTTGGGTGTTTTTATTATATATATATATATATATATATAGCCCCAATGTTAAGAGTTACTATTGCTATATATATATATTGTTTGGTCCCTAGCGCTACGTCGATTAGTACTATTATGTCTAGGGAATGATTATTCTTAAACTAGTTATACAACACGATCCCACACATACGATATACATACAAATAAAAAGAAATTAATTGGCAGTTTTGTTACAAAACATAGGCGTCTGGACTTGGCGATGGACTGTTCCTTTCTCGGTTCTTCCTCGTCTGCTACACACACGCCAGATTCCACAACACACCACGACCTGCCCCTTCTCTCTCCCAGGTCGCTGGTCGCTGAACAGGTGCAGGGGTGATGAACTGCCAGCCACGCTCCGGTGTTTCTAATTGTACACAAACACGCTGTCGTCTGCTCGATACTTCTGCTGAGGTTAGGGCGGTGCCTTCCGCCTTGCAATATGCCTATTTTACGGTTGCGTCAGAGTTAGACTGCATTAACCTCTGACCGTGTACTGATACTTAACTGCGTAATGAGTTCTACTGAGCTCTCTTCTACTTTATGCTCGACTCAAAACAACTCTTCTATGTATTGCTTTACTCTGCTATCCTATCTAATCTATGCTAACTAAGCCTAACTTAACTGGCTGTAAATAAGAATAAATACAACACATAAGCTACAAATACGAATTACATTCCTATTACATTAGTAATGATTAATCATAATCTTACAGTAACTTGAGTAACTAATTACAATCTTAAAATTTCTTACTAACATTATAATATATTATTATGCAACTAACAATTAACAGTACTAATATTACTAACCCGGCAATCTCTTGGGTATACAAACTATACCAACAAAAGAAGCCAACCAGGCTCTTGCTTCATCAATCAATGTAAGAGAGTTAGTACCCAGCAGGCTTTCAATTTATAATGGCCCCCTGGCGCTGAGGAACAAAGCCCGGTCAATGCTCTACTAACCCTTTGTTACAAGCCCGGTCAATGCTCCGGCGACGTGTGGAGTTTATCTGAACTGTTTCATGGTCCTAAGACCTGGTAACTTTCCATTGTGTCTGAGTCGTGTTTTTAGGGCACGTACCCTTACGGCCAAATCCTAATTGGGTCATATTCGGGTAGCCCTGGGTTAGGAATGTGAGTCAGTGAGTCTCACACAGGAGAGAACCAACGGGTCTCAACGGTAATCTGTGATGCTGGGGTGGTATGTGATCTTAGGTATCTGTGATGCTGTGGGTGGTATGTCTTAGGTATCTGTGATGCAGTGGGTGTGATGCCTCATCCAATTTTTTTTAAATTTTACATCTTTTTTTTTTCAAATACGGTAGTTTTTCAAGTGAATGATGTTTAGTTTGTGTGATGTTCCTAGCTTTCTAAACGTTCTTGTTAAGATTAAATAATCTGTGTTTATTGTTAGACAGTTTGTGAGGAGAAGGAAGTTTGCTTATAAAATTACCAATACTTACCGTATTACATTTTTTCCACATTTCTATTTAGCAGAGCCACAAACCATTCCCCCCAGTAATGATTCAGCAAAGCCATCTACACCTGCTGTCCGGCGATCACAGAGTGCTCTTCAACCGGCCAGACTGATCACCGTCCAGAGACCTGAGAAACCAGGATCCAGCAAGAAGCAAACTCCACCACAAAAAGCACAACTCAAGTACTCCAAGGCGCAACCCAAGGAGAAGCAAGAGCCGATGTGGATACAGAATCAGTCGCTCAACACATTCTAAAACCCTGCAAACATATCTCTTGGAATCAGCGTATTTTTTGGAATCAGCGTTTCTCAAACCTCTCAAAACTTACTGTGGGTAAACTTGAACATTTGCTGTGACACTGAATTTATGTGTAAAGCTCAGATTTAGAAAATAACAGAATACTATTTTTCCTACTGGTGTTGGAAAATTGTAGAAATTTATGACACATTATTGTATGCATTAGTCCAATGCTCATAATATTCAATGTACCATTTCCATTTTATCAAATCTGTATGTGATTACACGCTGTATGTGATTACACATTGTATGTGATTACATGTTGTATTTGATTAAATACAAGCAATGGAAAAATTCATTTACAAATTGTTCTATCTAAATGGGATTATGCTTTTAACCAAGTGTTATCAAATATATTTGATAAATATAAACTTTCTTCGCTATCGTTTTTTAATTCATTTCTTGTAATATAATTTCTGATTGGATTTTGTCCGCCCCAATTGCGCACAGTGATGTGCTCTCATTCACACAATAGAACACACATAGAGTCAATACAACTAAGCATTAGTGGATCTATGGAGCGCCATCTGAAATTATTATTATAGATCATGAACATCTTCCCCTATTTTACACAATCAAAGTGTTGCTTTGCCCGAGCTAGATAAAAGTATTTATTTTTAAATCACATTATGTCAATCTATTTTAGTGATTTGTTCACTAAGCCAGATATCAAATTAGTTGTAGTGACCTGGTAATTTATGGGGGTTTTGTTAAAGTGACAAAATCTAAGAAAGTTCATTGTAAGAGAAGTCTTAAGTTAATTCTTTTGGTTTTTGTCTTCATTCTTGGATGTATTAATGCTCAATGAAAGGTACAAAAAACTTAGGACTTGAAAGGAACAAAAAAAGTATTCAGATAGCTTCAGGTTATAAATTATGCCTTTGAATATGTAGATTATATTAAGTTTAAGTAATAACATTCAATATTTATGTTCACTTTTGTCTTTTTCTAACAGTATTATTACATGTTCAGTAAGTCTTGTCCCATCTGTTCAAAATGTATGTTTCAATTTTAGTAACTTTTGCAACATCTCAATAAACTTTCTCACAGACCATACCAGTTTTCATTCTGACCCTTACACTATGACCGTACCAGTTTTCATTTTGACCCTTACACTATGACTTGCGAAATAGAAAATGGTCATTCAAATACCACAGAGGATCCATTAGAATCACAGGTTGTAAAGAAGCTCAAGTAACAGATTCCCAAAAAACCACATGTTTACTTTCTTGTCTTAGCTGTCAGTAATTTTATTTCATGTCAGACTTCCTTTATTTCATGTCAGACTTACTTTATTTCATGTCAGAGTTGATGAGTGATGTTTTGAAATAACCAAAATAGATATTTAAAATAAGAGAATTAAAAAGTAAATTCCCTCCACATTCTATGCTTTGCATGGCTGTTATCCATTTACAAATATCATATTATTTATATATACTATATATAACATAAAGTTATATATATTATAAGCATAAAAAAATGGGTTTCTCTTTATATAGATTTGTGATAGTGACTTTTGAACTTCATTGTTTGTTGTTTTCTTGTTGCTGTTGGTGATGTATGGGACTAACACTTTCTGTTCCTGATATTGTTTGCATTTTTAAAATGTAAAGCCACAATTAATGAATACAAAATATTATTTAATTATTCGAACTGTGATAATGAAAACAATTTTCATATTTACACAATTTTAAAAGGAATAAAATTATTTTCATTTTAATGATAAAACTTGTTTGACGTTGTGCCTTAAAAAACTACAGAAGTGCTTCAACAATGATACAACTCACGCCATCTTCCTAAAGTTGGTATAGTAACAAGACAAAAAAATCTGGTTGGCAAAAGAAATTCATCCTAAAATGTTTTTAGTTATTATTATTTGCATTAGAAATCAATGACATTGATAAGCAAATAAGCAATCATTGACCTTTAATTGTCAGGGATTTGTTTTGATTCCCAAAGAAGATCAGTCTGTTAATGAATTCTGTGCAGGAATGTGTCGTCACTAAGTCAATTTCTTCAACCGATTGTTTGTGTGCAATTTGCAACCTGAAACAAAAACTGGCCAATTATTTTAACAAATACAAGTTTGGCTAGTTTATTAAAAAATTCACAAGTTAGTTTTTAACAGCAAATGAGAGCTAATCATTAGCTCGATGTCACACATGAAACACCTTAAGACTAACAGCACGGTGCAAAAAACATTTGAGTTGCTCGACATCACATCATACCAAATTATGAGACCCAAAATTTCCAACACAATTAAATCTGGAATTTTTTTATTAATTTTATTTTCAAAATCCTAACCCCAAAAAATATTATTTTAATTTTAAGATCTCAGCTCTTCAGTTTCATGACTTGATGGATGCACTGGGCTGGTACTAGTATTTTTATTTAACAGAGATTCAGAACTGATTACAACTTGTCCAGTGCTTGGTTCAGTCAGATAACTACAGCTACCAACTGGGGTCTGATCACTACTGTTCTCTAAGACATCACTGTTTGGTAAAGCTACGTCTTGACTAGGCAGGCTCTGCTCCTCTGTTGATGACAAGCTGTCTTGTGAAAGATTCAGACCAGTTTTGTCCAGCTGTTCATGGCTGCCCTCATCTTCATCCTTGATTAGGGCTTGTTTTCTTGCTGGCAACTCAGCTAGAAAAGCTGCCTTCCAATCATGACACTCCGTGTACCTCAGCAAGATTGAGAACACTAAAAGAAGAATTGTACAAAATATAAGCAAGCTATCATCAGACTATAAATCCTTTTTCTTTACAATTTATTTTGTTTTAATTTTTTTTCATGTATATACCTATTTATTTAAAATATTTATGGCACATTTATTTAAATGATGTATGTATAGTATATTATATACAGAATATCTTTAAAAATTATACACTGATCTATTTAAAAGATTTATATAAAGATTTATTTAAAATATTTATTTAAAGTATTTTAAAAATTTGAAATATGTAGAAACACCTGATTTAATTTCTTACAACACTATATCACGGGTTCTCAAATTATGGCCTGCGGGCCAGAACCTTGCATGCCAAGGGTCCTTAATCAGACCAGTCTGGATGTCGTAAGGGTACTTGGCTAGCAGCGAGAAATATGGATCCGAATATTGATCATCTCCTTGGCCATACTTCCCTTTGAAATATTATTAAGGTTGTGTTCGATACATTTTTTTCTTCAATTTAAAAAAAATGTTTTTTTCCCACTAAAAATGAGATATGTGCAGGGTGCATAGAATCCGTTCATATTTTTTTTCAAACTATAGTCCAACCCCCGAAATTGTCCTAGGGACAATAATCTGACCCCCAAAAGTGTCTAAGGACACTGCTCCTGTCCTTGTTTAAAAAGTTTGAGGACCTCCTGCCCTATAATGTTTGTAAGTTGAAACGGACCATGACCATATTAATCACTGTATTCGTGCGATTTCTGAATTTGGCTGAGGGTGCACAATTGACAGATGAGACCATATCTTGTATAAAATATTTTTTTTATTAAGCGCAGGAGTGTGATGGGACATCTTCAGGTCAAGAGCTTCGTGCTCACTATCGCTTCTGCAGATTGTCAAGTGCAGAGTTGATCCGGGCTTTTCTGGCATGTCTGCAGGCACTGTTCTGTTGGCTTCATGTTGTATGAAGCCTTTGTGCAAAGAGGAACTTCATGAGAATCGATTCTATGCTGATTCTTCCCATGTTTCAGGGTTTATAATGAATGGCTTCAGTGATGCTTCTACACTGTCTTTAAGGTTAAAGTGTTTCTTCTGCCAACAGCAGTCAGCATAACAGAGTACATAATGCTGAAAGGTGCTGGAGCCAGGGCACAACCTTGTTTGATGCCATTGGCCACAGGGAATGATCTATATGTCTCACAGCAGTCAGCATAACAGAGAACATAATGCTGAAAGGTGCTGGAGCCAGGGCACAACCTTGTTTGATGCCATTGGCCACAGGGAATGATCTATATGTCTCACAGCAGTCAGCATAACAGAGAACATAATGCTGAAAGGTGCTGGAGCCAGGGCACAACCTTGTTTGATGCCAATGGCCACAGGGAATGGTCTATATGTCTCACAGCAGTCAGCATAACAGAGAAAATAATGCTGAAAGGTGCTGGAGCCAGGGCACAACCTTGTTTGATGCCAATGGCCACAGGGAATGGTCTATATGTCTCCCCATTTTTCCGAACCCTAAACTGCATACAATCATGGAATTGCCATACCACTGATATGAACTTTCTGGGACATCAGTATTTGTGCATAATCTTGTAAAGATCTTATCTGGGATCTACACAGTTTCACCCAGCAAACAAAGTGAATTGATTGTAAATAAATACTTGAGGCAGCTGAGCATCAAGATCTCACAACAAGAGTAACATCACTACTTTAGAAAACAAACACCATCCTCAAGAACTAAGCAATCAAGCTAACCTGACAATGGATACTGGGACAGCGCAATATAACATGAAACTGAAAAAACAGACAAACTAGCAAAACAGGGGGCATCAAATGAACAGCCGAACACACCTACATTACTCAAAACAGCCAAACACACCTACATCACTCAACACAGCCAAACATACCTACATTACTCAACACAGCTAAACATACCTACATTACTCAACACAGCCAAACATACCTACATTACTCAACACAGCCAAACATACCTACATCACTCAACACAGCCAAACATACCTACATTACTCAACACAGACAACATACCTACATCACTCAACACAGCCAAACATACCTACACCATTCAACACAGCCAAACATACCTACATCACTCAACAATATGAAGCAGATTATCAGTGCTAACAAAAAAGAAGAGTGGTTAAATGGAAGGACCTTGGGCTTAACAGGACGATGTGATTTCACACCCATGCCCACCCCAGACCTTAATGATCCAATAAACTTCCTTCAAAGACACAAGCAGGTTGTAATATGTTGCATGCACTCAGGATACACACAACATAATTCCCACCTTAACCTCATAAAACTAGATCAAACACCAATGTGGCCCCCCGCCTGCAAATATCTAAATGAGACGGTAACAATATCACCTCTTTCACTGCCGAGTACTTCAGGACTGACGCCTAAAATATCTACCTAAAACACCATACTACACCAACACCCTATATACCAACAAAAAACTGCTGCAGACAGAGAGTGTGTCAATTCTTCACCATGGCTGCTTGGCACATGCCCAAATGGCCACTGGATCTGTATGATGATGATCTTCCAATGACCTTCACTGCCAACAGTGTTTTTTGAAAGCCTTGATCAGATCTACATAGGTGGACTATAAGAACACTAAAGACACATCACAAGCTCATAATGCTACTTGTGGATGTTTGAACCAACGGAACTTACATTCCATTTAAAGTTGTGTTTTTCTAATTACTAGACTGCAAACTGCTGTTTTGTAAAAACAACAACTGATCAATAGTTACCATGGTTAACTGCCAAAACTTTGCGAGTCTTCATGTTCAGATATTCAGATATTGGAAGCTGAGCGTGGGCCAAACCCTTTTCTTCAGCAAGTTTATGACAAAATCCCTGCAGATAAGGAACTGGTTAAAACAAACAAATTGTCTCTTGAATATCATGAATGCTTAACTCATTGACTTTTTCAACACTAAGAAATAATGAGTTTCATTTGATTTATTCCTTGTTGTTAAGATTTTGTATGGAAAAAGATACTTAAAAAATATAAGTTAACAATCAATCTTAGCAATGTGGACATAGTTACATGTGATTTATTAAGGTAACAGTATTCAAAGTCTACTTTTTTTTTTATCTTTCTAAAGTATAAGCATTAATCAAATTAAAACAAATTATTCTGGACACTATTAAAAAGTAAGAATACATGTAAAATTCAAGGATGAGTATGAGGGAGGAATTCCTGGGTAGCTATAAAACCTTGAGTTTGTTGTGATCCACCAGGCCTCCAATGATGTAAACCTTGTCTTCAGAAAGTGAAGTAAGAACATTGGGTGACTCACTGGTCAGATATACAAGGTTTTCCTTGGGGAATACCTCTTCATAATGGCGACTTTCTTTATACAGCTGAAAATATTTATTTATAAATTTCTCTTTTTAATCACATTAACAGTAATTAAAAATAGTAACAGTTGATGTATTTCTAAGAAAGTAAAAAGTCATTTTGAAATATGTTGATATAAAGCATACTGTTGACCACTAAAAACTAGACGTCCTATAATATTTATATTTGAAATGTTAACTTACATCCCAGTTTTTGTAGTCTCCAATCAAATCTAACCGTTCTTTAGTTTTGCCATCAAGTCCACAAAGATATAACTAAGGAAAAAAAATGAGGAAATAAATGAAGAACAGCCTTATCACAATTTTGCAGAACTCTTAAATACTTTTACATATTGGATTTCATAATTTAGAGCTGGAAGGTCAAATTTAACAAGACGTCAAGGTTCTTCTACTACTTCTAAATGCTACATTATAATTTTTTGATACATTTATTAATTTCATTTGTTTTTCTGTTTGTTCGCTGATGAAGGATTCCTGCCGGCATGTTCGTTGTTTTGCTGCGTTCCTTTTATCAGGTTTAACCTTACTGTGTTTTACTAATTTCCTGTTGTGCTAACCTGATTGCAGTCTCCCCCATTATTACCCTTCTTCTGTGCGAAGTGCAGCCGAGACTGCCAGTCCAGGATTGGCCTCATAAGTCATTTGATGATGGGTCAATAGCTACTCCATCATCTCGCGACGATGGAAGGATGCCATATAGATACAATTTAGCACATAGGCCTTTTTTAAATTTAAAAAATGGCAAAAGTAAGAAATTAAATATTACTGCTATTCAGTAAATGTTAAACTATTAAGGTTTCCAGAATCTTAAAAAACACAAAGCTGGGACAATAATTTGTATTTACTTGCATTGGATTCTTAGCTCTGCGGTTTGCAGAATAGCTGTGCTGTAACTGACAAGTTAAAGAATTCACATCCTATAATAGAACAAAATATGCATTTAAAAAAAAATTCTATGAAGAAGAATAAAACTTTAAAACCAAAATTAATGATCTTTTGGAGGGTAAGAAATTACCATCATCATTAGTGGGGCTACAGCCCTTGGTGAGGATCTGGCCTACTTCAACACATCCTTCCGTTCACACCAAGACATGGCTTTTTGTCTCCATGTACAAACCCCCAGTTGAATAAGTCCATCTCTACATCATCAATCCATTTCAGTCTTGGTCTACCAGTGAGCCATCTGAACCCTTGAGTTCTGAATGTCACCCACTTTTTGTCCTCTATAATTATGCAGCTTCTAAAGATGTCCTGTCCAGCACAGCCAGCATATTTTTAATTGCCACGACTATAGTTGGTTCTTCAGATATCTGGTACATTTCTTGATTTGTGTAAATTCTCCATCCATCTTTATCTTGTGCAGGCTCATCTATTTTCTGAGAATTTCCCTCTCCCATGTATTCAGCAGATTTTAGGCTTTTGAGGCCATTATGACAATTTAAAAATAATTAGTAAAAAATAATGCAGAGTCCATTTCCCACTTGAGTGCACACACTTGAATACTGGTCTGATAATAGAGGAATATGGTTTTCTTTGTTTTCCTTGAGTACTGCTTATTAGTACTTTTGTTGACTGAAATATGAGCATTTGCCTGTTATTGTCCTTAACTTCATGACCATCTTCTTTTCCTAGTACTTTTGTTGACTGAAATATGAGCATTTGCCTGTTATTGTCCTTAACTTCATGACCATCTTATTTCATTGAGCTCATTTCTTTTAACTCCCAGGTATTTATCTGTTTTATGCTCTAAATAGCAAAATATTGTAATGAAATTTTTTTTAAATATAAGGGTAAAAGCAATTAGTGTGTATATTTAATATACCTTTTATTTAAATATTTGGAAAAAAATCTAATACAAATATTTAAACATGGCACACTGCATTGTCATGGGTTAAACTAAATGTCATATTATATTTCAGATATTTTTTCGCACAATATTATGTTTTTACAATTTAATAAAATTTGTAGTTATTTTTACAAATTAATTTTTAGGATGAATCCCCAAAAATAAATAGAAACAGGGATACAAATATTTCTTGAGTTAAATTTAATCCAACCAAAATTGTGTGGTAGTCAAGTATTCTTTTAATACACCTTAGGCAGTAAAGATAAATTTATCAGAAGTCAGACTAATATATGATGTGATGTGCAAAGTGAATCTACAACTAAATTCCCCTTGTGAACATCTGTAGGGGCAGGCACAGTACATTGGTAATTATAATTATATGGCGGTAGGATCCTGAAAGGTGCATTATTTTCACAAATAACTTTACATTACAATATTTTAAATATAATCTTACTTTCTCTGTCATACGGTCATCCATAGAGAGATCAATAACAACCCTTATTTTGCAAGATGATCCTCTCATGGTATTTAATTTCAGACGTTTCCTAGTTGGTCCTGTGTCTTCTCCTTTCTCCCTCATCATAGCAAATCTTAATTTTCTTTTCTGTTTTGCTTCACGCCTAAAAAAGATTTCATGTCAGAACAATTTTAAAATTTAAACTAAGGAAATATTGAAATGCTTTTTAAATATATTTAACTTCAGATGACATTTGCGTTAAATATTATCATATTGTGCAGCCTAGAGAGTTGAGAGAGAGATAATTATTCAATACATTTGTATCATTGTGTATTAATTACTAAAGGAAGTAAGACCACACCAGAATGACAGGCTATCTTCTTCCTCCTACTTAGACGAATTAGTATTTTTAAATCAATTACGTTGTGAATTGTGACACTCACATTCATTTTAGTTTCAGCTAAAATAGAAAAATTAGGTCCTGGATATAAGTATGAGGTAAAATACGAAATCAAATAAATAAAGGAAACTAGCAGTAACTTCATTTATAATAATCATCCATCACACACCTCTTTTCTTGCTTTATGGCTAACCACTTTTCCCGTTTAAGTTGTTTTTTCATTTGGTTCTTTGATATTTTCTTTTCACTGTCATTTTCAGAAATCGGGCAACCAGAATTCTCTGACAGTAATTGGACTTCATTTGATTTATAATCGGTATTTTCAGTATTTGTATCCATGTTCCATAGAAAATGTATAGGAATCAAAATAGTTTTGGTAATAGTATGAAGGTGAATATGAATGATTGATATTAATTGTCATGTTGTAATGGGCGCAGCCATTTTTGGTTAATGTCACGTGATTATGGGCCTGGGATATTTGTAAACATTCATAATTTTTTATTTTATATACGAACAATGTGTATATTTCAGTAAACATTTAAAAAATAATCAATTAAAATAAATTATAAATTTGTAATCAATTTTTATATTTTAATTAGAAAATAATAATATATAAATATTTGCATTTTAAAATTAAAGAAATTAGGAATCAAAGATGCTCCCTTGCGTCTACGGGAAATCCCACGTAGCATATTAGCAGTAGAAGTCGACAATTTTATTAATTCATCAGTACTAGTATTTAACCGAGACCAGTGAGTAGTCACATCAGTAGAATTTACCGTAACTTAAGGTACAGGACAACCCAATACGGATATTTTGTAGTTTTTAAAATTATTTTATCATATCGATTTTGAGTGTTTAGGATTCGCAAGTTTTTATTTAAATTTAATATCATTTCAAAGTAGAAGTAGAAGTTGCATGTAGTAGTCCCAATGTAGTGTAGCTGCTGACTTACACACACTCTGTCTCTGTACTTAACTTTAACTCAACTGTAGTACACAATTGTTGTAGTGTAACCAACTGTATAGTATAAATTATTAAAATCTTAAATACTGACCAGTCAACGTGTAGGCCTATAAAACTATAGCCTATAAATCTTAAAATTTGTAACACAGTAAAGTTGAGTAATGTAAAGTTATAATTATAATATTATAGTATAATTTTATTAAAACTAAGTTAACTAAGTAAAGTCAAACTTTGTTTGACTCACTCAAAGTTAACAAGTTTGCAAGTGGAACTGTACAGCTACTTTGTCAAATTGTGAACTGAACAGTAAATGTAAAAGGTACGTAAAAGTATGCCTAAGTGACGGCGCTGCCTAAGCCTATAATGGGGCCATTGTCGTTCTGGTTCTGGTAGGGTACGTTGTATCCATATACTGGCATATGTGCAACAGTTGGGAAAGTGATGCTGCCATCCTAACATCTCCTGGCAGATGCCAGGGCATCCTTGAAGCTTTCGATACATGACGAGTTCACGGCGAGGCACAGTGAAGCATTTGCTATTGTTCCGGGTGTAATTGCTCATGGGGTTGTCAGAGGTTAAGTCAGTGTTTAGTGAGTGTTTGGCTCTAATTAATTGAACTGGCTTCTGTGGCGTGAGAAAATTGTTTGCTGGGATTGCCGGCACTAGCCCCATGACCACTTTTAAAACTACCTACTAGTAATACTAATACTAATGGTCAATTCATACTAATAAATACATGTACACAGACTTCCGCAGATAGTCATATTTAAGTACTAATTAACTAATCATTGAAATTGATTTCTTTTTGAGACATTAAAAGTGCATTGAATAATGCACTCAGTCACGTCAGTCACAGTGTAGTGTAGCCTACAATGTAGGTACAGTGTACAGTACAAAGTACATAGTACATAGTTATAATATTGTTCATTGTAGGCTTAGGCTTGTAGCTCTAACAACTGCAACTCACATTGACAACTGCATTGTAGTGTATTCGTAGGTAAAGGTAGATTTTGTGTTTGAAGTAGTGGTAGAGAAGTAATTCGTAAAAAATTAATAGTAGCCAGCGGGTTAGTAAGCCTAATTACTAACAGCAATTGATTATCCTATTAAGTTAATGACTCCAGTAATTAAGTATCACTCTTGTCTCAATAAGTCTATTCTATTTCCAGTAGTCCTTAGTAGGGTAGCCAAGTAGTAGTAGTGGATACAAAATTATTTTTCCCACCAACATATTTAAAATAAACATAACCAGACTTGGAGCCAAATTATAAGTAAATCCATTTAGATTTAGATGTGTGTTTTTATGTGTAAGATTTAATGAATTCATGTCATAATTAAGACTAAGGATAAGTTTAAACTAATGACAAATTAAATTAATCACTAGTGATACTAGTCTTGTTTTGACTTATTTAAAGTGGACTGAACTGAAACTGAAGCTAATAAATTGATATCACTGTTATGTAAACAACTTTTTAGGCTTATACACTATACTACAGTCTATAGGCCTATCCCAAATTAAGTTATTAAAGTTAAAAAGCCTGATTTGAGTTACTCAATTAATTGATTGAGTTATTATGATATGTCAAACATCAATTACATCAATCATGTCATAAAATAATATACTTATTCAGGTTTGAATGTGACAGAATGACCCAAAGGCTTTTCTTATTTGCTTTTTTTGCCCTGTCTTCCATTATGCAATGTAAGTTATAACTTAATATTGTTTTTTTTTAATTTACTAAAAGGATAATAAATTACAATATGTGTTTAATAATTGATAGATAGATCTTTTTAACAACTTAACTGAAGAGAAAGGTCCATATAGAAGTTGTTGACCACAAACAAAATTTATGTTATTTATTTATATTCACATGTAAAGGATAAAATTACTTTTGATTTTTAAAAAGGAATTTTAAAAATATATTTTTGCAAGTAAATGTGTGTTAAAAAGTTTATTTTTAAAAATAGATATAAAATTAAATTTGTTAATTTTGACTTTTGAATCAGCAAATGTATCACATTTTTCTTACTTTAATTTTTGGATAATCTTTTTAAATATTTATTGATAAATTATTGAACAGCTATAGATCAGATTTAATAAAACATAAAAGTGCTCAAAGAAATGTGACATTTTTGTAAGGAAATCATTTTAAGAACCCTATTATTTATACATTGAAATGAAAATAATAATATATTTGCATTTTTATAACAGTGTTAGTTAGTCATGACTTTGCTTTAGCTTAGGTAAAAGTGTTGTTTTTTATTTTTCAATAAATAAAAATTTAAATAGATGGTGATATTAGCCATTACATAAATATTAGATACATACTTGAGTCAACCAGTGTTGGTAGCATTATTGTATATCATTTGAAAAGTTGAAGAAAACTATAAGAGTCTAAATTCTTTCTACAGGTTTGTCATTGAACTATGATCCTTCTAAAATATATACATATTCATATACAACTGATATTGCTCTCAACGATGCTAATATTAAAAAGGCATCTCCTGCACATAAGGACGTTGGTGTTCAATTGAAGATAAAGTTCAAACTTTCAACAATTTATAAAGATAGCTATGTTCAACTCTTCAAGTTAGTGGTGAGTTTTCATCTTTAGCACATTTATTAGAGACTGCAGTGACATCGTAAGGCATGGGAACAGTGGGCATTTGCTCAGGGCCTCACACTTCTTGGGGGCCCTATGCTTCTAGGGGCATTAAGTTGCCCATTTTTTAATGAATATATCAGATAAGTCATATATTTATAAATATATGATGCCTTTTGTAAAAATGTCTAGTCACCCTTACATAATTATGACATTTCTATTAAAGAATGACTAATTTTAAATGGCTATAAAAATCAATAGACCGTATAACTTATGTACAAAACACTTCCAAACAGTATTTATACCTGTATTACTTGCAAAAATATTGATATTTATATAAACACAAAACACTTGATATATAGCATCAATTTCTGCTCCCTCCCCATCCCCCCTTTGAAAATTTCTGAAAGAAACACTGTCCATAATGCATGAGTAAACCTGGGCCCCAAATGGTTTTTTTAAACTTTACTTGAATAGGTTAGAGAGGAATGGTGGAGCCTCAGTGCATTACTTTGCCCAGGACACATTATACGGTTAAGACAACGCTGACCAACTGCTTACATTTTGATTATATTCACAGCACATTTTATTCAAGTTTTGACATTTTTTTATTTAGCTCTAAGAGAAATAAAAATATTTGTTGGTTTTTGATTTTATTTTTCAACAGTGTTTTTTATTTTAAAACTCAGTTTTAAATGAGAAAAACTTTAAATATTAAAATACAAAATAATAAAATTTGGTTCAAAGTGAAAAAAAAAATCTTTAAAGAAAATAATTGTTTAATTTTTAAGATGCTAACATTTCTATTCTTAACTTGAATTGCTCAAAAAATACCATTGAAACTGTTTAATAACAAAAAAATAACATGTTCTCATCCTAAAATTTCTTTTAAAACTTATCTTAACACATATTTGAATAATTCTTTCAATGAGGTGTTTTACAACTTCTCCCTTTAATCTCTCACTTTTATGCAACCAACTCACAATTATTCATTTGAAAATCTAGTATGCCTGATGTAGAATTGCCAGGTATGTTGTTATTGTTTTTTCATTCTTTTTTAAAATGTTTATACATTTTAGGGCTTGACAATATTAGGTTAACAATTTAGTAACAGCAGCACACTTTAAAAAAAAGTTAATTCTTTATATTTGGATGTGTGTTTTTGTACAAAAATCGTTTACTGGATATCATAGGAGATTTAATTCTATTACTTAGATATTAAATAATTTATATGGACTGTTTCACTTAGAGTTCAGTAACTAAACATAGCATGTGTAAAATGTGGATAATGATTTACTTTACACAGCTTTAACGCAGTTCCTCATATATTATCCTGTTATATGTTAGGAATCAACTAAACATGAACAAAATCAAAAATTAAACTTGTATGTCAGCCCTGAAGGACTAAACTTTTTTCTATGGTGTTGGTTCAAAACAATGTTTTAAAAATTTTAAATTAATACTTAATTTTTCTTTTAAATGTGTGCTATTAATTATTTATTTTGTGTAGCTTTTAATTAAAATTGCTTTTTATCAATTTTATCTTAAACATTATTACATTGGTAGCTTTTATTTACTAACAGTATGTTAGCCTATATAGACATTTGAGTGAGAGCAGTTTTTGTGGAGTGAGCAATAAAATTGATGAATTATTTATTTACCAGACAATGTTGAAATGGCAATTGATTTTCTCTATTTTATTGTAATTTCTGTGTACTTTTAAAGAGAAACAAATTGAAACTCTTTGCTGAATTTAATACAAGTTTATTTTAAATGATCTGTGTATTCACACTTGTATGAAAAAGACGATGAACAGAAGACCAAAGGCTTTTCCTGGCTATATTTGAGATTGATTTAAAGCAAAAGCTACTTAGTCTCATGAACTGGTTTGTCAGAGACTAATTCAGTGTTATCATATGTATACTAATTAGGTCAAGTGCATGTAAGAGTAGTAAGACCAAATAGCCTAGGCCTACTTAAAATATTAGCTGGCTAGATCCAAAGGTCAGTAGGGGTTTTAGAAAAGTAAATACATGCCAAGGGAAATCACATTAGTGTGGTGGCTAGCAAGTTAGGTTTGAGAGTATTTTTGTCATGTTTTGACATCTCAGGGGAATTGTTGCACATGTAAATACTGTGTGGATATTTGTATAACAATACATAATAGGCTTTACATTTCCATATAGATTTTAATACTGATTAAGCTGTTAAGGGGCATCAATGGAAATTATTTTATTTTATTTATAAAATTATCAACTATTTCCTCTTTCTACCATTGGACCTTACTTTTCATATTTAAGGTTCAGTGGTAATATTACATTCAAAAGTTTGATCCAAGGGCAGTTATATAAAACTAAGTTCTGGAACTTGATCAGGTCTTAACTGTTAGCTTCTGTGAGTCAGCTAATTAATGCACTTTCATTACGTATGGATTTTTAAAAGAATATAAGTTGCAATAAGCGGGTGGTTGTAGTGTCAGGGTTTTCTCAAAAGGTGGACACATATGAGCTGGGAATTTTTAAAAAACAAAGTGGCATTACATATGAATCTATTACCTATATAAGACATAATATGAACTAAAATATATCTGAAGGGGCCATTAATGTCTCCTCTTTTAACTAAGTACCTAATATTGCATGTAAATAAATGTATACGGATCTTTATTTTAAAAATAAGCATTGCCATTTTGTTTTTAGCAATGATTTTAAAACATATGGCAGTAATTTCCATCACCTTTCAATGGTTGATTACCTCAAAATTATAATTTTTCTTTCAAATGTCATTGACTGATAATCAAGGGGACTAATTATAAATTATTTTTAGTGAGCCCATGGATAAGTGTAAAAACACACAGATCAGCTTAGAAATTATGCTCTACATTCAGCATGTTCAATCTAGTCTAGTCATATCTCTATCACTATCTATCAAGAGCACACATTAAGTGTGGCTGTAATTTATTCACTTTCTTTCTGACTGATAACAGAAGACCTTTAATCTCTGCTTTGGTTATTTCTTGTTATCAATTAGAAGCTTTTGTAAATCAGGTATCATATTGTATCGGTCAATTGACTTTTCGTATGGTACTAAATGTGCTATAATGATATCATTTGATTCAACATACTGTCCATCAAAGCAGTCATTTTTATAGGATGCGCTTTAATTTGAAATAAAATACTTTGGTGTTTGTTGGCAATTTGGTAGAAAGTGGTTGGGTTGTTTATGGAATAGTTGCTTATCAAGAGTAGGTGAATAGAGGGCCAGTTGGGATTGGTCGGGTTATGCAAGGTCAATAAAGAAGGGAGGTGTGTAAATGCTGTTTGTACATGGGGCGCGAGTTAGCATAATGTGTGAAAAGTGCAATTTCTAGTTTGTCAGTGGCAGTCTGTGTGTTGAGAATCGTATTGATGTCAGTGGCAGTCAGTGTGTGGAGAGTCGTATTGGTGGCAGTGGCATTCGGTGTGTTGAGAGTCGTATTGGTGGCAGTCGGTGTGTTGAGAGTCATGTTGGTGGTAGTCGGTGTGTTGAGAGTCGTATTGGTGTCAGTTTAATGATGTTTAAAGGACATTTTGTGAACTTGTCCAGTGTGGCAGTGTAAATAAAGAAATTTAACTTAAGTATTTTCAACTTGGAAAAGGGAGATCTCCAATGTGCCACTTCGTGCCCCTATAGCTCGGGCTTGGGGGAAGATGCTTTGGGGAAGGTGCTTTGGGGATGTCATAAAGAGTCAATCTACTAGCTCAATGGCTCGCTGACGCCATTTGCTAATGTAAATTTTCAGCATTTTCAACCTGGTGTTTTATTGCTTATGGTCATCCAGTGTGGATGAAAGTGTACCCTAGAATAGTGTTGTAAGAAAACATACAGCTTTGCAAACTGTCCGCCAGTTTGTTAATTGTGAACTGGTCCAAGCAAGAAAGTTGGCTACCACAAGCTTTAAACATTTAATACAGTCACTTCAACTCATTAAGTTGCTGTCTCTTTGTTATTTGCCAGATGTTACATGCATCAAGTAACAAGCTTAAGGGACATAATCAATATAAGTGATGACAAGCTCTGTTGACAATACAATGTGATAGCTTAGAATATTCATCATGCTGGTTATATTAAGCTGTCAATTTTATTAGGCAAATTGCTACATTTTAAAGGCTTGTATTTGATGAATAGCATTTTGTGATATTCTTTCATTTCTCAACTAAATATAAAATAAGGCAATGTGTATATGGTGCTCTTTCTGTGCTTTTTGTTCTCTTTCCAGTTATTATCATCATATCTGTTACATACTATTGATTCTGGAATATTTTAAATTTATACTATTATTTACTCCTACCAACTGGTTAACATAATGAACAATTATCTTTTAATAATTCATAGGTTGGAGTGGGGGTATTTCATTAGCATTTTCTCTCTAGTCTCTGTTATTCTATTGCTCAGGCTTGCAACATGTTAGCTCTTAAACAAGTAGATTAGATAATAAGTTGTTAAGAAACTTGTGCAGACCATCTCTCATGAAAATTGAAATACAAAAATTTTCCAAAATTTATTATTTATATTACAAATATTTCACTAAAAATCTTTTCAAAATGAAATAGATAATTAAAAAATCAGTCCCAATAATGTTGATATCTGTGGCAACAACTGCAATGGTTTTTTAAAAGGAAAGCTGTTTGATTTTGTTTCTGCACATAGTTGAAATTTAGTCTCATACATTAACTTATGAAGAACCACACAAAAGACTTAGACGGGGTCGTCCTTGATTATTTCATACAATAATTTAAGTCACATTCACCTTTTAATGCCAACGTGATAGATCTCCCCGTTATAAAATAAAAATGGAACTTAGCTTAAATAGCCCATACTCTGATAGTTTTATCATTAATTTATAAATATCTGATCTGGACAACTTATTTACTTTATTTGCAGATAACTGAAGGCCAAGTTTCAAATTCTGTTAACACAAACGTTCAGCAGGGTCTGGATAAATCAGTATTCCAGCCAGTATATTTTAAACTTTCTGACAGCCTTGTTCAAAACCTCTATTTTGTTGAGGATTCCATCTTCAGTCGTAATGTCAAGAAAGGAATTGTTAATTTATTTCAAGTTCAAGAGGAAGCTGGGGAGAGAACTGAGGTTAGTCTTAATTTTAGGAAGAGAATGTGCTGTTATGTAAGGTTCTATCACCTTCTTGTTTTTCATAAGAATAATAAAGCTAGGCTACATCAATGTAGGCCAGGGGTCACCAAACTGCGGACCAAAACCGGCCCGTCGACGGCACTTTAATATGCTTGATAATATGTATGGAACACGAGACGTGATACAATTTAAATTTAAATATATTGTTAAGAAAACTGGAAGATGTTCATACGTGCGGAGACCTTCTGGCTGCAATGTGCCTTAAATTTACCATTTTCAATTTTAAATTGTATCTAGATTTTCTTGCTTATAGCAGACCTGTTTACCATCCAACTCCTCAAATCGTACAGTATTGTCTCAAAATGGTATAATTAGGTATTTTAATAGTAAATAAATAAACATACAGTTTATATAATGAATACAATAACTACTCGTATCAAGTGCCTAGTGGGATCGAGTGCCTAGTGGGATCGAGTGCCTAGTGGGATCGAGTGCCTAGTGGGATCGAGTGCCTAGTGGGATCGAGTGCCTAGTGGGATCGAGTGCCTAGTGGGATCGAGTGCCTAGTGGGATCGAGTGCCTAGTGGGATCGAGTTAAGCAAGGCGTTAAAACAGTTAACTTCTAAAAGTTTATATTGCAATCTGCTGTCACTTTGTTTTGCAGACGTGTATTTGCTATAGATATTAATTTATATTTAGTGGATGTACAGATCACATTATCACGGTCTATCATTTATAAAAAAAAATAAAGTTACCGGTTTTATTTAACGTAGTTCAAACTCGAAGTCAGATCAAATAAAACAAAATTTATTTCGATAAGAATTAATGAACAAATGATGACAATATTTTTAAAAACCTACCAAGTAACATGAGGTGTTTTTTTCTTCATAAGAATAGCTGGTTTACAAAATAATGAAATATGAATCAATAAAAATCCGGCTAAAATATTATAGTCTGATAACTACCACAAAATGTAAATGATTGAAAGGAAGAGGAGTGTTGGAAACATACGGGGCATTAAAATCGCTTGGAACTATCCACTTTTCTGCAAGTTCAGTTGTGCGGAAAACAGAATAAATTGGAGAGAACATTGTGCAACAGATATGTGAGAAAGCTAGGAACTTGCTGTGATATTCTTTGACACTGGATGAGTCTACTGGATGAGTCTACTGGATGAGTCTACTGGATGAGTCTACACTATTACCTTCAGTGGAATCAGTTTTGAGATGTTATTGTTGATGAAGGAAAAACAGGGCTGGAGTGAGGAAAAGTCTGGTGTGGCAGATCAGGACTCAGTTGGAAGATTTGTAAATTCCAGGCACTCTGTTCACACACTGCATCATACATCAGCAATCACTCTGTTCACACACTGCATCATACATCAGCAATCACTCTGTTCATACACTGCATCATACATCAGCAATCACTCTGTTCACACACTGCATCATACATCAGGAATCACTCTGTTCATACACTGCATCATACATCAGCAATCACTCTGTTCATACACTGCATCATACACCAGCAATCACTTTGTTCACACACTGCATCGTACACCAGCAATCACTCTGTGGGTAAGACTTCGATGATTCTTGTGTACAGAAACCATTCGGGTACATGCACTCAATCACAGTCAGTACCAGGCTTTTATTGCAGAAATTGATTCTGAATTCTGTGAATTGCCTTACCACAAAACTTTGAGGTGGCTCGTTTCCAAAACAAAATAGATGTTTTTCTCACTGAAAAAGATAGAGCTGATCCACAGCTGTCAAATCCTACCCAGCTATCAAAGTTGTCATTTTTGGTTGACATCACATCTTCCATGAATGAACTTGAAACTTCAAGGAAAGGATAACCTCATCTATGATCTCTACAGAATCATCAAATGATTTCGGAGTAAGCTGTCATTGATCAAAGCACAACTGGAAGGAGAAAACTTTTCTCATTTTCACTGTTGCAAAATGAAGTATGAAAAGTCAACACATCAGACAATATAGACTGATGAACATTTGAAAACAATTATCTTGATTGGATGCAGCAATTCCAAACCAAACATTGATGATATCTTGAAAGCCAAATGTCAGTTTCACAAAACTCACTAACCTTTATTTGCTGCTTAGTTTGTGTCTGCTTCCTGGCCAGCATTGAAAAAAGTTTGGTGACCCCTGATGTAGGTGATTAGTTAAATAATCAAAGAAAAACGTCATTAACAAAATAAACAAATAAGAATGGATTATACAGTATATAAATTAACAGAAACAAAACAGCTTTCCAGCCATAATGATGTTATCCAAATTTGTTTTAAGACCACCCTGCTCTAATGTTAAGTTATAACTTTAACTAAGATGGTGAGCCATTTACCTTGTCTAGAGCTTTCATTAAGTTCAATATAAATTTTATAACCAGTCGATTTTAGTTAAACAAGTCTTGAGTGCCACATAGACTAACCTGGCCTAGAAGTGTTTTGTTTATTTCAATGAAACCACCCTGATGCTTTGTGCCCTCTGATCAGGTTGATGTCAGTGGTGAGTGTCAAGTCAGGTACTCTATACCAGAACCTGGTGTCATTGACCGAACAAAGTCAGATTGTCTCAACCTGGAGATAGCCAGCCAATATTCTAATTCAAATAAAGTGAGCTTCAATAGAGTTTGAAATTTGTTTATGTACTATAAAATGTTTTATAACATATCTTATATAAAATGTTAACAGAAACATGGCACACATTTGATACTTATTCAATAAACTAGTTTTGGGGGGGGGGGGGGCTGTGTGTTTGGAGGGTGTGGTTGGGGGTGTGTTATTTGCAGCACCGTTGTGCGGAAACCCTTAAATCTGAGCTTAAAGGCCTGTAAAAAAAAAAAAGCATGAAGAACAGTAAATATATTTGAATCCAATTTCCCTCTTAATGAAACAATTTTTATTTCAAATAATTTCCCTCTTAAAGAAATTTTTTTTAATTTCAAATAATTTCCCTCTTAGAGAAACAATTTTTATTTCAAATAATTTCCCTCTTAGAGAAACAATTTTTATTTCAAATAATTTCCCTCTTAAAGAAACAATTTTATTTCAAATTTTATGACCACAGACAACTATTGACCATATTCTCTTCTACAGGCTCTTGGTGTATCTATGTACGTCAAGGCTACCAGCCAATACAGAATTAAAGACTCTATTATTGAGAGTGTTACTACTAGCCATAGGGCTATCTCTTACCTAAACATCCGACCTGGACTTAATGGGGGAGCAATGTCAACGTAGGTTTGGAACTTTCACTTACATTTTTTTAAATGATAGTTTTTTTTCTGTTTAAAATTTAGTTATTAGTTTAAATTAATATTTTTAAAAGTTTGAAAATTAAGTAGGAAAATTGACATAAGTCTGAAAATGTTACTTATACAGCAAATCTGAAAACGTGACATATTCAGCAAGTCTGAAAACTGACTTATGATTCAACTCCAAAAACTTGATGTATTCAGCAAGTCTGAAAACTGATATACTCTTCACTTTGCAGGCAAAAGCTTGTGGTGGAGTCGACAACTGCAAATAATGTCTTCTTATCCTCCAGTGAGGAAGCTGCTCTGGCCACGGCTGAGGCAGGTAAGCTTCTGTAAGGGTCATTGACATTCTAAACAAATATCTCTTAAATAACTCACACAGTTACCTTACCAAGGGTACAAATCATTTTTCATATATTTTTTTTAAAAAGTAAATAAATTTACTTTTCGAAAATTTTCCTTATTCATGATTCTTTATATCCAGTTATAAATACTGGAAACAATTTATTAGAATATTTATTCCTTTTTAAAAATGTACATATTAGTTTCTTATTTCTAATTTCTACCAAAAGTTTGTTCACATTTTAAAATCTTGACATTGTTGAACATTTTAGAGGCAGGCTCTTCATTAAGTCTTTCCCTTCTACCAAGTGAAGAAGAGACTCGGCAGTGTCAGGAAGATTGTCAAACTGTAAGGTTTAATAGATTTTGTCATCATGATATCTCAAGTTAAAATAGTTTATAATTTGTTGGTCATTTTAGTCATTACATTTTGGGCTGTTCAGCTAAAAGTTCATCTTTTAAAAAGGTCCTTCAAAATTATTTTATTTTTTTATTGTTTTCATTGAATTTAAAATAATTATCACACATTGACTCTGTCATATCAGGTAAAGAGATTTAAAAGTAGATGTAATACATTTAATGTCAAAACTTTGGTTCTATATAAGTGTTCTATAGAAAGCAGATACAAACTATTCTGTTGATAGCTTACAATTTCAGTGTTGAACCTAGAACTTTGAGGCAAAACAGTTTAAGATTTAAAAAATGTTTTTTAAAAAAATATTTAAATTTCACCTTTTGGTCATCCCCTGTCTCATGACCAGGAGGCAATACATTTTGGGAAGGAGGTAAACCTTGAGTTAATAACCTCACTACCTCCAATGTCAGAAGACACCAGCCCCCGTGGGATGGGATTAAAGAAATGATGTCTGAGCAGAAATAAATGTAGTCTTACCAGCTATGCTACAGTTCTTACAAAAATAAAAAGCCATTTCTGGTTCTGGTAGGGTACATTGCTGCATCCATATACTGGCATATGTGCAACAGTTGGGGAAGCGATGCTGCCATCCTAACGTCTCCTAGCAGATGCCAGGGCAGCCTTGAAGCTTTCGATAGATGTTGAGTTTACTGCGGTATTGTCAAGGTGGTTCCAAGCGATTATTGTGCGTGGCAAGAAAGATTGTTTATGTTGCACTGTGTTATTCCAATCATTTTGTTGTTGTCGTAACAAGAGTTTTGTCTCTTTTAGCCAGAGTCTCTGGCAGTCCAACTAGAAGAAGATCTGAAAGCAGAGAATATTGCCACAGTCAAGTCAGCTAAAGCTTTTATTCAGCTGCTAAAGAGCTTTAGGGGTTCAGGCAAGGCTACACTTACCAAAGTGATGACTGGGGAAAAGAGTTATTATATTGTGTAAGTTGATCACAGTGTAAAAAAAGAGAGTTTTACTGATAGTCACAATGGTAAGATTATAACTGAGCATATTAAGCTGTATAAGTAAGTAGAAAGTTTTACTGATAGTCACAATGGTAAGATTATAACTGAGCATATTAAGCTGTATAAGTAAGTAGAAAGTTTTACTGATAGTCACAATGGTAAGATTATAACTGAGCATATAAAGCTGTATAAGTAAGTAGAATGTTTTACTGATAGTCACAATGGTAAGATTATAACTGAGCATATTAAGCTGTATAAGTAAGAAGAAAGTTTTACTGATAGTCACAATAGTAAGATTATAACTGAGCATATCAAGCTGTATAAGTAAGTAGAAAGTTTTACTGATAGTCACAATAGTAAGATTATAACTGAGCATATAAAACTGTATAAGTAAGTAGAATGTTTTACTGATAGTCACCATAGTAAGATTATAACTGAGCATATAAAACTGTATAAGAGCCAAGAAAACAAATTTGATGCTATGTGGATATTGACTTTTTTTTTGTTGAATAATTGGAAGAAAATTAACATGTAGACCAAAAGTTAAATTTTCAAACATAAAATTTATCTTTGATGACTGTTACAAGACATTTGATCTTAGTCTTAGATTGTGTGGCCATGTTAAATAATTTGCCAGCAAGACAGACCGCTCATCATTAATTTAATAGTGAAGCATTTGAACATCGTTCAAAATAATCTTCATAAACATTATAGTGACTTGTTTGCACCAGTTTTTAGTGTCTAACTATTGATATTTCCAGGCCACAGCTTATTGATGTTGCCACAGCTGCTCAGACAGAAGCGGCTAAAGAAGCTTTATTTGATCTCCTTGATTTTTCAAATGAAGACGCTGTTGAATATCCTCAGAGATTTTTGTTTGCTGCAGCTTACTCATCTCATCCATCAGAATCTCTCATTGCTGACTTGCTGGTAAGAGAAGCTTCCTGTTTCATTCATAGTCAAACAAATGACAAAGTTGTAATCTCTAATGCCAATCACTTTTCAAATGTTTCATGTCATCTTATCCTTGACTTATCATCAGTTTATTTCCTTGTATCGTCAGGCAATCATTTATAAAAAAGTTCCCAATGAAAGTCTAAGAGAATCCCTCCTGCTGTCCCTTGGGGCCATTGTACATACATTCTGCCAGGTGAAAGACCAGTGTAATAGCAAGGTAAGTTGTTACATTGTTGGCCAGAGTACATACCATCTGCCAAGTTCTTTAATTTGTTTTCAATTCAATTAAATTGATTTAAATTCTTTGGGTTTCTTTAAAAAATATTTTTAGCAAAGAGTCTACAAAGATTTAATTCCTTGAGTCCTTGTGCGCCAATTGGTGTTGAGGCAGTAACCAAGGCATGTCACTACTATCAGTTGCTTATTGGGGCTGTGTACAGGTTAAGGTTATTTTTCCAACATCTTTTTCTATTGTTCTGTGCAGATCTTCCTTGGGTGGCTATAATACAATATTAAATTCTCAAAATTTTGGTTCCAGGTCATTGAAAAGTTCAAGGCTATGGTGACCTCTGAGCTTCTTGCCTGTAAAGAAGAATCCTGCCAACTTATGTACCTGCGAGCTCTTGGAAATGCAGGTTTAGCCAGCTCAGTTAAATCCATACTGCCATTTGCTGAGTCTCCTCGTAGTCCAATGTTAGCAAATACAGCCATTTCAGCATTTAGACGCATCCACAACAAGTTCATCACATCTCAGGTATGTCAATAAATATGTTTTAAGCTACAGATCATATGCTTGTTTATCAGCTTATTTTTCTATAATACTGAGTTCTTTGACTCCTGTGAGCCAACTGTACCAGCTTGCTTATTTTCCGTTTCTGTCCCATTAACTGACTGCATCAGCTCATGATTTAATAATAATTTTCTAAAATGCCAAAGCGATGTAAAGGTTAGGTTTCACCTCGCTTTGGATAGCCATTTTGCTTTGTGATTCAATTAGCTGTTTCACAATTACAGGCTTTTTTAGTTTATTTTGATTGAATTTTTGAGTGCCAATTTGCAAATTTCTTACTACCATTGAGCCAAACGGCATAGGAACAGTCCCCAATGGGAGGCAAACTGCTAGTAAATCTCTAGATTTAATTAAAATGCTGCATTATGATAAAACAAATATTAGTTTTACATCTCAAAAATCTGAGAAAGAAAAATGTTGACACCCACATGTTGAAAGTTGGTGTAACCAATGTATCAGTGGCCTCCAGAAAGGGGGCATTGTCCTGAGCTACATGTGGAACTCAACTACAGCAAGAGCCAGAGCAATATTCATACAATTTTGCTCAAACTACTGAACTTGAACTGGCTACTGATACTCATTGTAGTACAAGCAGTAATAGTGCTGATGTCATCCACTGTTCAACAACTGAAACTTTATCAGTGTATGTGCATGACAAGCCTCCGTTACCTAAACAGTGGTGAGAAGTGGACTGAACGGCAGATACATTTTGATTCAACAAATGCACAATTTTTATCCAAATCTGCATCACTCTACACGAACTCAAAAACAGATTGTCTCATCCTCATGACAGATGACATTTGATAGTGGATATTATTATATGTATGCAAAGAAACACTTGGTGACTAAAGAAATGACTACCCTAAATTTCCAGTGTGTAACCCCACAGGATTATAACATTCTTAACTATTCAAATCACCATAGGATAACACCTAAAGCCTGGCTAAAAGACTAATACTCAAATGTATCTGTAATACTACAGACTATGAACATGTTGTAGCTGTAGACCCATTTAGCTAGTATTGTCTTCCCCCGGGGCTCTAGTCGGCATGTCCGTCCCAAAAATGGTATGTCGATAAAGAGGCGTTTGCCACGAACCCCCTGAAACGTTACCCGGGGTACAGGATCACCGTGTAGGGGACCTGCGCCAAAAGGCAAAGGTAACGCACGGAAACTGCGTTAGAAAGAGCACGGCTGCATGGTTTCCTACCAAATGCAGTTGAAAATAACGTAGAAACAGGTCAGGACATGATTACAGTTGCCGCATGGATATGAGGCGAAGGAGTGTGGCGACCCTAGCCGATGATTCCAAATATGCAGTCTTTGAGGGTACTGCTCCTAGGCAACCTTCTTTTCTCATTTCCCAGCTGCGGTGTGAATTAGTCACGCCGCAGAAAACCACGTAAACCCTATTAGAGGGCGTCTGTAAACACCTATGAGTCCCCCCGGGGTGGGAAGGGAGGGCTTTAGAGACGTAAATTGTATCCACCCCAGCCCAAGGAAGTCCGGCCCGGTTGCTGTGTGAGCATCACCCCGGCTGGCCAGGCGTCCCTTCTCTGATGCGGCCTCACTCGCATAGTCAATCGAGTGGAAGGGTTGGTGGGGCTGTCTCAGGGGCGGGGAGCCCCCGGCATGCCGCTTCGCGGCCTGACTGGAATAGAGACCACTGGGGGAGTGGTTGAATGCCGGTTGGGGGCGACGGAGGTGTGCTGGGGAAAACTTTATGAGCCTCGGCTCGATAGTTTGCTGATTTTCTTACGTAAGTTAGTTAGCTAGTATTGTCTATAATTCAACTAATCCTACAGCCTATCATTATGAAATTGATCCTAATTCTTTACTGGCATCAAGATCTTTTATTTTAGAACCATTCTAAAAGGGTTATAATTAGACTCAGGGTAAAAGGAATATGATTAGGTTTTATTTATTGTAACTTTGCTCTGATTTTTCACCCTGTGGTGTGTTTTACTAAAAAGTGAATATTTTGTAATATTTCAACCCATTTTAAAAACCTTTGGATAATTTATTGTTGATAAGTTTTATTATAAGTCTAATAATGCTAGAAGTGATTTTTGAAAAGTGATATAAACTGGTAATGTTTTGCAGATATTCAATCATTTTTACTTGCAGTTTTTATATTTTTTTTAAAAATAAATTATTCACCTCATAATTTTTTTAAATTTCTGATTACAATTCTTTAAAAACATTTATAAAAATTAAATTACATTCCCTTTCAAATGATGTGTAACACTTGAGGTCTGGCATTTATTTTAGGCTCATGGAAACGAGAATATGATTTGATCCTATATATTGAAAATGTGCTATGCATCGTTTTGCCTTAATATATGTTTTGCTAAACTTTTTGTATTAAATAATTTTTAAAACAAACTTGAAGAAAATTTGAAGATTATTATATTTTTTTAAATCTACTAATTGTGCAAAAATTTTGTCAATTGGATGCCACATTTTTTCAAATAAACTGGTAATTTGACATTTGTGAATTGTTATTAATTTCATATCTATTTTTGTCAAGCAAAATTTTTTGTTGCCACAATTTAATCAAAGTCATTTTATAGGAAAGTACAATCAAATTCCTTTCCATTGATAAAACACTCGAGGTCTATATTTTATATTAATCTCAGAACTTAAAGTTGAGTTGAACAGTTGTCCTGTTTTTGTTCTTGGGTCTGAAAGTGCTTGGTAAAACTTGGGGAATACCCCCGGGAATCAACAAGTTCAATCCATTTCCAACTATTTATCTTTATGTGCCCATGTCAGGTGAAGGAAGCAATGCTAAGGATCTTTCATCAGAACAGAGCCCATTATGACAGTAGTGTCAGGATTGCTGCCCTTGAACTATTGCTAGACATTTCTCTGTCAGACCAAGAGCTAAGAAATATTCTATTACTTTGTGTCAACCAATCAGAACCAGAGTTTACAACCTATGTTACTAAACTGCTGCAAGATTCAGCCACAGTTAATCCCTTGTTAAGGTATGAGGTTATTTTCTCTTGTTGATTATTCTGATACCATTAATGGAATATTGTATTTTTAAAAATAAAATATGGGTACTTCATTTCTGAACTCTCTGAGCTAAGACTATTTTCAGGTACTAATGGAATCATTTCTACAATCTGTCCTATGTGATATTTTTTTTAGAAAATTGTTAAATTTAAGCTGGAGTGTTATTTTATGAAACATTTCTAATAAAATTTATAAAAGACTTATTTTTCGGATATTTTGCTGAGGCAATGGCAGAATAAACCTGCCTTCAGGAACAAATTTAGGGACTAGGATTATAGCTCCCATGATTACATTTGAAGTGTAAACTGAGGGCAACATGCTATTAAAAATGTCACATCAAAATCGGTGATCCTTGTTCCCTGCTCTTATTAATCCCTCTTAAAGTGTGCCTGCTCCACACACACACATACCCTTCACAGGTTTGGGGGGTGGGGGGCGCCAATGAGAATTGCAGCCACTTGGGTATGAGAAATCCCAGAAACATGTTCTCTTGTGAACTAGACATTGGAGATGTGGAGGACCATGTGGTATGACTCACCTGACAGCAGTTGGAGCTATGAAGTTTGATGGGGCATTCTACCAACTGGTGCCCCTCTCTTTTTATGTGCCGTTTCCTCTTCACCGTCTGTAAAATAGAATCACTTTACTCCCCAATCTCTAATTTCTTACGCCAACAATTTAGTTACTTGTAATTTAATAAAATAATTATTAATTGCTTGACACTTAGCTATGAGAAATCTGTGATTAAGACAGAGATTTGAAATAGTTAGCAAAAACTCAACAAGAATAGACTGGTTTCTAACAAACATTAGTTTAACTTGTGTGTGGTGGATACAACATTGTCTAGTAGTAGGTGGCCTTGCCCTTGGCCATGGCCACAGAAACAAATACAGAGTCTTAAACTCCTTTCCTCCCAACCCCTGGAAAGCTGATGTGTTGTAAGTTTCAAATAACAAAATGTGTTGTATTTATCATCTTCCTGACAGCAGATCTTGTACATGTTTGTTGTATTCATCATCTTGCTCACAGCAGATCTTGTACATGTTTGTTGTATTTATCATCTTCCTGACAGCAGATCTTGTACATGTTTGTTGTATTTATCCTCTTCCTGACAGCAGATCTTGTACATGTTTGTTGTATTTATCATCTTCCAGACAGCAGATCTTGTACTTGTTTGTTGTATTTGTCATCTTCCAGACAGCAGATCTTGTACATGTTTGTTGTATTTGTCATCTTCCAGACAGCAGATCTTGTACATATTTGTTGTATCTATCATCTTCCAGACAGCAGATCTTGTACATGTTTTTTGTATTTATCATCTTCCAGAAAGCAGATCTTGTACATATTTGTTGTATCTATCATCTTCCAGACAGCAGATCTTGTACATTGTACAAGACACAAGAATGAACAACTACAACATTTGGGCACAGTCTGGCAAATCAAGTGTCATTACAAGTTATTTAGCAAGTAAATCATCAAAGCATCAAATTATCAAATCATCAAAGTTTAACTCTCATAAATTTAAAAAACCCTAAGCGTACATTATCATAAGTTATAAGAATTCCAAATTGACCAGATTCTCTCTAAATCTATTACTTATAAAATGAAAACTTCAATTTTTGCCAACTTTTGTTTCCAAGCAACAGTGTAAAGCAGCCTTGGTTAATACTACATTTTATAATATTACATTGTTTAACACTACCCTTTACTTACATCTATACCTATTACATGATTTGTATTTATTACAGAAATGCAAGATGTAAACAGCACTTACAGTTTGTTCTTTGAAAACTCTCCTTCTGGAGTGATGAAGCGTAGTGGCATGCTGGTGAATTTGTTGGGTAAAACTATCAAACAGGCTGTCATGAAGGTAAGACATTGTTATTCAACTCTATGAAGACTTCTTTCTTTAGTCTGACATTTAAAGAAAAAAAATTATTCTTACTTTACTCAAAAACTTAAATCTAAATCAACTGCAATTAATATTTAGCAATCTTTTAATATAGTCTTTAAAAACTCACATAGAAACATATTTACAAAAAGTAAAAAAATTAGATAATCAAATTAAACTTTTATCTTATTAAATTGAAAATATTGCCAAAGAAAATAAAAATTACATTATTAGAGGATTTTTTGGGGAATGTTAACCAATAAAAGGATGACAAATGAGACACTGAATTACATGGCAATAAAGTAACTTTGTCCTGGTTAGTTTGGTATCTATGCAAGTGGTCTGGAATCTTTGATGGGACAAGAGGAGACGACAGCGGCATCCAATGATGATAAAAGTGTCGATGATGAGGAACCCTCTGCCGAAGCCACCGCTGGAATGTCCTTCAGCTTTCTGGATGTACTGTTGACCCAGGTTGAGTTTTTCCGCGGAATGTCCGGTCTGATGTCAGCGGCATGGAATGCACCATCAGAACTGACTTCAGCCCTGCAGGTCATTTCATATATCAGTGATTCATTTATATGGTGGATTACTTGAGTTAGGAAATAAATGTATTTAATCGTGCCATGTCATGTTAGTGCTATTTTTAAATCTATAAAAGTACAAATGTACTTTAAGCTATTGGGATTATTATTATTTTCCTTTTTTTTTTAATTGCAGTGTCACGTCTCTACCTTCCTTATATTCAGATCTAATGTGTCACGTCTCTACCTTCCTTATATTCAGATCTAATGTGTCACGTCTCTACCTTCCTTATATTCAGATCTAATGTGTCACGTCTCTACCTTCCTTATATTCAGATCTAATGTGTCACGTCTCTACCTTCCTTATATTCAGATCTAATGTGTCACGTCTCTACCTTCCTTCTATTCAGATCTAATGTGTCACGTCTCTACCTTCCTTATATTCCATCCATATGGCCCTACAGCCCATGTAGGGCTTTAACCTGCCTCACTACTTCCTTCTATTCAGACCTAATTAAAATGCTTTTCTTTTCAATGCTTGGATCCCAGTTGCTGTAGATCTTTTTCCACATCATCCATCCATCTGAGCCTAAGTCTGCCTTTGAGCCGTTTGCCTCTGGGGTTTCGGTGATGTACCCTCTTCACTCCTCTGTCATTCAGCATTCTCTCTAAGTGTCCTGCCCAGGGTAGCCTGCCTTTTTTTTTATTTCTGCTACTAGCTTGGGATCCTGATATAGACAAGTACCTGGTTTTACAAATTTCTTGGACTTCTAATGTACATGTAAGCTGTAAAGTTCCCTAGTGTACACAATACTGGTCAACTTCAACACTGTAACATTGATTAGGGGCTAATGCCTTTATGCCCCGAAACAGATTTATTCAGATTATGACATTCTTCAAGGTTTCTAATATTGAAACTGACAATAAGTACAAACTGTGCAAAGTGAATTTCTTGTCTCACCTTATCAGAGAAAATTGAAAGAAAAAACAAAACAATGTGAGCCAATACTGATGGTGTATTTAGGCAATTATTGAGGAGACAACCAAATGTTATGCAATCATACAATTCATTCATGTTGAGCAGTTCATAAATGGATACATCTCACTAAGGAATACAAAACCGTATCCGGAAATTTGATCGAAAGAAATTTCGCCGACGGAAAATTGATCGACGGAAATTTGGTCGAACGGAAATTTGGTCGAATCGTTTTTTAATTTTATACGTTAAAATATTGCGTCAAATTTCTTTTTGAACGCATTATTATGTTTTACGATATAGTATAGTGCGTTCAAAAAGAAATTTGACGAAAATTTTAACGTCTGGACTGAAAAAAAGATACGACCAAATTTCCGTTCGATCAAATTACCGTCAATCAATTTTCCGTCGGCGAAATTTCTTTCGATCAAATTTCCGGTAATCATACAAAACAGTACTGGATAACTACTTTTTTTTTTCTCTATTTTGTTAATATTGCCAGCTATAATCTCTTTCAAGAGCAAAAAGAAAAAAAATCTGAGATCATTGCATTCAAGCTACCTAATAGTCAATTGAAATTGATTTGACCAAAGAACATATTTGAGTATTGGGTGGATTATTAAAACTGATAATGCTCCAAGTGTCTCAAATGTAAATAACACAGAATAGAATACATCCAATAGTTCTAGAATGCACAGGTGTAAAACGAAATTGTAGATAATTTTGAACAGGCAAAATAATAATATTTTGGTGTGGAGGGGTGAATTTTAAAAACATTTTTTTTTTTTTTAAATTTCCCCTTTCTTATACATTTTACAAAATGTTATATATTATTGTACTCAATGCTTAAAAATATTTCATATCCAGGGAAATCTTCTTCTTCAAGACCACTCTCAACGGATCCACCTTTCTAATGGATTAGTTCTTAACACACAAGTTCTTGGAGTTTTATCCATGGATTTGTCTGGATTAATCAGCATTAGTTTGTGGAACAGGAACTGTGATGCTCTGATAAGGACCAGGTAACCCTTTGTTTGCACTACAGCTTTCTCCACCATCTTATCCCTTATCGTAATTCCACACTGTCTGTATGCTGTTTGTAAGATAATATCACCAAGATAATCCTCATCCTTTTATTTCTCTTGCACCCCACACAGTGGAGCTCTCTATTTAGAAGGATCTCTAAAAGTTGACTCAACGATGTTCAACCTTGGCTTGACGTTTGCCGGAGAGGGACAAAGTAATATAGATTATACTTCAAAGGCTGATTTTTACGAGATGCCACTCAAATTATGCATGCAAATGTTGCGACCAGATTTTGAATTCTTGTAAGTGGTTCTTGTTTTAGTTCAATCAACTAAATCATAGAATTGTAATATGAAAGTTGAAGTAAAGAAAAAATGCTGACTTAATTGTATATTTTATGTGTTTAAAGCTTTTTAAAAAAAAAAATGTATTTCTATTTCAGCCCTTATTATATTCAAGGTTCAGCTATGTGAGCCTTTATTTGAGAATTTATCTTTTTCTGTCACTTAATACATAAAAAAATGCATGTTGTATCCTGTGAATGAAGAATCCTATTAATAACACTTGATACCAATCCTACTTTTCAAACATGTCTTAGCACATCTTTTTTGTAACTAAATGTTTATAAATTTTAGCTTATTTTCAAATAGTACATATTTAGACTTTGTATTCACAGGCAAAAACTTGTCAAATATGAACAGATAAAGAAAGGAAAGAAATATAGATCCAAAGCCACTCAAAAAATCCAGGTACCTGGAGAGTCTTACTTCTTGAACAAGGCCAATTCTGAAGAATGTCGAGTAATGATGAAAGATGAATAGCAAATATAACGGTGAGTGAAATATCTTTCCCTTTTTCAGCTCCATGCTTATGTAGATCTTCATGTACATTCGCCACACATACTTTAGCTTGATTTATGTGCCTGGGAATTACAATAATTTTAAATTTAAAAAATGGTGTTTACGTATTGGCTAATATATTTATGTGTTGCGTGTTGTAATATATATGTTTTCATGTGTTGGCGGATGTATTTATGTGTGTATGTATAGGATAATGTGTATATCTATGCATATATTTTGGTTATTATATATGTTGGTTAATGTATATATGTGTTTGAATATGTCAGCCAATGTATATGTGTGTGTGAATATGTTGGTCACTGTATATATGTGGGTGAATATGTTGGCTAATGTATATATGTGGGTGAATGTATTAGCTTATTTAAATATGGGTGTGAATGTGTTGGCCAGAAATAAGGATAATGAAGTAAAGCACACGAAACAGAGATTTATTTTATTCTATGACAACCATTGATTTTTATGTCATGTAGTTTTATGAAATGCTATCTAATCTAGAATTGAAAATGGCCAGATGACCAACTCATCTTATCCAACTTGTATGTATTGTTTTAAACATCTCATGTTGTCTACTCACAAAATCCAAAAAGTCTGCTCACAGCTGATTTCCCACCTTTATACTCTTAATTTAAGCCATCTGTAACTCCCAGTTCACTCCCCTTGTTTCATTCATTCCAGATTTTTTTGCTTTATGTTACAAAGAAACTCTTACCTTTATTCTATTTTTAACCTTCAGTGGTACTGGGACACACCCTCAGTTGTTTTTTTTTATGTCATGCCATGTTTCACCTTTACTCACTTCTTGTGGGCCCAGATCTGAGTTCACCTTTACTCACTTCTTGTGGGCCCAGAGCTGAGTTCACCTTTACTCACTTCTTGTGGGCCCAGATCTGAGTTCACCTTTACTCACTTCTTGTGGGCCCAGAGCTGAGTTCACCTTTACTCACTTCTTGTGGGCCCAGATCTGAGTTCACCTTTACTCACTTCTTGTGGGCCCAGAGCTGAGTTCACCTTTACTCACTTCTTGTGGGCCCAGATCTGAGTTCACCTTTACTCACTTCTTGTGGGCCCAGAGCTGAGTTCACCTTTACTCACTTCTTGTAGGCCCAGATCTGAGTTCACCTTTACTCACTTCTTGTGGGCCCAGAGCTGAGTTCACCTTTACTCACTTCTTGTAGGCCCAGATCTGAGTTCACCTTTACTCACTTCTTGTGGGCCCAGAGCTGAGTTCACACAATGAATGGTTTTTGTTGTTGTTTTTATTTGGTTATTTTTTAAAAATATTAATCATTAATTAGCTATGACATTCTTTGCGAAATATTTGATGCTGTGTTGCAGTACTGATCTAACCAGTTAACTCAAAAAAAATGTACTTGCGTATATATATAAGTGTGATAATACCAACTTATAATGTGTAAACTCTTGTGGATCAGAAATATTGTGCAATGCTAATGTTCTTTGTAACTCTTATCTTTCAGCATCTTAGCATTCCTTTACCAATTTCAGCTGATGCTCTACACTGCAAACAGGACAGCATTCCTTAGACATTTCAGTCAGATTGAAGTTGACCTGATATTTCACATAATATATTGTCACTGAGCAAATTTTACACATAGCATGAACAAAGCAACAAACTCTCTTGATATACCGAAACGAGGCTCTTTCCTGCAACAAGTTTTTTCTTACAACTACATTGTTTTTTGTTACTATTTTCTTATAACAACTACATTGTTTTTCTTACTATTTTCTTATAATAACTACATTGTTTTTGTTAGCATTTTAAAAGTTTTATGTTATTAATTTTGCCGAGTGATATCTGTTCTTGTAAACTAGCAAATATTTCCATCCTGTGTATGTTTCTCAGTTTGTCATTTTTTTAAATAAAAGATATTACTGGGAGATAAATGCCATATGTTGACAGTATACTGATATTATTGTGATTAGTCAAGAATTTCAAACAGTATTTATGATATTGTGAAATGACACATGCTACACACACTTGTTGAGCTAGACTGGGTGATGTCATTTTGTTGAACAGATTGGTCAATTAATTAAATACGATCATTAATGTTTGTGCCTAACTTATTTCAAAACTAAATATTTATATCACGATGTTGTCCCTGTAACTTCTGGATGATACGACAAGAGCTCAATGCAAATTCAGGGACAAACAATTTCATAGAATCCTTTAATTTATCTCATTAATGTGTATATTTTTTTACCTAGTTTTTACACTACACTCAATTTTTTCCATTTATTTCTGAACAGTTAAGTTTCATTTCATTGCATGACAATCCTTACACATGACAGTTATTTTTTAAACATGACATGGTTTTAATCTATCATGGTTGGCACATATCAGTTGACTGCTGAAAGATGACATACATGGTTTATTTTGATGTCTTTCATTGTAAGAAATAAGTGGCATCAGATGTCATGGCATTACACTGCATTGAAAGAAGAGAGGTTGGTGTTAGCCCATTACTTGTAGAAATAACTGACTTCAGATGTCATGGCATTATACTGCATTGAAAGAAGAGAGGTTGGCGTTAGCACATTACTTGTAGAAATAACTGACTTCAGATGTCATGGCATTATACTGCATTGAAAGAAGAGAGGTTGGCGTTAGCCCATTACTTGTAGAAATAACTGTAGCATATTTTCTCAGATCAGTAATAAATATATCATTCAGCTTCATGGCAGTTAAAATGAATATCTTGTATGTGGAAAATAATCTTGATATATCTCGGTTGTTTGAGTGATCTAGAGTTATTCACCTGAAATGGTGTCATTATCTAAGGATAATTTTTTTATTATTAAACAAAAGATAAAACATAATATTATGGGGTGCTTTTTTTTAGAATATTTGATAGCACTTCTTAATATTGTGTCATTATTTTGTCTGGATTCACCACTGCTTTCCCTAATGTATATTAATCATAAAGAAATTAAACTGGAGTGTATCTGAGCACATGAATTAAAATTTATGTAATTTTTTGAAGGATTATATTTGTTTAATTTCTGATGAATGAATGTTTTTCCTTAGAGAAAATGTCAACAAAATCAGATTGTATTTGATTTTATTTGGCACAGCAGCCGAAATTATAAGATTTGTACAGGATTACAGTAAAGCAGCAAAAATTTCAACATGCAAAAATATTGCTAGGGGGAATTGTTCCTGCACAAAGGCAAATAGGCATCTGTTAGATATTCAATTGCATTTTGTTATAGGCACTGTTAGATGTATCAATAGCATTTTGTTATACAGCTCTCCCATAATGAAGTGATCAGTACACATACAATAATTTACCAAAACAAAAAAAAGGAATACCAAATGACTTGTTCTCCTTATGTTTCAACAAGCTGCATTCCAATTTTTAAAGTTTTCAATTGAAATGACAATCATTTCAAACTTTTGTAAAAGAGAGTTCCTAGCATGGAAAGTAACTACCAACATAAAAGGCCTTCTAATTGACATTTAAGAGCACAGTGCTGTAGTTACAATCCTAGAGGCAGATAGTTTATGCATAAATATTTTTAAATCTTTACTTAAGTTACGTTAATTAAGTCATTGTCTAATGGTGGAATAAATAAAGAGATAATCTATAGCTTAGATGGCTGACCTAATCAGACATAAAATATGCATCAAAGATCTGCCAAAACAAACAAAAATATACAGATCAAAGCTTGTGAGCAAATATCTGGCTAGCCACATTGCGCATACTGTCAATTGGTGTCCTGATTCTTAGACAGCTTTTAAACGCATATGATGAACAAATGCAATTTTATGCCTGTCCATTATTATTAGCTTATGCTGTTAGGTGTTAGTGTTCACATTAAGTTATATGCTTCCACATCAGCTGGAAGTCAAATTTGGTAAAAAAAAATATTAAAAACTAGCAGAACACTGAATTATGAATTAGCTGTACTTAAAATGGTGCATCAGGTTGCTTGAAATATTCACACAAAAATTTGACAATTTTATTTTCATTTTAAAATATCTAGAATTGTCATGAGCGTTAAGTCAAGAGTGTAACAAAGGGATACAACCTTTAATTTAAATCAAGAGTGTAACAAAGGGATACAACCTTTAATTTAAATCAAAGACACATTATTTTTTTTTAATGCCAATAAATAAGGCACTTCATAGTGTAAGGCACTTTGTAAGGCACTTCATAGTGTAAGGCACTTTATAGTGTAAGGCACTTCATAGTGTAAGGCACTTTATAGTGTAAGGCAGTTTATAGTGTAAGGCACTTCATAGTGTAAGGCACTTCAAATGTTGTCACTTTTGAATGAAAATTTGACATTGACCTATGACCATATTTTGTCAATTTTGAACCTTAAATTATATATATATATTTAATACTATTCACATCATTAAATGTCTACAATCACAATCAGTAAAAAAAAAAGACAGGCTTAATACACTTTGAATGATTGTATTTTAAAATTGTAAACAACTGTTCCTGGTCTCAAGTGTCTATTAAAGGCACATGACTAACATATACATCAGTATTACATTACAATGAAAACCTGCTTCTTGCCAGCAGAAGTTGTGTCAATCATACATTTATAGAGTATATATGTGATTTTACACTTAAGGAACGAATGTGTCAAAAGGCTAATGACAAATATTTTCTGTAATACTGTTAAGAGGAAAGATGCCCCCAAACTTATGTTAACAATTCACACATTCTAAATAAAAGTCAAAACAGTAAATGAATAAATAAGCCCGTTTTTAAAGTTGAGAAAATCACAAATTAGAAATAAAGGAATCAAAGAAAATTATTAAATCACTAATCATAGCCCGCCAAACAATGACCACGGCAGTGCATGATCTTCCCATCTACTAATGTTACCTAATAAAATATGCCTTTAAGTAACACATTTTGTAAGAATTACAATTTGTCCCGTCCCCCCCCCCCCCCAAACACACAGGTATGCCACAGCAACCGGATCTGTATTAATATTCAAATGTTTTAACCCCCCCCCCTTCTTTTTACACCACAGATGTATTACACCGTATTATTTAATTTGAGACCATTTCCTTAAAGCAAAAAAAAAAATTGCACTAAACGCGTTTGCAGTATTTTTAACAATCTCATTTAGCTAACAATCTCATTTAGCGCAATTATCTGGAATTCATATTGCACGCTACTGAACTCACCATTGCACCACATTTTCTTTCATACCTAGAAAATTATAGTTATTGATAATAATAACAAAAATACATTCAAATGATTTCAAATACATTGAAAGTCCCACTTTAAAATGAGACATGAGAACGAAGATAACACATAAAGCAACAGAGCTTTGTTAAAATACTTCATAATCTACAGGGCATCTTCCAAAAAGTAAATTACATAGCTTTAAAAAATTGGAATTCTTTGCAGACACAGATGCTGATTTATACACATAAGCATTCTTCCTATGGCTGCTTAGAAGGCCAGGAGTTTCAATTATATACATAAATGGGATTATCTGTGTTGATAAAAATAGAAATCTGTTTCTTTATAATTCAAAGTTGCTGTTTTTATGTTGTTCAATGTACAAACTTGATTGGGATAAATGGTTCAGTTATTGGTCGCTAAACTTGTCGAATGTATTCAGAGAATGAAAACTGCCTGAACAGGAATGCATGGCTCACATTCTTCAAAATGCTTAGACATTTAAACAATGGAGAAAATAAAGGAAAACCTCTGTGACAGGTCATCAACTCTTTGCCAATGTCCACCTACAACTGACTTGTTTAGGGGGGTTTTCTTGGGATAGAAAAATTTTCCGGGAAGTCTTTAGTTTAATAAAATCCTGGGAGAGAAACCCTATTGTTCGGTGAACAATGAAAGTGTTAAAAACTATTCCTAATGGATTGTCCATGACTGGAAATACAGCCTCTCATTTGTGGAATTTTAAAATTTGCATTCTTAATTAATTGCTTAAACTTCAGCACTTGAACTTAACTAGTACATGTATTAAGATGCTATATGGATTTCAATTTTCAAAACATGATAAATTGATCCATGGGCAAAGAGTTGAAGAAATGAGTGAGTAGAGTATTTCAACCAATGGGAAACAATTAAACAAAGGGAGATAATACTGTATTTAAAACCAAAAAAAAAACGCATGAAGTCTAAACTTCACAGAAGCTAGTTTTACCAAAGAAAGGAAAGAAATAAGCCATTATGACGTTTGTCAGGTTTCATTAGACAGCTAACAAATAATTTGCCATCATACATTGGTAAATCAAAACACTGAAAATATAACAATTGCTCTGTCATGACCATTATGTGATAATATCTGATCTACCATTTTGATGTTGCATTGCAAATTCATTATTAAAGCGTCATCTAGACTCTTACTCCGGACTCTGGCTTAATTTTGCGTAAAATCATACCTTTCAAGGAATGAAGCAAGCAAGGCGAAGCTGTATTCAAGTCAGAAAAACATGTTAGCTGAAACATATAGCAATACTCAAACATATCTGAATATGAACACTTTTCATAGAGTCAAAAAATCATAAATTATCTTATGAGAGACAAATTATAACCAGACTCTGTATTCTGTACATTTTGAAAACAAAAATAGCTGCTGACCTTTACATACAGATAACTGGAAATCAATTTGAAGATTAATATTCCAACAGTAACATCCAATACTTCAGAACAATATTATTCAGCATACAGCTAATAAAATATTGTGTCCACTTTGGCTCTGGTTGAGTTCAAAATGTGTTTCTCCTTGTTCCCAAAAGCAAACTGTTTCTCAGTGTAGTTGTGAGCCTTCAGTTGACCCTACGACAGTAGTAGCCAAGCATTTTACACTTCTCACACAGGTGCTGAGGATGAACTTTACTCTGGTCTGACACGTCCAGGCCATCAGGTTTTTCTAGGGGTCTCTGAGGAATTAATTATCAATTAGGAACAAATATTTTTCTTAATAATTTATAAAAAGTATATTTATATTGACCAAAGCTTGCTCAATGTTACATTAAAACTCAAATCTTGACTTTTGTGAAACAGTCTTTTATTTGCATAAAGGGGAGGGGGGGAATGATATTTAGTAATATATCGAGAGTGAAATAAACTTTTTGAAAAACAATTAACTAAGTAACTGGTCAGATACATCTCAGAAATGTCATGATAATATTATCCAATTCAATTTGTTTACATTTTGTGACTTCTTCATTTTACTTGTGTACAGCAGAGTACAGATTCAACAATAGAATATCCCAGTAAGATTTTTAAACAGTGTAAAGGTCAAAACTACAAATTTCAAGCCTCTCTTGGTTGGAAAGTTATTATCTATGAGCTCACATTTAACATGTTGAAAGATGAAAAGTAAGTTTAATTGACAGCAAGGAAACTTTTATGATATTATCACAAGATGAAAGATGACATTTGCTAAAGACATGTCAACATAAAATAAGTGACAGACATCTGGTGTAACTGACCTGCTTGTGAGGATAGACCAGTATGTGACACTTGATGCATTCCTGGCCCATGTTGGCCCAACTGTTGCCGCTCATCCATTTACGCTTGCATTTAGGACATTTGTACTCCCCGAAACATCGCTTCTTACCTTGGTATGGAGTTAAACCTTCACCTTTAGGCCTAGCCTAGATTAGGGGAAAGAATTTGAACAAAATATTGTCAGTAAATTCAAAGGAACTCAACATTTTTTATTCATTCATTGAGTCTTATGGAAATATGATGACAAGAAGAAGTTACCCTAAGCCTTAAATCTTTAGGATTAGTGAATCTATTGGCATAGTGTACAACACACCTCCCATGTGTACAACATACCTCCAAGATAAAAAATGCAACTAACATTGCCTTTTTGGCAATTGGATGCTTATGCAGATATTATTTAACCATTGATACAAATAGAGCTGGTATCCTAATTTAAGGTGGTGACCTTTATTTGCAGGTATGAGTATGAGTACTTATGTCAGATTTAATAATTCACATAGATGATTTGGTGAGCTTAAATAAGTGGATGACCATCAAACACTTCTTATAAGTTAATTGAGATTTACCCAAAATCAAAATAACTTATAAATTTAACTTATAGTATAAGTATAACTTATAGGTATAACTAATTTAATTATATTTTTAAAATATAAATTTAGTAAATTCTTAGATCCCTTAGTTCACACAAAGAAGTTATATTAAAGCATATCTCTAAATGCCATTGTTGTTACTTTGACATTGTCCATCCATACAATTTACATATTATTTTGTAAAACATTTCATGAACTAATGTGTGACATGTTTACCAAGCTTGTTTGACAGCTTGTTCTGTTGTCTTCTTGTTAGGGTTAAAGGTTATGAGAAATTCAACATTGTGCAGTCCACAGCAGTCTAACTTTAATTGTCATACACTGCTACAGACACTTTAAAAATGGCTAAAAATTTACTTTGGACGAAATGTAGACAAGTTATAAAGTAAACAAACTCAGTTTAATGTAGCAGCAATCACGACAATATTTCTTAAATCATGAGAGGTAATATGATTTCTAAAAGTAATCTAAAATGACATCCAAAAGAATCAGCATTCAACACATACATGGCCCAAAATCTTTCTCAAACTAAGTTTGTCTTTACTCTACTTTTACCTACTTTTGCTCATACTTGTACAAAATGTTGATCAGCTTACAAACACAGCTTCTGGGATATCATTATTAAGACAAGTTTTGGTCAAGTTTTGGACAAGTTTTGGCCAAGTTTTTGGTCAAGTTTTGGTCAAGAATACATGTATTTCATTTGGACAGTGCTGCTGCCGTGGTAGCTGACATTAAAATGGCATGTTAACTTTCTGTCAGATAAATCTATTTGGAAAAAAATATTTCTTTAGAGAGCAAGTGTCACACAAGTAACAGTGTAGGCCTACCTGAGGACAATCTTTGATGTAGTGACCTTTGGTGAAACACAGGTGACAAAGGTAAGAGCTGGGTGGACGTTTCCCTAGTCTTCTGTCTTGAGAGATGGCAAGGTCAGAGAACTGGTCAGCCAGATCTACAATACTGCTGTAGGGTGAGGGGCTGGACACTGATTGGGATGGGAACGGGGTCTGGAAGGAAGAACATTACATTAACTCATACACAATTTGGAAGAAAAAAATTGTTTGTCATAGATCAATCAATAAATGTGGGCTTTGTTTTAGACCAATCAATGAATGTGAGCTTTGTTGTAGACCAATCAATGAGTTTGAGCTTTGTTGTAGACCAATCAATGAGTTTGAACTTTGTTGTAGACCAATCAATGAGTTTGAACATCTGTTTTAAAGCTTGCAATTATTTGAAAACAAAATACTACAAAATAGTTATTCAACTATTGTTTCAAAACTATTTTTTGGCCTAAATCATTAATGACCGTAATCATGATAGAACACTACATCTGTTTCAAGTCTGGATGAAAAGGATAGGTCTATAAATTATTTATATTCTAAAGTTAAAATCACTTCAACAGCTTCATACAATCTACTTTCAGGCCCCTTCCCCCAAACATTGTCCTTTCAGTGAATAGAAGGATTCAAAGATAATACAAATGTTTTATTCACTGGTACAGATTAAGGCCCTAATCATGCCTCATGTGGTAGGGTTGTTACAAAGTATGGATTTTATAGTGTAACAAATTTATTTAATGACAGTTTTTCTTCTTCTATATTTTAGGGTCTAAGATCAATTTACTGATCATTCTGGCTCCTGGTATGAATTTATAGTTTGCTCTTAGACGAGTTGCTATCCAAGGCTAACGAGCCCATCCGCACTGGGTGCTTGGGATGTTTTTGCTTGCCTTGGCTTTGGTGGCGATTGAACTCCAGACCACCAGCTTTGGGGATTGAACTCCAGATCACCAGCTTTGGGGATTGAACTCCAGACCACCAGCTTTTTGGACTGAGTCAGTTTAGAACGTTCGGCTCTAATCGGTATAAAAAATAATCTACTGGGTCACAGGTTCAAACAAGTACCCACATTTGTGGGTCACAGGTTCAAACAAGTACCCACATTTACATCACATAGAATTTATTAAACAACTTTACACCAAATGGAATGAGCCAACTTCACAATCAGATAATGGTAAAAATCATACAAGCCAGACAATCATGTTTGTATGCGGTACATGTCTATCATACAAACTAGACTATCATGTAACATAATATGGCGACGAAGGTCATGCTTTATGAGGACATGCACTTGAAATAATAATAAAAATCTGGCATCGGCTAAGCTAAAACACGTGTTGGCTTTGAGATTAAAAAGTATAACTCTGTAACTGTCATGACTATCCAACAATTCTGTAAGATTCTCCCCCTTTCCACGAGTCTCACACACGATTCTAGTATTGGCGGTTAACCGGACAAACGTAGGGGCTGACCACCGAGTCATTTGTAGTGAAGAGATGTTATCATGGGAAGAGCGTGGTGTTGAGATAAACACGACTAATGTAGCAGGAGGTGTTGTAATCAGATCTCTTAAATATGTCATGTGATGAGGGGCTATCCTGATACTGACCACCCAAGGACGCAATTTTCCCCTTACAAAGACTACAACCTGAAATGAGGACGTAGTAGTCCCACTACGTCGAGCTCACAAAGACGGTGTACTGTGTACACATGAACGCTTGTGGGTAGACTATGTACACCAGGGGTTAGCAAGCTTAACTCGCGCCCGGGGCACAATACCTTTTTAGCGCCCCCCTATTCGAAAACCATGCAATATTATAGGTAAAATATACCATTTGGCGCCCCTTTGTGAGTAGCGCCGAGGGCATGATGCCCCCTTGCCCCCCCCCCGCTACGCCACTGATGTACACATGAACGCTTGTGGGTAGACTATGTACACATGAACGCTTGTGTGTAGACTATGTACACATGAACCCTTGTGTGTAGACTATGTACACATGAACCCTTGTGTGTAGACTATGTACACATGAACGCTTGTGTGTAGACTATGTACACATGAACCCTTGTGTGTAGACTATGTACACATGAACGCTTGTGTGTAGAATATGTACACATGAACGCTTGTGTGTAGACTGTGTACACATGAACGCTTGTGGGTAGACTATGTACACCAGTGGTGTAGCAAGCTTAACTCGCGCCCGGGGCACAATACCTTTTAGCGCCCCCCTATTCGAAAACCATGCAATATTATATATAAAATATACCATTTGGCGCCCCTTTGTGAGTAGCGCCCAGGGCATGATGCCCCCTTGCCCCCCCCCCCCCGCTACGCCACTGATGTACACATGAACGCTTGTGTGTAGATTATGTACACATGAACGCTTGTGTGTAGACTATGTACACATGAACGCTTGTGTGTAGATTATTTACCTATGAACGCTGTTATAAATTGTTTTAAGTTGTTAGTGGAAAGTTGTTCGTTTTCCTGATTGAACCGTGAAGATATTACTTGTCTGCAAAATTCAAATCAAACCATCGAAGACACAAATTGTAAAAGAATCAATATCATCGTAGAAACACATGCGTTTGGTAATAAAAGGGTTTCACCGACCAATCTTCCCACCGACTAATCTTATCTCTGACCAATCTTCCCTCTGACCAATCTTCCCCACCGACCAATCTTCACCACAGACCAATCTTCCCTCTGACCAATCTTCCCACCGACCAATCTTCCCCACCGATCAATCTTCCCCACCGACCAATCTTCCCTAACAGTGAGACGAAACCGAAAGACACTTTTGAGGAACCGAATGATCGAACATGGCAGCAGCCATGGAAGCAGTTATGGAAGCAGTTATGGAAGCGGTTATGGAAGCAGTTATGGAAGCAGCTATGGAAGCAGTTATGGAAGCAGTTATGGAAGCAGCTATAGAAGCAGCTATGGAAGCAGCTATGGAAACAGTTATGGAAGCAGTTATGGAAGCAGTTATGGAAGCAGCTATGGAAGCAGTTATGGAAGCAGTTATGGAAGCAGTTATGGAAGCAGCTATGGAAGCAGCTATGGAAGCAGTTATGGAAGCAGTTATGGAAGCAGTTATGGAAGCAGCTATAGAAGCAGCTATGGAAGCAGTTATGGAAGCAGCTATAGAAGCAGCTATGGAAGCAGCTATGGAAGCAGTTATGGAAGCAGTTATGGAAGCAGCTATGGAAGCAGCTATGGAAGCAGTTATGGAAGCAGTTATGGAAGCAGCTATAGAAGCAGCTATGGAAGCAGCTATGGAAGCAGTTATGGAAGCCGTTATGGAAGCAGCTATGGAAGCAGCTATGGAAGCAGCTATGGAATAACAAAGAGACATTTCAAAGAGGGCAATAGTAATTTTAGTTGACCATTCGTGCTGTTGTGACCAGTTCAGTACTGGCTGTGTAGCGTTTGTCCCGGTCAGTCGGTCAGGCGTGATTTGTTGTGACTAGTACAGGTAAAAACTAGGAGATTAAAATATGCTATGTAACAAAAGATCGATGATATAATCTGATATCCAGTTTAATTATGACAGGTAGATATAAGCAGCACGCCGGCTCCAGGTAAAAATGTCAAGAGCAACATAGCGGCCTGTTCACTGTTCATCACCTTTGTTGATCTGACCAAAGCGTTTGACTCGCAGCAGAGATGGCCCAGTAGAGATGGCCTGTGGACGGTAATGGAGAAGTTTGGCTGCCCGAGGAGATTTATTAAAATAGTACGTCAACTCCATGATGGTATGGTGGTGAGGATGATTCATGATGGTATGATGGCGAGGGTGATGTCATGATGGCGAGGGTGATGTCATGATGGCGAGGGTGATGTCATGATGGTATGGTGGCTACGGTGATGGATTCTGGAGATGAGTCTGTGGCTTTTACTGTCACTAATGACGTAAAACAATTAGGCTGTGTCCTAGCCTTACCACTTTGTAACTTGGTATTCTCAGAAATGCTGACTGATGCTTTTCTGGACAATAATGATGGCATTCCTGTAAGATGCATGACAGACAGAGGGCTATTTGATCTTAGGAGACTGGAAGCTGTTATGAAAGTTAAAGAAATGGTTATTCGAGACATCTTGTTTTTTATGATGACTGTGCCCTAAATACAGGCTCGGAACTTAAATATACCTCATCGCTTTTCTAAGGTCTGCAACACTACGGTCTGACATTTAATAAGAAAAAACCGAGATCTTGCCCCAGCCAGCTCCAGGAAAAGCATATAAAGAACATGCAATATCAGTGAAGGAACATAATCTCCAAGTAGTATAAAAATTCCCATATATGGCAGCACCATCTCCTGGTCAGTAGCAGTAGATGATGAGATCAACAACAGAATTTCCAAAGCAAATGTTTCATTTGGAAGGCTCCGCAAGAGTGTCTAGGAGCAAATGGGACTCCTACTTGCTACTAAGCTGAACGTGTATAGGGAAATCCTATTAACATATCTCCCATTTGCTAGCGAGACGTGGACAGTGTATAGCAGACATGCTAGACAACTAAACCATCCCCACCTATGCTGTCTACGTAAACTTCTTGGCATGAGGTGACAGGACAAAGTCCTGATACACAGGTCCTAGAACAGGCTGGTAGGACAAAGTCCTGATACAGAGGTCCTACAACAGGCTGGTAGGACAAAGTCCTGATACAGAGATCCTATGGCTGGTAGGACAAAGCCCTGATACAGAGGTCCTACAACAGGCTGGTAGGACAAAGCCCTGATACAGAGGTCCAACAACAGGCTGGTAGGACAAAGCCCTGATACAGAGGTCCTACAACAGGCTGGTAAGACAAAGTCCTGATAGAGAGGTCATACAACAGGCTGGTAAGACAAAGCCCTGATACAGAGGTCCTACAACAGGCTGGTAAGACAAAGTCCTGATACAGAGGTCCTACAACAGGCTGGTAAGACAAAGTCCTGATACAGAGGTCCTACAACAGGCTGGTAAGACAAAGTCCTGATACAGAGGTCCTACAACAGGCTGGTAAGACAAAGCCCTGATACAGAGGTCCTACAACAGACTGGTAAGACAAAGTCCTGATACAGAGGTCCAACAACTGGCTGGTAAGACAAAGCCCTGATACAGAGGTCCTACAACAGGCTGGTAGGACAAAGTCCTGATACACAGGTCCTACAACAGGCTGGTAGGACAAAGTCCTGATACAGAGGTCCTACAACAGGCTGACGTTATCAGTATCCACGCGCTCCTACAAAAAGGATAAGCCAGGTAAGAGGGGCATGTTGAGAGAATGCCAGACAGCAGACTTCCTAAACAACTAATGTTCTGTGAATTTCTCCAGAGGGAAACTGGTGGGCAGAAAAAACGCTATGACTATCTTAAAGCTTCACTCAAATCATTGAATCACTGGTAGAGCACAATCCTCAGAAAACAAAAAAAGTTGCTGCCCTCTTGGATACTACTTCTCAGCTAAGTGCTATTTTTTAAATTTAATTCAAATTTTTTTTTCTGTTGTTTGTTTGCTGACGAAAGCTTCCTGCCGACACATTCGTTGTTTTGTTGCGTTCTCTTTTTTCAGACTTGACCATTCTTCGATTTACTCACTTCCTTTATACTTATAGTCCTCAAGACCTCAGGCCCCAAACGGAATTTTATTAAAAATTAATAGCTCCCCAAGAGTTTCTTCCCCATAATGATGGATATATGTGCCATGTTTGTTGAAGATCCATCATTCCATGTAAAAAACGTATGCAGAACAAATCCACCCACAAACAAACAACAAACGTTCACTTTTGTGGCTATATATGATATGATGTGTACGGCCCGTTATCGGCTTCATGCATAACTACGTATAATATATCATAGAATTAAATGTGTGAATTATAATTTGCATACATTATAAAACAAATAGCAAACAAATATTTAATCACAAGCGAGAATAGAACCACAACCCGGATGAGCCGCCATTTTTTTCTATTTACTTTTATGTAGTCGATAATCAACATTTATAATTGGACTTACACGTATGATTAAAGTTAGATAAATTGTGCAACACATAAACCCTGACACATAAGAGTTTATACTTAACATATATCGAGACTTTTTCTGTGACTTTTTTCATGTGACATTTTTATCCTACATTCAACCTTAACACCTGGTTCTGTCAGACTTAAGATAGGTTGCACCCCCTGGCTAGGATACTTAATTCCACCCACCCTCTCTTCTTGTCTTTTTATTAGCACCACTCCACGTGACGTCATACTTACTAGCTTGCACACCCGGCAGTCACTTCACACCGACCAATTGATTTTGTCCAGTCACCCAGCCAACGCGCTTCCACATCCTTTAGATTTAGGCGACTAAACCACACTATCACGTGACCTGGTCATTAAAACCATCTTTATCTGTTATCATTATGCTTCTTATCACAGAGGCCAAAGCTCACGTTACCACACTAATCCTTTCCGTTTCTTTTTTTTTTTTTTTGTCAAGGATTCATAAATGAAACAAATCATTTCTACAGTAACTATATTATGTTTGAATACCATAAAAGTTTTGCATTTGCTGCCCTTACCGTTATCAATATTACATAATTCCTATCTTAACTTTTCTTGACCCAATATCCTAAAACTACTTTTGGTAACATTATACATAATGAGGTGAATTCAAGAAAAAGTTTTCTTTGGAACGCCTGGACGCATTTCCAGATTAATGTACCCATACTACCGGATGATGACAAAGGTTGGGTGGTCACTTTAGAGGGGTAGTAAATAGGGGGTGCAGAAAAGGGGGGGGGGCGTAAAAATGAATCTCCGCCCACCGCGTGCCAAACAATCAAGTTACGCCTCTAGTTATGCCTCTAGTTACGCCTATAGTTATGCATCTAGTTACACCTCTAGTTACGCCTCTAGTTACGCATCTAGTTAACGTTAAGCACAATAAAGTCATCCCATGTACAGCAACAAAAAGTTCTTTCTGCAGCTTTAACATTTTATTTCAACGGGGAAATTTCGAATGTGCCAGAAAATAAGAAACAAAATCCCAAACTTACCGAGTTTAGGCTGCTGTAGTCGTGTTGCTGACTTGACCAAGAGTCGATGTAGCCACTTGGATTGGACAGACCGTTGGTCTTCAGGAGATTGTTGACGTTGATCATACTGGTCAGTGGAGACTGTGGATTAGTGCTGGCCAGTGAGTGCAGTGACTGGATGTTGCTGTTGACAAAACTCCCACTTGCTATAGATTGGAGGTTGCCATTCGTCAGGCTGCCGTTGGCTAAGGAAGAAATATTTCCGCTGTGGGACGGCAAGTTGCCGTTGATGAAGCTTCCGTTGCAGGAGGAGAGGGAATGGCTTCCGGCATTCCCCAGAGAGCTGAGAGCGGAAGTTGACTGGAAATGTTCCCCTAGCCATGACATGTCGCTGTTTGTAGAGGCGCCATTGCCACTGTAGAGACCAGGACTGACATGACCGCCATGTTGATGGACGGACTGGTCAGCTAACGTTAAGTACATCCAGTTAAACAGCTGATTAGGCTGATACATCGTATCAACAGATGAGGCCATGTCTAGGCCTACGTTAGGAATAATGTTGCCGGAAAATGGTTCTGTGAAATTTTATAACAAAAAATGTATTAGATGTATTTTATACCATTATATTGACACGCATGACATGCAGGTCCGACCTTAGAGGTACGGGCAACTGCCTGGAATGCCACATTCTAGGGGCGTCCTTTTTGATTCCAAACACACGCAAAAATTAATACTATTCACGGAAAATAAGTTTTACACAAATGAAGAATATTATGCCGTTTTTAATAAAATAACGGGACATCTCAAACCAAAGTTGTGACCCGATCTCACCAAAGAATAGTTGAGTCACTGGAGCCGTTCCCGGCTCCAATGCTTTTTTAACCGATGGCGGTCTACCTGGGTAACTTTTAAATTTTTATTCAATTCAGTTGGATAGATTATCATATTTTAAATCAAGGCTTCGTGCTATTTTTATTTTATTGAACCTAGAAGTATTTTAAAATAAATGTTTTAGTGAATATATGTTGACAACGTGTTACATTATTTGTAAAAATAAAAAAGTATAGAACTCTTTGAAAACAGCTGCCTTTATATAATTAGTGCAATGCTTTTTTTATTTTATTTTGTTGTTGTTTTTTTTACTGCTAACACTACTTCGTATTAGAAGACCAAACGTGTTTTTCTAAGTTAACCAACAGACGCTTTGGTTAACACTTTTGTTGACTGATATAGTTTAGCGATTGAACCATTTTTTAATTATTTTTTTTTTAAAATGTTTGTCCATATTTCCCAACGAAAAGGGATTTTAAGAACTAGATCTATTTCGCAAACATCAGATTGTAACATTATTATTATTTTTTTTCTGGGGGTGGGGGGAGTAAAATTAGAGTAAATTATTAGATTCTTTGTAAAATGTTGTTGATTGTCTGCTGTATATTGAAAAATGATGTTGAATGTCTGCTGTCTAGTGAAAATGATGTTGACTGTCTGCTGTCTAGTAAAAATGATGTTGACTGTCTGCTGTCTATTGAAAATGATGTTTGCTGTCTGATGTCTAGTGAAAATGATGTTGACTGTTTGCTGTCTGGTGAAAATGATGTTGACTGTCGACTAGCTGCTGGATGAAACCAACTATTAGAATTTTATTATCAAATTCAGAAGCTTCAAGCTGAAAGTCAGACTTTATTTCTTTTGTGGGGTTATCTTCCCATCTTTGATGCTTCCCATCTTTGATGCTTCCCATCTTTGATGCTTCACATCTTAAATGCTTCACAGCTTATATGCAAACAGATTTGTCTTTAGTACTCTATATACAATCAAAATAATAATTATGTTTATACCTAGTTGTCAATATAAGTCGGCTATTTTAGGATATTATAACCTTATATTTTGTCTTCTACAGAAGCAACTTTTAAAATTATCAACATTTAAGACTCTCTTGTAAGATGGCTTGAAGATTAGTAGGTGGTAAGGGCGCCAACATTTAGAACAGACTCGGGTGCCAAAAAAGCTCATGGATACATATAAAAAATGTGCAGTGACATGGACACACATTGACACATAGCCAAACATGCAGTGACAGGGACACACATTGACACATGACCAACCATGCAGTGATATGGACACACATTGACACATGACCAAACATGCAGTGACATGTATGGACATTAATAAAACAAAACGTGCATTGACATGGACACATTAATATGAACAAACGTCCAGCGACATGATGTTTGGACAGATCAACAAACATGAACTGACTTGGACACATTTACAAACGTGCAGTGATATGGACACATATGAAAAAATACTGACATCCACACATCAGTAACTCATGAAGTGGGATGGTAGCCATCGTGGTTTAAAATGACTGGAGATATATTGAATTGTGTATGTAGTATTATGACTGGAGATATATTGAATTGTGTATGTAGTATTATGACTGGAGATATATTGAATTGTGTATGTAGTATTATGACTGGAGATATATTGAATTGTGTATGTAGTATTATGACTGGAGATATATTGAATTATATGTGTAATTTAATGACTGGAGATATATTTAATTTTGTATGTAGGATTATGACTGGAGATATATTGAATTGTATGTGTAGTTTAATGACTGGAGATATATTGAATTCTATATGTAGTATTATGACTAGAGATATATTGAATTCTATATGTAGTATTATGACTGGAGATATATTGAATTCTATATGTAGTATTATGACTGGAGATATATTGAATTCTATATGTAGTATTATGACTGGAGATATATTGAATTCTATGTGTAGTATAATGATTGGAGATGTATTGAATTCTATATGTAGTATTATGACTGGAGATAAATTGAATTGTGTATTTAGTATTATGACTGGAGATATATTGAATTCTATATGTAGTATTATGACTGGAGATATATTGAATTCGATATGTAGTATTATGACTGGAGATATATTGAATTCTATATCTAGTATTATGACTGGAGATATATTGAATTGTGTATGTAGTATTATGACTGGAGATATATTGAATTCTATATGTAGTATAATGACTGGAGATGTATTGAATTCTATATGTAGTATTATGACTGGAGATATATTGAATTGTGTATGTAGTATAATGACTGGAGATGTATGGGACGGTGTATGTATTTTTTAAATAAAATGTGTTTTTGAATGAATTCATACAACTTAGACATACAGACCTAAAAATCACTGGAATACAATTCTATAAAGAACAAGGATCGCCAGAACATGATTTAAAGATCTTGAAAAAATAGGGGCCACTAGAACATGGTTTGGGCCTCCTTATCATGGCCCACCCTAATATTACAGGGCCAACATAACTATATGGGCCACCATAACTAATACGGCCAGAATTACTTAGAAAGGCCTACATTAAATAGAAGGTCCACCATTTCTTAAAAAGGCCACTATTACATGATAGGTGTCACTTTTGCTTGATAAGAACAGACCTTGCATGACAAGTGCCACCATTAAATGATATGTGACCCCATTGCATTATCAGGGCCACCATTTCGTGATAAGTGCAATCATTGCATGATAACAGCCCCTGTTGCATGATAAGGGTCACCATAACATGCTAATTGCCACCATTGTATTATAAAGGGCACCATTCCATGATAAGCGCCACCGTACCATAACATGATAAGTGCCACCATAACATGATAAGTGCCACCATTACATAATTAGGGCCACCATTGCATGATAAGTGCTACCATTGCATGATAAGTGCCACCATTGCATGATAAGTGCCACCATTGCATGATAAGCGCCACCTCACCATAACACGATAAGTGCCACCATAACATGATAAGTGCCACCGTAACATAAAGGAGACATCATTATATGATAGTATAGCCATAATAATATAAAGTAAAACCAAATAACGCAGAACCCCCACTATGCAAAATTAATATTTTCTTTAAATTTCTTTTTACTTTTTAACCAGCGTCATATTTGATGATATAGTTTAAGTTGGGTTGTAAGTTAATGTGTTTGGAGTGAGGTACTATCTTATAGTGTAAGTTTAATGGCCGAGCAACTTGTCAGTTTGTTGTATGTCTACGGTTGCATGACTGAGTAATAAGTCAGTTTGTTGTATGGCCGAGTAAGTTGAAACTTTGTTGAATGTCTATGTTATATGACTGAGTGACTTCTCAGGTTGTTGTGTGTCTAAGTTGTATGACTGATTGACTTCTCAGTTTGTTGTATGTCTAAGTTATATGACTGAGTGAGTTGTCAGTTTGATGTATGTCTAAGTTGTTAGACTGAGTTAATTGTCAATTTGTTGTATGTCTAAGTTGTATGACTGAATGACTTCTCAGTTTGTTGTATGTCTAAGTTATATGACTGAGTGAGTTGTCAGTTTGATGTATGTCTAAGTTGTTAGACTGAGTTAATTGTCAGTTTGTTGTATGTCTAATTTGTATGAATGATGACTTCTCAGTTTGTTGTATGTCTAAGTTGTATGACTGAGTGAGTTGTCAGTTTGTTGTTTGTCTAATTTGTATGACTGAATGACTTCTCAGTTTGTTGTATGTCTAAGTTGTTAGACTGAGTTAATTTTCAGTTTGTTGTATGTCTAAGTTGTTAGACTGAGTTAATTGTCAGTTTGTTGTATGTCTAAGTTGTATGACTGAATGACTTCTCAGTTTGTTGTATGTCTAAGTTATATGATTGAGTGAGTTGTCAGTTTGATGTATGTCTAAGTTGTTAGACTGAGTTAATTGTCAGTTTGTTGTATGTCTAATTTGTATGAATGATGACTTCTCAGTTTGTTGTATGTCTAAGTTGTATGACTGAGTGAGTTGTCAGTTTGTTGTTTGTCTAATTTGTATGACTGAATGACTTCTCAGTTTGTTGTATGTCTAAGTTGTTAGACTGAGTTAATTTTCAGTTTGTTGTATGTCTAAGTTGTTAGACTGAGTTAATTGTCAGTTTGTTGTATGTCTAAGTTGTATGAATGAATGACTTCTCAGTTTGTTGTATGTCTAAGTTATATGACTGAGTGAGTTGTCAGTTTGATGTATGTCTAAGTTGTTAGACTGAGTTAATTGTCAGTTTGTTGTATGTCTAATTTGTATGAATGATGACTTCTCAGTTTGTTGTATGTCTAAGTTGTATGACTGAGTGGGTTGTCAGTTTGTTGTTTGTCTAATTTGTATGACTGAATGACTTCTCAGTTTGTTGTATGTCTAAGTTGTATGACTGGGTGAGTTGTCAGTTTGTTATTGAGGTCGCACTCACTAACACTGAACTTAAGCAGACGTGAGCACGGCTCTTGACGGCAGAAATCTTAAGTTACTAAACGTGGCAGCCAAAGCCTGATGTCATCCACTGGGAGAAAACTTGTGAACAAAGAAACACAAGGTCGCCCTCATTCTGGCACTGACTTTAACATACATTCTCGCCCTTTGCTAGAGTTCTCTCCCCTGCTGACAGAAACAAGAAAACTCTTAAACAACCCCCTCCCCCCCCCCTTCCCGGCCTGCCTCCCCAATCCGTTCTCATGTCCATTCGCCACAATATTGTGATGATTTTGTTTACAGCTTGGCAGAATCATGAGCGTGGATGACTTTCTGCGTACAATTTAGCAAGAACGTGTGCATAAGTATAAGTGATTAGTATGAACGCGTACGTTGTCAGATCAACCAGAACAACAGGGATAAAGAAATGACAACTTTAGTTTAAGTTCTACAGATTTGAGCCTTCAGATAACACCACCCTCTTTTTTTTGTTATACGTTTTCTTTCTTTTAAAAATTGATTTAGGATAAGGCGATAGCTCTTTTTTTCATTGCCATGGGTTTAAATGTTGATATTTTATATTGGAGGGAAAGAGAAGTTGATTAGGTTTCAATGTTTTTATTTTGTACGAGTTCCAATTCTTAAGTTTTGTCTTTGTAATATTATGTCAAATTTTTCACCATTTTATGTATGTACCCAAAATATCAAAATTGAATGATATGTCCATATTTCTGTATTTTACTGATAACTTTAAACAGTTTGGTCTTTCTTAAGACGCTTGCAACCACTCAGACCTCTCTGACACAATGTCACGTACAAATGTATAAATAGAAAGTTCACTAGTCATATTACATAACACGTCATACACGCCATCTTACAGTACTTACGTTATGTGGGATAACTCTTCCGTACGACCTCCTACGAAATGCTCACATTCTACAAGACGTCATGACAATGGCTGTGATTGGCTACTTTCAAAATATTGATTCTTGCTATTAAATAACTTGGTCAAGTCATACCGCACGAAAAAAAAGTTACTTTAAGATGTTTGTTATTCCTCTATTTTGATTCGTTGTTTAGAGCCAGCAGAAACGCGACCCTGTTCCCCGCCTTGTGTTCACTGAATGCAGGGTTCCAGCAGGGCTCACCCCTCCCTCTCACCGTCGTCTTACGCCAGTCTAGCAGCGCGCACAGGGATAGTGGTAGACCAAGAAAAGATTTCTCATAAGCAAAAAAACACTGGGAACCGTGCCTCCACTTTCTGGCAGTCTGCAACACCGCTGAGGAATGAGTGGGTCCTGGGGGGGGGGGGGGCGGGGGGGCAATAGATGACTGCAGGAGTTCTTGGACTTTACTTTTATATGTTTTCCATTTGGAGTGAAGTTGGAGTTAATTTAGACTGGGCTGGTGACTTTTCTGCACTCTAAGATTAACGACACTTTGACACAAGATTAATTGAAAGGCTATAATAACGGATTAATAATTGAAGAGAAGATTATTTACAATTTGACACGGACTAGAAGCGTTAAAATCGGATGTACAGTCGACATTAACCCCCAAACTGCTAGGCACACTGTATTAGCTTTCTACTGAATTCTCATCTAAAATAAAAAATGAGTGCAAATAGATTGGGCAGTTTGTTTATTATTCTGATATTAAAAAGAGAAAAGCGGATGGAAGTTTAATAATAATAAATATAGGCTTGTATGCGCACTCTAAATTTTAAAAAAAAGCATGATGCCATCATACAATTTATAATTAAGCGTCAGTTCACATGATCAAATTTTCGATCATGCATTTGATGCAATTTTGGTAAGCCTTGTCACAAATCTCAAATTACTATTTTATCAAATTCCCATTCTTGTCCAAAAAAAGAAACCACGCTCAAAATAGTGCGTTCATACACAAATTTGACTTGAAATTTGAAGCAAATTTTTTGATCGTGTGAACTGACGCTAACACCTATCCCTGCTTTAAAAGTCATGCGTTTATGATGAACTATAATTTGAGCGTGGTTTCTTTTTTGATCATGTGAACTGACGCTTAATTATAAATTGTATGATGGCCTCATGCTTTTTTTTTTAATTTTAAGTGCGCATACAAGCCTATATTTATTATTAAAATTATAGACCTTAATAGCTATGTAAATGTATTTTAATACAGTGTGATTATAGTCTCTAAACTTGTGAAGTTGCAACAAATAAATCAATAAAAATACCGATATTTGCAAACAACAGAAACTAAGCATGGAAAGGCCAGTACGATATTTTATATATAACACAATACTGTAAGCCTCTAACAAGATTAGCCTTAAATATACGGATCAACAAAAAATACCGAGCGTATCGATATTTTATAGGTTCCACTAATTGTAATCGGTTAAGGGCACCAGTTGCTATGCTTTTAAAAACTGTTTAGTCATTTTTTAAATAAACAATATATATTCGTGTTGTATTTGTGTACATATTTTGCTCCGGGGGGGGTGCAATTGACCCTTTCCTTCCGGAGCGATGCCTGAAAGAAACATTGGCAGATTCAACTGTAGAAGAGGATCGGTCTGTTAGTCTGCAATGAAACTTTTAAAATAGATTCAATTTGAGTGCATGTTTTCCTGCTCCTTTTATTTGGTCAAATCAGGGCTCCTCAATCTATAGATAGTTGAGAGATGCCCAGGCCACTTAACGTTTTGACTCCTCCGCCGCAAACCCACCGTTTGTTTTGTTTGACTTCAGCCCACGTGCACTGACGTCCCTTAGTGACATCACACGACGTCACGTTGGGGACTCCCTTATAATTGTCTTGAGATGCATGGTGTGTTATTTATGTAGCATTGGCTGATCAGCTCCGGTAGTTCTTAGTGTTATCGTGTAATTGTTGCCAAGTACAAAGCATTGAGCTGATTTGAATCAAATAAAGAATGACCACTAAAAGTGAATACTGCTGACAACCGTCTTATAAAAAAAGAAACATTGTTTAGTCGAATTGTTGTTGCGTGCACCGTACGATTTAGTCAAACAAATAACGACAAGTAAATATTTGTGCCTAATATTAATCTAAATTTATAACGCTGTGTCTGTGGGACCAATTCGAGTGCATGTGTGTAAGGGGCACATTTGACCCATCTTTTCAGTGCATGTGTGTATGGGACCCATTTGACCCATCTTTTCAGTGCATGTGTGTAAGGAGATTAATTCGAGTATCTTTTTAGTGCATGTGTGTATGGCGCCCATTTCCCCCATCTTTTCAGTGCATGTATGTAAGGGGCCCATTTGAACCATATTTTCAGTGCATGTATGTATGGGGCCCATTTGACACATCTTTTCAGTGCATGTGTGTAAGGGGCCCATTTGACCCACCTTTTCAGTGCATGTGTTTAAGGGGCCCATTTGATCCACCTTTTCAGTGCATGTGTGTAAGGGGCCCATTTGACCTATCTTTTCAGTGCATATGTGTAAGGGGATTAATTCGAGTATCTTTTCAGTGCATGTGTGTATGGGGCCCATTTGACCTATCTTTTCAGTGCATGTGTGTATGGGGCCCATTCGTCCCATCTTTTCAGTGCATGTGTGTATGGGGCCCATTTGACACATCTTTTCAGTGCATGTATGTATGGGGCCCATTTGAACCAACTTGCGACTGCCTACGTGTGCGAGGCACATTTCACCCATTTGTGAGTCCCTGCAGTAGTGGGGCCCATTTGGCCCTTCTGATAAGTGCCTGCATGTGTGGGGCCCATTTGACCCATCTTATGATTGTCAACGTATTTTTAATATTTCAATTATACATTTTATAATACATTTTTGTCTGCTGATGAATCATTTGATGTACACATCTCACAAGGTTACAAAATATCCAAACGAAAACTTCCTTTACATTTAACCAATAAAAATCACATAATTTCCACCTGGAGTTTATTTATACCAGAAACATCAACAATTAAATGTCCATCAAATAAATCCTTAATGACAAAATAATTATTCTAATTGGCCAATAAAAAAGTCTTGGAAAGTTAATTATTTCTAGCTAGGGTTGTTAACCTTTGACATCCCCCCCCCCCACCTTCAATCACAGTGAAGAATTTTATCCAAGCTTATGTTGAGAATGCTAGACTCAATTGTTGCCACTCTAGGAACCCTAGAAGCATCCAAAGGTTATTCTGTAAATGAATATGTAAACTGTAGACCCGAGGTAAGTTTTTCCTGGACGGTAATCTATAAAGATATTTAAACAATCCGTCACTTCCTGTGGCTCCCTAAATATTTTCTTAACATAATTTCTTTTTTTTAATTGGCTCATTAATGGTTGCCAACCCCTGCCCTAGCCCCCTGCCCGTCAGTTGATGTCAATCATCACGTTTTATTGACTTACAGGTTCCATCAAAATAAACTATTTCACTACAATAAACAATTGTTACAACCTCTCAACAAGGACATGACATCTCAAAACATCAAAGATTGGTAGGACATTACATCCCAACAAAGCAAAGATTGGTAGGACATGACATCTCAAAACTGCAAAGATTGGTAGGACATGACATCTCAAAACATCAAAGATTGGTAGGACATTACATCCCAACAAAGCAAAGATTGGTAGGACATGACATCTCAAAACTGCAAAGATTGGTAGGACATGACATCTCAAAACAGCAAAGATTGGTAGGATATGACATCTCAAAACAGCAAAGATTGGTAGGACATGACATCTCAACAAAGCAAAGATTGGTAGGACATGACATCTCAACAAATCAAAGAATGGTAAGACATGACATCACAAAACTGTAAAGAGTGGTAGGACATCACATCTCAAAACAGCAAAGATTGGTAGGACATGACATCTCAAAACTGCAAAGATTGGTAGGACATGACATCTCAAAACATCAAAGATTGGTAGGACATGACATCTCAACAAAGCAAAGATTGGTAGGACATGACATCTCAAAACAGCAAAGATTGGTAGGACTTGACATCTCAAAACATCAAAGATTGATAAGACATGATATCTCAAAACAGCAAAGATTGGTAGGACATGACATCTCAAAACAGCAAAGATTGGAAGGACATGACATCTCAAAACTTCAAAGATTGTTAGGACATGACATCTCAAAACAGCAAAGATTGGTAGGACATGACATCTCAACAAAGCAAAGATTGGTAGGACATGACATCTCAAAACAGCAAAGATTGGTAGGACTTGACATCTCAAAACAGCAAAGATTGGTAGGACATGACATTTCAAAACAGCAAAGATTGGTAGGACATGGCATCTCAACAAAGCAAAGATTGGTAGGACATGACATCTCAACAAAGCAAATATTGTAGGACATGACATCTCAAAACATCAAAGATTGTGTAGGACATGACATCTCAACAAAGCAAAGATTGGTAGGACATGACATCTCAAAACAGCAAAGATTGGTAGGACATGACATCTCAAAACAGCAATGATTGGTAGGACATGACATCTCAAAACAGCAAAGATTGGTAGGACATGACATCTCAAAACAGCAAAGATTGGTAGGACATGACATCTCAAAACAGCAAAGATTGGTAGGACATGACATTTCAAAACAGCAAAGATTGGTAGGACATGACATCTACTTGAGTTCCTTGAATGTATGCTGCTGTTAGATAAGATATCATCAATTTAAGACTGAGATAAACAATACTAAATGTCAATGATTGTTCTCTCACTCAATGATTGTTCTCTCACTCAATGATTGTTCTCTCACTCAATGATTGTTCTCTCACTCAATGATTGTTCTCTCACTCAATGATTGTTCTCTCACTCAATGATTGTTCTCTCACTCAATGATTGTTCTCTCACTCAATGATTGTTCTCTCACTCAATGATTGTTCTCTCACTCAAACGATAGAAACATTTATTGAAAGATAATTTTATTTTCAATCAAATGTAAAATGTCAACATATATAAGTGAATAAATCCTGCCAGCCCTGCTCACAAGTGATCTAACATCCCATGAGTTGTGATGCCAGCCCTGCTCACAAGTGATCTAACATCCCATGAGTTGTGCTGCCAGCCCTGCTCACAAGTGATCTAACATCCCATGAGTTGTGCTGCCAGCCCTGCTCACAAGTGATCTAACAGCCCATGAGTTGTGCTGCCAGCCCTGCTCACAAGTGATCTAACAGCCCATGAGTTGTGCTGCCAGCCCTGCTCACAAGTGACCTAACAGCCCATGAGTTGTGCTGCCAGCCCTGCTCACAAGTGATCTAACAGCCCATGAGTTGTGCTGCCAGCCCTGCTCACAAGTGACCTAACAGCCCATGAGTTGTGCTGCCAGCCCTGCTCACAAGTGATCTAACAGCCCATGAGTTGTGCTGCCAGCCTTGCTCACAAGTGACCTAACAGCCCATGAGTTGTGCTGCCAGCCCTGCTCACTAGTGACCTAACAGCCCATGAGTTGTGACAGTACAAAAGTGACATCTCTAATTCCACAATTGTTTTATATTTGGCTAGTTCATTGATGCATACAACATACAACATGTGATAATCTCAAGAGAACATAAAAAATATAACAAAGTCAAGTGTACACATGTAACTTACTGGATAAGAAATTTATAAATATTTTGTGGTGTAAAAACTCTCCTTCCCTTCAAAAACTCAGGATACTTTGTCTGAGGTTTTCAGGACAGAAAATTTTATATTGTTTACAATGCCTGAAATTTCGCCATACAAAGATTTTGGATCACGGATGCTGTAATGTTCTAGAGTTCCTCATAATCCAATATAATAAAGCTTTTTATCACACATATACAAGGCATTCATTGGAATATATTGTGCTGGTCTCCATCTTGTGGAACAGAAGGTATCATAACAGGGTACATTTCAATTGTAGGGTAAATTGTCAGCGGTAGTGTACATTTCAGCTGTAGTATACATTTGAAAAGGTGAAGAAAACACATGAAATTACATTGAAGCAAAAGTACATGTTAAAAATGATGTTTATCTCTAACTATCTGTGGATACATCTCAGACATCATAACACAAATAGAACAGATATTTATCTCCAGATATCTATGGATACCGTATCTGGAAATGTGTGTGAAAGAAATTTCGTAGATGGAAAATTGATCGACGTAAATTTGATCGAATCTTTGTTTCAGTTCACACGTTAAAATTTTGCATCAAATTTCTTTTTGAATGCATTATTTTGCTTTACTATATAGTATAGTGCATTCAAAAAGAAATTTGACGAAAATTGTATTGTGTGAACTGAAAAAAAAATTCAACCAAATTTCTGTTCGATCAAATTTCCGTCGATCAATGTTCCATATAAGAAATTTTTTTCCAACAAATTTCCGGTAACCATGGATACATCTCAGACATCATAACACAAATAGAACAGTTGTTAAAATGATGTTTGTCTCCAACTATCTGTGGATACATCATAACACAACACAAAAACAGTTTTATTCTGTACAGAGTTACCTAACCTTTTATTTACAAAGGTATTTGATATCATACATCAATGGTCATTTAAAATAGATCAATTTAATGGCCCGCCCCCAAAGGAAGGGGTGGTCTCATAATTGTTAAAAAGCGAGTGCAAAAACTATAAATGTGATTTTATATAAATACAATGTATGTGCTTAACAATTATTTATTGACTTGACCTAAATTTTAATTGACGAACATAACATAAAGTTTAAAAACTTCTAAATCAGACCACTGACCAAGGCCACTGATCCAGACCACAGACCCAGACCACGTGACATGAATAAATGGTATTTGAACTCTTTGGGTTACAAAAATAAAAAAACAAAAATAGTTGAAATGAGAGCATTAATTGCTATACACTGTTACCTTCACACCCCCCCCCCACCCCCAACTTCATCCAATCAGAAATCATTTAGCAACATGTGGAATGAGGACAGCTCCATCGTCTCTGCCAATCGCCAGGAGACTTTCTCTCAGTTTGGTCAAGTCACCATCAACCGTCTGTGGATTCAGATATGAGGTGGAAGAGGTTAGACATAGCCAAAGATATCAATAGTCTCAGCTGGAATGAGTTTGGCAAGATGTATCTCCTATATCAACGGGATGTGTTTTATTTAATGAAAAAGATTATTTTAGATTATTATGCCTGATACAATCTTATTCTAAGAGTAGCTTGGTGCACTGAAAAGCTAGGTGCACTGAACAGCTTGGTGCATGGGAATCTCAGATGATAATATAACAATCTGATTGGTTGGGTTGATAATGTAACAATCTGATTGGTTCTGATGTTAATGATTTAATGAAAATGTAACAATCTGATTGGTTCTGATGATAATGTAACAATCTGATTGGTTCTGATGATAATGTAACAATCTGATTGGTTCTGATGATAATGTAACAATCTGATTGGTTCTGATGATAATGTAACAATCTGATTGTTCTGATGATAATGGAACAGTCTGATTGGTTCTGATGATAATGTAACAATCTGATTGGTTCTGATGATAATGGAACAGTCTGATTGGTTCTGATAATAATGGAACAGTCTGATTGGTACTGATGATAATGGAACAGTCTGATTGGTTCTGATGATAATGGAACAGTCTGATTGGTTCTGATGATAATGTAACAATCTGATTGGTTCTGATGATAATGGAACAGTCTGATTGGTTCTGATAATAATGGAACAGTCTGATTGGTACTGATGATAATGGAACAGTCTGATTGGTTCTGATGATAATGGAACAGTCTGATTGGTTCTGATGATAATGTAACAATCTGATTGGTTCTGATGATAATGTAACAATCTGATTGTTCTGATGATAATGTAACAATCTGAATGGTTCTGATGATAATGTAACAATCTGATTGGTTCTGATGATAATGGAACAGTCTGATTGGTTCTGATGATAATGGAACAGTCTGATTGGTTCTGATGATAATGGAACAGTCTGATTGGTTCTGATGATAATGGAACAGTCTGATTGGTTCTGATGATAATGGAACAGTCTGATTGGTTCTGATGATAATGGAACAGTCTGATAGCTTTCAGTGGCAGTGCTGGTACAAGATCAAGCAATGTGATATTGACGTAGTATTGCTAGAAGATCTATGATCCAAGTACCAACATATTATCCATCTTATGTTATATTTTTATTTCTATCCTATCCTATCCTAAAGACAAGGTAACCTCAAAATATTCCAGCAGGAAAGTTGTGGGACTGCCCTTGCTGACTCTCATCTCCACCAAGGTCTTGGTCAAGTTGGAGAATCCCAGCTGTTCAGCCAGAGCCACAACATCTCTGTCCACAAGCTCTGGGTCTAACAGCTGAGAGAGGTTCATACGTATTTTCTGACTCATGTTTACCATACCTGGAACGTGGAGGAAAACATTGATCATAATAAGAGACACATCCACTAGTAGACAAACATATAAACAATATATGGCTTGTACTTTTTTAGAGCACATAAACAAGAGTGAGTACATTATCAGTGATACTGATAGTGAGTACATCAGTGACAGTGAGTACATCAGTGATAGTGAGTACATCAGTGATAGTGAGTACATCAGTGATAGTGAGTACATCAGTGATACTGATTACATCAGTGATAGTGAGTACATCAGTGATAGTGAGTACATCAGTGATAGTGAGTATATCAGTGATAGTGAGTACATCAGTGATAGTGAGTATATCAGTGAAAGTAAGTACATCAGTGAAAGTAAGTACATCAGTGTTGTTGGCCCATTCGCATACAAAGATGACCAGGGCTATAATCCCCGGTGAGTGCCGATGTGGCTAGCCAGTCCTATTTGTGCCTGCAAAGATTGCTCTTTTGTGGGACATGTACGTGTTTTGGGTCCTGGAGGCAATTAGAGGTCGGCCAAATTTCGGTTTCAGTGCTGAAAGTTGTCATTTTGAACACTTTCAGCATAGTTTCGGTTTCAGCCAAAACAGAAAAGTTAACTTTAGGTTTATTTTCAATTTTGGACGAAACAAAAAAATTAACTGTCTGTTTATTTTTGATTTCAGATGAAAGTGATTGAGACTTTCGGCCAGGATTGATGCTTTGGGTCGTCTACCAGAAGTCAGACTGTCATTCTGTCTGTCAGCAGGCAATCTGATATTCCTTATTGCTCGATGTCTTGCTGTCATCGCATTAAAAATGACTAAACTTCTGCTAACACTGCTCACAGCTGTATTATGACCTACCTGTCCAATATTTCCAAAAATAACATTTCAAAAAGGCCGAGGCAAAGGTCAAGAGTTTTGTGGACAAAAAACTACGGGAATGTTTATATTTATATCATTATTTTTGTTTCATTTTTTTCAAAAATAAAATTTGGGTTTATTCAAGCCATCTTGAGCAATCCATAGCAAATGTTTCCCATGAATTCAGGTCCATTTCCATGGATCTGAGGGACACTTTTAAAGAGTTTTTTCTGCCCACCAGTGTTTCCATCTGGAAAGTTCACCGAATATTATTTCCTTTAGATGACTGCAGTGTCGATCAGAAGTCATGTAACTATGGATCAAGGACCTGGCCAAAATACCTTTTTTAAGCTATGAATGGAATTTATATTTTCTCAGATTGCACTACTTTACAATCATTTCTAGCGGTCCTATAGATTAGCATTCAGACATCATTGGATGGCCTTAACTTTGACCCCAGGTAGTTTTAGTTAGGCATCTACTCATATTTAAACCCCCTTACCAAAACTTGGTCCACTATCTACAACAATCTCGTCTCTAACCAATGAAATATTTATCTCAACCCCACCCACCACCACCCTCAACCACCACCACCCTCAACCACCACCACTCCCACCCACCACCACCCTCAACCACCACCACCCTCAACCATCACCACTCCCAACCACCACCACCCTCAACCACCACCACCACTCCCACCCACCACCACTCCCACCCACCACCACTCCCAACCACCCCTCTCAACCCCAACCACCACCACCCTCAACCACCACCACCCTCAACCACAACTCCCAACCACCACCACTCCCACTCACCACCCCTCCCAACCACCACCACTCTCAACCACCACCACTCTCAACCACCACCACTCCCACTCACCACCCCTCCCAACCACCACCACTCTCAACCACCACCACTCCCAACCACCACCACTCCCACCCTCAACCACCACCACCCTCAACCACCACCCTCAACCAACACCACTCACCACCCACCACCACCCTCAACCACCACCAGCCTCAACCACCACCACTCCCAACCACCACCACCCTCAACCGCCACCACTCCCAACCACCACCACTCCCAACCACCCCTCTCAACCCCACCCACCCCCACCCTCAACCACCACCACCCCCAACCACCACCACCCTCAACCACCACCACCCTCAACCACCACCACCCTCAACCACCACCACTCCCACCCACCATCACCCTCAACCACCACCACCCTCAACCACCACCACCCTCAACCACCACCACTCCCTACCACCACCACCCTCAACCACCACCACCCTCAACCACCACCACTCCCAACCACCACCACTCCCACACTCTCAGCCAGCAGTGTTTAAATTATTGAACATTTTGCCCTTTACAAACAAAAATTGTACATCAAAAATTTATTGTAAATTTTTCCAGATATCAACTTACAACTTACCAGAAATGGCTAATCCACTATCCATGTTCCCTGATACACCTGAATACAATCCAGATGTTCCGCTGCTCAGTGACATGTATGATAAATGAGATGCTATACTGTCATATGCATCCTCCATATTGTTATCCGTTTGACTCTCTCCATTTAGAATGCGTAATATCTGTACAAGACAGTATGTTATTTTGTCAATATCATTTAAAGTTAAAGTTACATAAATCTGATCTCAAAATTATAAACAGTTTTATTTACGCCTCCATAGGATCTCAAGATTTTTACAGTGGGACTATCTAAATTCCCAAACTGTTTCCCTTGAATTAATTCCCTTAGCCGCATTCCATGAATTAGTTCCCTTACCCTATCCCAATGAATTATTTCCCTTGACCCCCCATCCAACACACCTAGTTCTAGTAATTCCCTCACCTGTTCATTGTCATCAGCATAGTCTGCTGGTTTCAGACCCCTCCTGTCAATCACAGACCCCTCCTCTCCTCTGACATCTGGGTCAGGTATTTCTTCATTCTCACACTCCATGTCAGCCCCTGCAGTCATCAACAGAGCCACCATTCCCACGAGCTGACGGGCGCATGCTATGTGAAGCGCTGTGTTTCCATCAAAACAACGGGCATTGACATCTGTGTGGGCCTGGGTCAAAGACATAGTTCAATAAATTTTCAGATCGTTGTCAACTACATAGAAATTCATCTAGATGCCAGGCTTCATCATTAATATCAACATGTCATTCGGTACATTTTTCATCTACTATGATCTATCTACTCTATAAAAAATAGACAAAATTAGATGAAATCTGAGAGGAAAGATCTGAGACTGAAATATGAAAAGTCTTCACTTTAGTTGCACACTGAAAACATAAAATAATAAAAAATATTAAATTTTTAAATGAGAAAATAATTTAAAATTTCATAAAATTCATTTTACAAAGAAAGAATTGTTGAAAGGCACTCAATGTAGCTAAAGTATTCAAATTGAATGGAGACAAAACCTACATAAATAAGTTTTATTTTTATTTATCTTCTTGAATATTTTCAGAAGCTTTTCTTTTATGTAACACATTTTCAGAAATTTATAATTATTTTCTATTTCTTTGAGCGCTTAAACTCTTCTTTAAAGGAAAGCATTTTTTTAAAGTTTTTAAAAATTCTTTTTTATTTTCCACTTTTTAGTATAGTAGAAAATTTTTAATCTGTAGATTATTGACAAAATATTTTTTTTTAAACAACGAATGCTAACAAAAGGTTATAGTGACTTAACTCATTAACTAGGCATAAAACTAAAAAAATAGAATTTAATGACTACTGTGTTTTACAAGTCTGGTCACTTGCCGTCCCTTCATCCGATTTCAATGCCCTTCCCACCCTTAATCCTATAGGTTGGGCAGATGATTATTAGAAGTAAAGAAGATTGGGGGGCAGATGATTATTAGAAGTAAAGAAGATTGGGTTGGTATTTTTGTTAAAATTACCTTTTCTTTTTTCCCCTAACACTCTCCACCCCCCCCCTACCCCCACCCCCAATCCAGGTTACCGGAGCTCTCAAATCTTTGTCAGCAATTTAGATGTGGCCCTACATATCAGCACTAGCCAGACGCCATCAACCTTGGGGAGAGGGTCACATGGGACAACAAAGTTTTATGCTAGTTATGATGCCTCCGACAGATGATATCTTTTTCTATACAAGAACAATATAGTAGATAGATACTGAGGAATAAATTTCTGTCAATTTCTTATAAAACAGCACATGATCCAAGTCTGCTGAGAGGAACATTTCTCGTGTCTCCCTGTTTAATATTGTATTTCCTTATTAACATGACAAGACTAAGTAGAATATACTATGATGACACATTACATGGCAAGAGAGGCAACAACACACATTGGATCTGACCATAAAGATCATATGATCTGACCATAAAGATCATATGATATGATGATAATGATCACATTCTATTAGAGTAATATCAGAACAAGTACAGTGCTTGCACAGACTTATCAATGACCCTGACCTCTAACAACAGGTATCCAGCCACAGGAATATCGTCATTGTCGACCGCATGATGCAGACCAGTCTTCCCACTCTTGCCGTCGGGAAGGTCAACTTGCGCCCGGCCAAACACCAACATTTTCAACATGTCTACACTGCCCGCCTGAGCGGCCAAGTGGACCGGTGAGTATCCTGGCAAAGGAAGAATAGTTCAAGCTTCAGAAGACTTTTTTTTCTTAATATGAAGCTATTTAAGTCAAGGGTTATTTCATTACAGCTGTCAAACACTCAAATTAATGCATTTTTATCTTATATCATCTTATTTCTCATTAAAAAAAACAAACAGCTAATATAAAGAGAAACTAAAAAATGTGTGAAAGTTTGAATGTAAAGTAAAAGGAACAGTGTCAAAATTGTAACCAGACAAGTCAGTTTCCTTGTTGAATGAAATACTGAATTACAAACTTAGTTTGCTTGTTAAAGAAGTGTTTTATCTTCAGTGTTATGAACTGGATTGTTATGAATGTTTGGTCGGGCGAGTTGTTGACCGTGAGAGTGTTTTGTGAGCTTTGATTGTGAGGTCAGAGGTGAAGTTGGTTCGTGTTGAGCTTTAGTGTATGCTGGATGGGTGTGTGGACAGATATAAAAGACAGTGTGTGAAATGACCGGAGGGGATAAGAGTTGTGAGCTGTTGAGATTGGTAGAGCCAGGAGTTAGAGACAGACACGCAAAATATTGGATACACCTGGAAGCAATTGGAAAGGAAAGCACAGGACCGGGATGAGTGGAAAATTCTTGTGGACGGCCTATGTCCCAGACGGGGTAAAAAGGCATAAGAAGAAGAAGAAGGAGTTAGTCGAGAGAGGAGCCGGGAGATCGTTAGTTAAGTAGAGAAGCGAGTTAGTGTAGAGTCCAGTAGTAAGAGAGATAGTAGGTTTGTTAGAGTCACTGTAGGGCTTGTTGCCTGAGTATGCTGTGTTCCTGCGAGATGTATTTGTGTAACAAGTGGATTGTTTAGTATACAGAAATAAATACAGAATTTACTTTGGACACTGTTGATTTGATCTTTATTGTGAACCTGGTGTGACAGGTTACAATCATTAACATTAAGATAAGACAATGAACGAAGGTCTTAACGTTTTGTGACCCTAGACGACGTAAGAAGGCTGCAACATCCAGGGTAGGCGTGATAACGTAATTAAGAGAAAAATAAATCATTTGTGCTCATAAACACATGAACTATGATGATACGTTGGGCACAAATGTTTTTAGTTCCTAACATACCATCATAGTTCAAGTTATTATGCATTCTTAACATACCATCATAGTTCAAGTAATTATGCATTCCTAACATACCATCATAGTTCAAGTAATTCAGTTCTGGGAAAGGGGTAGTCTTGCTTTGACCAGGCCTCAAGTATTTAACCAGAATTTTCAGACAGGTCTCAGACTTGTTTAAGACAGCCAAGTGAGCAGCTGTGTTGCCGTTCCGGTCAGCGATGGTCGGGTCGGCTCCTGCTTGAAGTAGCATCTCCACCATCTGGTGCTGGTGCATGACTGTGGCCAGGTGAAGGGGTGTCTGTTTACAAACGGGTCAAGGTTCCATTAAACTTGCTAAAAGGGTCAAGGTTCCATTAAACTGGCTAAGTCATGTCAGTATTAAGGTTAACTTTTTTAATTTAGAATTTTAAATAAGCTGCCTCCCTTTAAAAAAAAAAAAAGAATGCTTAACATTTATCTCCCCTTTTGTGGACACCTTTCCTTGCTCATGTAATGCGTTGTGGATGTTTTTAAAAATACTCTGCTACAAAATATTTTCAATTGACTTGAATCTAAAATTAATCTATTTATGTGATAATTACACATGAACAATAACTGTGGTATATCCTTAAACCCAAAATTTAGATTACAATTATTTTTTTAAATTGTCCCTCAATTTTTGTTTTGGTTGGAATTCACAAGGGAAATAAATCTGACATCAACCACTAATACTCTCTTTCACTACTTAAAATGAGGATTGTTTCATCTCTTTAGTGCCATTTATTTTTAACTTTCCTACATCAAAGTAAGTTGAGCTTTGGCTGGAAATTTAATTTCATCAACCATTTTGACTCTATTTGAAACTACGGCATAGAACTATCATTATCATATAATAATATTTGAAATACAAAAAATATCAAAAGAGTTTATTGAATGGTATTAGACATTATGCACCACACGTTGTTAGAGCTCATGAACCAAGACAACTAGAAATATGTGACACTTGCAATTGTTCGCGGGGCAAAAATCAGATTATTCTCCTGGTAATGATAAATAAAAATGGAAGTACTTCAAAAAATGTGTTTTTCATATAAGTTATTGGAGTTAGCATTAAAATTTAGTTTATGTTAGGTTTAAGTTGTTTGACCTCTGACCTGTCTCAACAAGTTGAATGAGTTGACAAGACGTTTAGACTCAGGGAGGGTACACATGACATCCAAAAGACTCTTCAAGGCTTCAGGCTGGGAGTTGATGACAGCCAAGTGGAGTGGACTAAACAAATACATGAGTCAATAAAACTATGACAAGGTGGAGTGTAGGAATTAAAGATCCATAGAAACTCATAAAAATGATAGGACATCAAAATGATAGGACATCAAAATGATAGGACATCAAAATGATAGTTACTACAACTTGAGTTTATTCTTTTCTATCATTGCAAGAATAAGCAAACCTTCTTCTTTAAAGTGTTCAATGAAATCAATATTTAGAGTATCAATGTGCTTATTTTAGAACTGTCTAGTTGACTATGTACTGAGATTTGTACAGAACCACTGAAGGTCTATGTACGGAGATTTCTACTGAATCATTGGAGGTCTATGTACTGAGATTTGTACTGACTCATTGGAGGTCTATGTACTGAGATTTGTATGGAACCAGTGGAGGACTATGTACTGAGATTTGTACTGAATCATTGGAGGACTATGTACTGAGATTTGTACTGAATCATTGGAGGTCTATGTACTGAGATTTGTATTGAACCATTGGAGGACTGTGTACTGAGATTTGTACTGAGCCATTGGAGGTCTATGTACTGAGATTTGTATTGAACCATTGGAGGTCTATGTACTGAGAATACTGCCATATTTCTCATTAATTTCTGTGTAACTTACAGGTCTCCATTTTTGTTGCTAACTGCCAACAGGTGGCGCTGTACCAACAAAAGATGCCTTATGTCCCCTGTCTCAGAGAAATCTGTTAGGGCTGCAACAGTTCTTTCTGCCACGCGACTTGTCACTTTCCTTACAGTTTCTGTAAGTTGTGTGCAGTGGGAAGGGGAGAGCTCTGTCATAAAATGATGAAATTTTGTGAATAAGGCAGGCTGAACCGTCTGAAAACATGTTTTAATAAGTATGTTCAAAGAGTAGAGGAACCGTTTTAAAAAAATGCTTGTATTACTTGTAAAGAAACGTTGAAATGTCAATAAAAATATGTCTACCTGTCATTTGATTAATATGCACTGGTGTTTCAGCATTGATCTTGGCCTGGGATTTCTGCAAACTTTTTACCACCATTTCTTCCGACGTCTCGGAAAACCCCTCATCACTTCGTACCCCTTCGGAAGCTATGTCCACTTTGGCATCAGATTCTGAGTGGTCATCTGACAGTGACGACATCTTACTGGTTTTAAGTCCATCCTTACTCTCTTGGTCCAACAACGAGAAGTCTCCTTGAGTTTTCATAGTGTCTTTCAGGCCAGAGGTCACCCGTTTCTCCTCTAGTGATTTTTTATCGTCTATCGACACAAATGATTTTCCCGTGTCTGGGTCTACACCCGAGTCTAACGAATCCAGTGAAACCTCCTTGGTTTTGTCTGGCTGGTTTCCTGGCATTCTAATATCTTTGGCTGTGTATTTGGAAAAGAAGGTTTTGGTTGGCGATGGATGATGGTGACGCTGGGATTTATTCGAACTCTGCTGTAATGACGACATCTAACAAAATATGACAGAATTAGTTGCTAACTTAAGCATGCACAGGTTGAAATTTGAAAATGAAATCAAATTCCTAACACAGCATCATGTATCTTAAAGATGTAAAAAGAATTGACCAGAAGGAAGTGCACACATGCATCTGATGCCAATACAGTTACAATTAACTAGACAGTATTTGCCTCGTTTACCAGTGACATAGCTGGGGTTTGTGCCACCAGGGGCGGGCCAAGCATTATGCCGCATCCTTCCCACCAAATAAAAAACCTCTGCAGTTGGCCATAAGGACCGCACCCTATGCACCTCCTTTCCTATGCTACTGTATTTTACCTACCGTGTGCCAATATACAGGCTTTGGAAACAGACATGTTTGGACTGAATTTTGATATGTCAGCTTTATATGCATTATTAAGTTTATTTTGTATAAGAAGTTAAGATAAAACTAATTCCAGGGATAAAAAATAAAGAGGTCGGCATTACATTTTTAATTGCTATCCAAATCAAAGCTATCTCATTAATAGTTTCAAGACATTTATTGTATTCTGTCTGAACTATTTAATTTATTTTCTCAGCTACCAGACATTAAGTCAACCTTATAACAGACATTAAGTCAACCTTATAACAGACAAAAACTCTGATTAAAAAATCTCATTTTTCTTTTAAGTGTTTCATAAAATAATATTTTTTTCAATATTAACACAAAGAAATGACAGATTAATATGTGTCCTAGTAAGACATAACACAAAGAAATTATAGATTAATATGTGACCTTGTAAGACATAACACAGAGAAAGGACAGATTAATATGTGACCTAGTAAGACATAACACAAGAAAAGACAGATTAATATGTGACCTAGTAAGACATAACAAAGAGAAAAGCAGATTAATATGTGACCTAGTAAGACATAACACAAGACAAGAGAGATTAATATGTGACCTAGTAAGACATAACACAAGACAAGAGAGATTAATATGTGACCTAGAAAAACCTACATTATTTTTATTTCCACTGTCATGGCTGGCGTCAAATTTAGGTGAGGTTGGCATTATGGCTGCATCCACCTCAATGTCAAGGTCATCAGTAAGTAGCCAGGGGTCAGTATTGCTGGACATGGGACTGGAGTTGTCCCTTTGCTGATCCAGTGCTGCCTGTAGACGCTGACTGTCCAGTACACGATGGCTCAGCTCAAACTCCTCCCTGACAGCTGGGAAAGTAATGATAGGAAAGTAATGATAGGAAAGTAATGATGGGAAAGTAATGATAGGAAAGTAATGATAGGAAAGTAATGATAGGAAAGTAATGATAGTGAAAGTAATGATAGGAAAGTAATGATAGGAATGTAATCATAGGAAAGTAATGATAGGAACGTAATGATAGGAAAGTAATGATAGGGAAAGTAATGATAGGAAAGTAATGATAGGAAAGTAATGATAGGAAAGTAATGAAAGGAAAGTAATGATAGGAAAGTAATGATAGTAAAGTAATGATAGGAAAGTAATGATAGGAAAGTAATGGTAAGGAAAGTAATGATAGGAAAGTAATGATAGGAATGTAATGATAGGAAAGTAATGATAGGAAAGTAATGATAGGAAAGTAATGATAGGAAAGTAATAGTTTATTAAATCACCTTGTACAATGATAGGAATGTGATGGTTTATTGGATAACCATGCTCAATGATAGAGCAAGCAATAACAATGTGTATTTATTGGAAATGCCAAGGTAAGTGATTCTCAAACTGTGGGTCACGACCAAAAACCAATGTTAAAATGTTTAATTTCGTGTATGTAAACACGTTTTTCAATAAAATTGTGCAATTCACCAAGATGTCCTCCCCACAATTTGCCACTATGTGCATACAGGTAATATAATGCAAATACACACAAAAACAACAGTCAGACTAATAGTCCAGTACACATCCTAACTTATTTATGCAAGCCATCGAATATGAATTTTTCATATTCAGCCATTTAAAAAAAAAGAAAAATGTGATGTAAGCCTTTTAATAATCTAAGCGAGTATTATAATGACCGATTAGGTAACCTTTAACCTTTTACTAAAAACAAACTTTATTCCCTCAACATTTCTTAATCAACTTTTCCAGTATGCAACAGTAACTCACACTGATGATTGAGAAAAGCTATTTCAGGAAATCTTAAAAAGTCAATAAAATAATCTTTTGTTTCGGTTTATGGTAACTTAATGAGAAAATAAAGCCAAAAGAAGGACAGTTACATGAGTGTAGTTATAAACTGTAGCTTCTTCTTATCTATTTCTTCTATTTTGAGGGCCCACGATCAATGTATTGATCATTCTGGCTCCTATGTTTGTAGAGGGGTTCGCAATGTTCTTTCTTACCTTCCTCCACCATTGTTGGGAGCTGCATGTACTCTGTACACTCGAGTTGACCTGGTTATTTAAAGATATTTCAATACAATCAGTTTTTCATGGAGTTAAATAACAACTCTATTTTAAAAACTATCATTTTAAAAGCAACATTGGGCCAACTATTGTAAACATAATAAAAATTGAGCAACTGTTTTTGTAACTTTTATGCCAAGAATCCAACCAAACATTAGACATATTCTAAAAGACAATGTAAATTAGAAATTTAAGGATTATGTACAAGACATTATGGTCAACTCACCATTGTGCAGGAGAGTAATGAAGTTGTGTCCATTGCTGCTGCCACTTGTCATATGATTCATACCCACACCCCCGTTACCACCTTGATGACCCATGCTGACGCCTCCATTGGCACCCGAATGACCCATCCCCAGGCTTCCGTCACCGCCCATGTCCCCACCCCCCATTCCTCCATCTCCACTGGTGTCGTAGCCGTCCAAGGGGATACGTTTTCTTTTCTTGCTGGCAATGTTGTCTTTATCTGTCAGGAGAATCAAAGTCTAGTTTTATAAATGCCATTTATAACAGCAACATTTTGAAATTAGTATGAACGGACACATAGTACAAGTGAAATCTTGAAGATTAACTTGAGACAATTGAAGGCAATAGCCGTCTCAGCCAAAGTTTGCCTTCTAATGCCTTATTGGGCAGATAAAACCAAAAAAAATGAAAGGAAAAAATTAAAAAATAATGTAGCTCTATAAATGAGTTAGAAAAAAAAAATAATAAAGCTGGAGGCCATTACACAAAAAAAAGGAAATTAATTTTCAGACAGAAAAGAAAGCATTGCGTATTCATTTTAATATTGTTTTTTAGCTTTTTCCCAATCCACCTCTCCTTCTTCTGAGTTTGTAATAATCTTTTTTCTAATATCTCTAAAACACAATGAACAACTCAAAAATATAAATCATCATAAATGTTTAAGTTGTTTTCGAACACTCAAAAATCAAGTCCTAGTGATATCAAAGCCTGCTTTAATTGTACCTCGGTTTTGTGGGAAGTAGGTAAAAGCCTTTGGTTCACTGACTTCCTGGTCTGATTTCCGTTGCAGCATGATGAGAACATTGACAGCCTTGTCTATGTTTGTGTTCCAGTAGGCTGGTGTCTTAAAAACTATGGCATACTGAAGGAAACAAAATAGAGTTCATTGAGCTGTCAAATAAAATATATTACATTCATTACATATTATCCAGCTGTCTGGTAAATCCAACTTAATTGATAATCAACCTGTCTATATTACCTCTGTCTATGCAAGGCATCTGTCATCAACTTATTGCTGTTCATCATCTCTCTATGTATCCCATTACATAGTTATGTTATCCATGTCTGTTTAACCTGCAAGGCCTACTCACTCCCCCATCCGTGATATCCACTTGCCTATTTAGCCCATCTATCAACTCACCCAACCCCCTTCCCCATCCATGATACTCAACTGCCTAGATAGCTCACCTGGCTACCCCCCCTCCCCCGACCTTTCCACTCATCCCCCAACTCTATCATGATAGTCACCTGCCTATGTAGCCCACCTGTCCATGATACCCACCTGTCCTTTCCACTGACGCCAACTGCCCTTGACACTCACCTGCCTATGTAGTCCACCTGTCCATGATACCCACCTGTCCTATCAACTCACTCCCACTCACCTGCCTATGTATCCCAAATGCCCCTGACACTCACCTGCCTATGTAGCCCACCTGTCCATGATACCCACCTGTCCTATCAACTCACTCCCACTCACCTGCCTATGTAGCCCAAATGCCCCTGACACTCACCTGCATATGTAGCCCAAATGCCTGTGACACTCACCTGCCTATGTAGCCCACCTGTCCATGATACCCACCTGTCCTATCCTCTGACGCCAACTGCCCCTGACACTCACCTGCATATGTAGCCCAACTGCCCCTGCCACTCACCTGCCTATGAAGCCCAAATGCCCCTGACACTCACCTGCCTATGAAGCCCAAATGCCCCTCACACTCACCTGCCTATGTACATCAAGAGGACCAAAGTTTCCATAAGCTTCCCACTTGACACTGCCATCAGGATTCTGTTCCACAAATCTCACTTGAATGTCATCTGAGACAGAACAAAGTGGAGCACTTAATTATCCAAACTAATCTACATGAATACAACATATCAACACAAGAGCTGTGTGTAATGTGTCTTGACCTAATTTCACTTCAAAGAAGAGCTAAAGCGTCCACTACTCCCCATCCCTTTTTTGTTTTGATATTTATATCACAGGTTAAATGTGTCGCCCACCCTGCCTCTCCGTTGATTGAGAAAAGGTTGTTTACATTCAAATTTTTCTAAAGAATAGTATCAGTTTGACGCAATTCCTAGAAATTCTTTTCTGGAGGGTACTAACTTATTCCTTATATATATATATATATCTATAAGAACTAACACTAAGAACTAGTACAAGAACTAACTGGTACAAGAACTAACTAGTACAAGAACTAAATGATATAAGAACTAACTAAATTCTTTTTCCTCCAGCCAAAAAAATATTCCTAAATATTTCTTTAAAACATCCCAACTGATTTTGTACCAAACAAAATTATTCACCTTTCTGCACTTTCTCACACAGTAAAAAAACCTCTTCATTGCCAGAACAACAGCCCCCATATTTATCCATACGACATATCTTTAGCGCCGATGCCCCTGGAGACTCTGTAATCACAGCAAATCATAAAAAATTTCAATAAAATGCTAATAAAATTTTAAAATGCAGTGAAGACGAACTCCAGCATTTCAATTAAACTGGGTTATAAACCTTTGCAAGGCATTAACAAATATTTCATTTGTAAAACTAAAGCTGCAGTTGTTTTCCCAAACACTGTTTAATGTTGGTTTTTTTACTGCACATGAAATGTTGAACATAATTTTAGATACGATTAAATTAAAGAGTATTCATAAAATTTCTAGGCAAGAAGGGTAAAAGATTTAACACTAAAAACCTACTGCTGTCATAGATGGCTTGGGACACCACGGGGGTTAACATTTTACTGAAAGATCCATCTGGGTTGCGGAGGAAAACTTGGAAACACAGTCGCACGACATTCAGCTGCATAGTTTTGGACTGTTCCTCTGCCTGCATTCTAGCAGTCTTCGTATCTTCTTCTGATAAAACAGAAAAAAAATTGGTTCAATTTTAAAGCAAATTTATTTAATTTCTCCGGAAATCTGTGCAACACAGTTGTTAAATATAATCATCCACTGTAGCCATTCTTTTGTCTATCATAGTTGTTAAATATAATCATCCACTGTAGCCATTCTTTTGTCTATCTTTTCTTCTTTTCAACACTTTTATTTAGACAATTTCTTTAATTTTTCCCACTTCCATGAATAATGTTAAACTTATGTAGCTCTTGTGAGTATTTTCATGATAAACAATAACAAAAAATATGTTGTTCCATGACTGCCATTTCTAGTAACAAACACGGGTTGTTCCATGGCTGCCATTTCTAGTAAAAAACCCGAGTTGTTCCATGGCTGCCATTTCTAGTAACAAACCCAAGTTGTTCCATGGCTGCCATTTCTAGTAACAAACCTGTAATAGGTGGTTCAAAGTTCATGTTGTTTGCTTTCAATTTCTTATTCAGCTTTATTGAATCTGTGTTTCTTTCCGTGAGAACATCCACAAGTTTCCTTCTGGTCACATGCAGGATACAAAGGTTTGGGAAGCTGGGAATTCAAAATGGAAAAAAAAATGAAAATCGAAATCTTATTTTGTATCTTCGCCTCTCCTATGTCCCATATCAAGACTTGCAATTAAAATTTAGAATTGACATTATTATTTTAATTGTTTGCAATTGACCTTTTTCTGCAAGATGATTATATCGTACTGTCGTCAAATTATACTGTGAATGAGACCATTTGAAATGTAACTGGAAATGGCCCCCAAAAAGATGAATTTTTTAAAGAATCCTATTGAGGAACTTATAAAAATGAAACCAAGTGTATGTTAACTAACTCAGAAACAGAGAAATAAATATCATAAAATCAAATATTTATTGAAAAAAAAAAGATATAATTTAAAATTATGCCTACCTAATAACATCAAGATTTGATTTAAGTTCAACAGTACAAAGTCCATTCTTGCAGTTAGTGCCCACTAGTTTGTGTGCATGAGAGCGAGGTGTTTTTTCATCTGTGACCAAACTTACAACAACCCGAGCAGCTCCGGTATAATTCTCAATCTAAAGTTCAAACAAATTGTACAACCATTGACAAAGATACAACTTTGGTCAAATATTTTTAAAAATGCAATTTTCCAAGATTAGGAAGTTGTAATAGTGACCATCAAGACTGACACAATGACTCATTATAATGCGTGTATGGACAGACGCCTAAACACGTAATTTTGTATAAAGACAAACCCAAACCCTCTCAGCTAAACACTTACCTTGATAGATGGATAAGACTTTCGACTCCTCTCACTCTTCGTCCCCTGTAGACCTCCATGACTTGGCCCCTCACATTCATAGCGAAAGCGGAATCCCCTTTGCTGAGGCTGCTCCACTATAACAACATAAGGTTCAGCTGCTTGAACTGAGCCTAGTAATAACAAACCATTCAAGTAAAAAAACAAATAAATCCTTTTGTATAATTAAATAATTGCAGAATTTCAAACAAGTTTAAGGTTTGACTGAGTAAATGACGTACCGTTTGTGTAACTACTTCCAGCAACATTTTTTATTGGACCATTGGAAGGAGGGATTGTTGAGACATAGGCTGGGTTAATAAGATTTTGAGACTGCAGAGCTACTGGCAAGTTGCTTTCATTTAAAACATCTGAGTCATTAGAGGAGCTGCCATAGGAGCTCATGGTGACCTGTAAAAATGGAATGCAAACTCATTCAGCTAGTAAGAAAAATGTTCCAGGATGCATTTCAATTTTCTTCCCTTGGGTGACATCTCTAAATTTCATGTCAACTGTTTAAATTATTTGTATTGATATTCACATCTAGAACATTAATATTTTTCAGATCTGTCTAGGTGTGATATAGACAAAAGTTGTCCTTAGAAGTTAAAATGTTCATCTTTAAATAGATATAAAAGCTTTTGGCAAATGAATAGAATTTAGGCCATAGTATTGAGAGCTTTATAAAGATTGGGATGTCTTAGTTACACTGTTTTAGGTAAACACACTTAAAATATATGATAAGTAGGTAAAACAAACAAAATATTTAGATAGTGAAATAATGTTCTTGTTTTTCCTTAAAGAATGATAGGCTTACATTTAAATCAATCCTTAACATCTGAAAATGATATATTCATATTTTGTTCAAATTAGAAACATTTTATATGTTAAATAATTTTAATTTTGTTTAATGTCAGTGTTACTTATAGTTTGAATAATTTGTGTAACATACAAACTGCATTTTTCCAAAAACAAAAAAATCTTGTTTAATTACATGGGATGAGATTGGTTATCCTTTTTACCTGTAAAGAAAAGTACAAATCATAGATTCTTTTTTAAGTCCCTTGTTTTCTGTCCTTTTTCTTCTTCACAAACTCAGTTTTTCTTTTCCATTAAAATTAATGTACTTCTCTTTTCATTTGACATTCAATCTCTTGAAGTTGAAGTTAATTCTGTTGAAAACAAAACGAATATGCAATGTTCATTAATTTGTTTTAATCGTACAAAAATTATTTCTCATCAGAGATATTATAAAGACAATGTTTTATACAATAAGTAGGCCTATCAACAATGGAAATTAGTAGTATTACTCCATTAATTTATCATGCCAATCTTGGACTTAATAATTGTCATGTGTTACTACTACAATAATTCGACATTGCTTTAACATAAAATAATACTAGTATAGCCTATACTATAGGCCCTATCATATCTTACAAATCTGATAGTCAATGTACATTTAGTTTTTAAAATAGGAATAATCATAAAGTTGATAATTTAAATTTAATTTTACAATTGGAGGGTTTGAAATATAGACCAAAATTAAGTGCAATGGACAATGGATGATTTTAGATAGGTTACAGCCTACTAACTTAACCTTTAATAAAAAAAACCTAAAAAGAAAGTTTTTGTGTATAAATCCTTTATAAAAATAAAATGTAATATAGAGCAATGTGGGGGATGGGGGGCTGAAAATTGACAAAACATGAATACAAGTAAAGCATGTAATGAGAATCCCAATTAGTGCCCCCCACCCCCCACCCCGGCTCGCAACTGTACATTTCTTTAAAGCCCCTTAACTATATTAATATTCTAATGACCCACCCTCTTTTACACCGCAGATTTCTTTTACAAACTATTTTAGAAAAACAAAAGAATATATTACTCACCAAATGCACTAGCAATATTTTTTAAAAAAATAAGAATCTCCTTTCAGCACAGTTAACAGGAATTTTATTTTGTGAAACCAGTGTCATCCTATTTCCTTCATCTTCCCCTTGAAAAAAGGGAAGTGGGTCAATTAGCTGTCCGAATATTTTGCCAGTCCCCCTCCCACGAACAAAAGCGAAGCTAATACTAATATATAAAAAATTTAAAAATAGGAATTCTCTAAACTAATTAAACTAACCTTTTTTAATTAGTAAGAAGTCAGAATCAGAAGATCATTCCAAAAGTCATAGTCATAGTCATAAGAACTAAACTCCAACTAACTAAGACCGAGCAAGAGTCAAAGTCAATTTTGTCTACACTACACTACCAGACCCAATCAAGTTTAAACTCTAGGATAAGTTTCTACAAGTCTAAGACTAAGCTAAGTGACTAAGTCAGTAACTCAAGTTCAGTTTAATTAACTGACTGTAGCAGCGGAGCAGGGCTGATGACAGATTCAGATGATATTATTATTTAATTAGTTTACTTAAAAAACTATTAATTTATGGCATTTTATGGGATGTCTTGGGCTAAACACCAAACTAAGTTCTACTAAGAGACTAAATATTTAGTAAACTAAAGGTAATAATGTACTTCACTGTGAAGCGTTAGTCACAAACATAAACAAGAGATTCGAGTCTATAGACAATCATTTGATGTCACAATGACAATAATGTTACATGTTCGGTAAGACAGGAGAGTCTGATAATGATTTAGCTAGATAAAATAATAAAACATATGACTACCGAGTCTAGTGTTACCTTGTCTTGTATTATGTTGCTTAAGACCGTCTAAATAGTGTTAACCCAGGAAGGGTGAATCAAATTTTAAATTCTTTATTTTTCAATAAGAAAATAAGGTAGGAAGATAAATTAGCATCAGTAGCAAATGTCAGGGAAACTAATTCAGGATTCAATGTTTAGGGTATTTCCCTTGCAGTGGCTGACTGATGTTTGTATTGGTTGAAAAAGACCACATGACCACCTTCTCATTTTGTAATTGGTTGAGCTAAGTTATTAATAGCATGTTGCTTTAAATAGGACGATGAAAGATAGTTACTGAAGGGAGCATAACTCTTCATAGTTTAAATCACATCATGATCATGTCATGCTCTAAAATTTCAAAATTATGATTCTAAAACCAGAAATATCCCCATATTTCCCCCTCACGTTAAATTTCCTTCCTGCGTGTATGTGTATACAGTTCATTTAAGCGAGAAATAGTATCAAATTAGACGTCACTTAACACATTTTTTAAAAAATCGTGAATATTATAAAGCTCAAAATGACAGTGAAGTTTAACTTCCTGTTGTGCTGGATGTATTCTAAGAGAAGATTTCACTTAAATTAGTAGTGTCTGATATTAAAAGAAAAATGTGTTACAGGCAATGTTCCCTCTAAGGTTTGCTGGTTAATATGCAAATCATAGTTGTGTGCAAAGTTTTATAGTTTCAAATTTGTGTGTGCAAAATTTTAATGCCCACACGCACACACATCGTCAAGGTTCATCTGATGTCCATCATTCTGATTTGATTTAATCCGCATAGGCATTTCTAAATGTAACTCTTCCAACCTTGCTCTAGATTTTATTTTATACTATTCATTAAGCGGAATCCACGTTAACAATCGCTCTTGATGCAAGGAATGTAGCACACATATACAACAGAATGGCAATGTCGCCGAATTGCTTCTAAATTATTACAAATCTAACCATCTCCAAAGTCTGCATGAACCCACATTTCATTTTCGGCAGAAATTTATCATAATTTTCCAGGAATGCCTCATACCTAAAAACCAATGCTACAAGTTCTTCTTGGCCAAAATTAAAATCTGAAGTGTCGATTAACGCTGATATATCAAAGATTCGCCATTGCATCAATTCACTATCAGGGAAACGAGAGTCTAGGTGCAAACATAAACATTCAACGAATTTTAGGATGTAAATCATATTTATATCCTCGTCATTTGCTAGCAATTCAGAAACCTCTTCGGACCAGTGCACACTTTCACAAAGGTGCTGGACACGGAGCTTAGAGATCCTTGCTTTCACAAACTGATATGTCTCAATGGTCGTAAGATTTTTTCTTAGTAGCAGCTTGCGTAATTCAGCAAGATCGACAACTTAATTAAAGACAATCAGTGCATTTCGAAACTGCGGATTCCTTAGTTCCTTCAAACAGTTCTTATGAACAGGATCATTATACAGGCCCACCTGCTCCTCATAGTATTAGAGTTAACACTTGTATGTTTCTCAGCAATGCTCGTAAAACAAGGTGCCGCGAAAGCCATCTGATTTCTTTCAATGGTCTAAAGTCTAAAGGCTATGGAATCACATTCCAACAACTTAGCTAGTTCGGTAAACTCGGTTTTCCGTACTTTCGACCTACTGAAAAATGTGTACACTGTCGTAAGGAATGTGCCATTAAACGTATATGTTTGTAAGCATTGTCGATGTCTAAATCTTCACAATTAGCAACGCAACGTTATTCTAGTAGATGTGGAATACGTCCATCGTTCTTGCCTAGCATAACCGATGAACCATTTGAGGTAAACATAATCATTTTCTGCATGTCCAATTAATTCTCTTGACAAACTCTGTTTTTGCACAGATTTACTGTCACATGCCGACAGAGACAAAATTCCAACAAACACAGTCTTGTAAAAAATTACCAGGATATAGCCGTAGCTTTGCGGATAAGATCAACACTTTTGTCAATGATATATCAGTGCTCTCATCTCCTATTAATGTGTGGAGCTTTGCATTGCGAAGTTCGCTAACTATAGCATCCTTCACTACAGAAACGACCATGACCATATCAATAAACTCAAAAGCGTAATTCTTATTGCGCCAGCTATCAGGGACTGGGTCATATTTAGCCATATGGTTGTGTATTCATAGATTCCGATGTGTTCATGTTGATAGCCAAGAGGACGTTTTCAAAATTTTAACCTGTTCTTCTTTATCACTTTTACGTTGTGCTGCTTCTTGTCTCATGCCTCGATCAGCGACACTTTCTGTAAGCATTCGCTTTACACCTCCTGACTTTATAGAACGAAGTTTGTACAGCATATGTGTGTATATTTTGCATGACATGTCCTTAAATATAATTCAGCTTCCAGCCCTCCCACCTTTTGCCCGTGGAGAAATCAGCACCTGCATTAGCTTTGAGGCAGATTTCACAGACATCATCATCATCAATTTAACGATATTTTAAAATGTCATCCAGCTCGACAGTCCCCTCTGACGACGTATCTGGTACTGGTAGTGCTGCATGCAAAAATTCACTGAGCCATGCCGTTTTAAAGTTTGATCTACACTTTTGCTTAGCATGCGATGACGCTGACAGTTCGCTTAACTGACGTTTAGACATAACGGGTAAACCTTTATTAAAATAATTAGCTACTACATTTATAATAAACACGAGATTGCCATTTATTTACTTTACACGCATTCACTGCGCATTATGCGTCACGGAATTGACATGAATGGCGGCGGTGGTTCAGAATAAGGCTAGCTTGATCCGGTATGTAAATCAATAGTTCTATGTAAAATGTAGAAGACAAAATATAGATCTGAATCAAATTAAAAACAAGGATGTATATGTTATAAAACTGTATAATTTTGACTCCAGATTTCAGTGTATCTGTTCGAATTGATTTTTTTTTAAATTTGCTGCGTGGATACTCAAGACTGCTGCGCAGCGTCTGAGAGATATCTGCGCGGCCGCGCAGCTTAAAAGGAACATTGGTTATAGGATGAAATTTTAATTACTTGTAATTTTTTTTATTTTCGTTTAAGTTCGACAGTGTAGCGTACTTTCGGGGGGGGGGGGGGGGGGATTTGTGACAAGGTAGAGGGGGTAAAAGAGTCAAAAAGTTGCGTGTTGTGCAGCATAACTAACCAGTTACCAGAAATTTGATCGAAAGAAATTTCGTCGACTGAAAATTGATCGACGGAAATTTGATCGAACGGAAATTTGGTAGAATTTTTTTTCAGTTCACACGTTACAAAATTTCTTTCGATCAAATTTCCGGATATGGAAACAGTTTAAGGTCCACCCAGAAATTTTAATGACATCACGCATCGGGAGAGGGGGGCGCACGAATTTTGTGATGATGTTTAATGAGGGTGTGCAAATAATTTTGGGAGGGGTGTAAATATTTTCAAAAAAATTTGGGACCTCGTTTGAGGATGGACCCCCTCAACTGAAAAAAAGATAAACATATTTCAAGAAGGTTTGACGGGGGGAGGGGGCGCAACGTCAAAATAAATTACGGGAAATTTTGTTTAAAATCTCTGCAAAGAACAAATAGATTTATTTACGGACACATTTTTATAATACACTTAAGAGCTAAAAATAGAAGAAAAAATCCCTTATACGTACCGTACGCTGTAGACTATTTTATAATATTGATTTGTGCTCATAAATGTTGAATTTCTCCTGAATATTATCGTAGAAGTTTAAGCAAGCATGAATAAATCTCATTGACATATCCACTTTGTTTGCATTCAAAAGATGTTTGTCCAATGTATCATGTTTTACGAACATCCTGAACTTCTTTCAGACTTTTACGAACAAGACAATTTATGACAAATCTTTACAGACTGTCCGTACATTTACGGATGGTTGGCGACCCTGGGGCAGGGGGTGACTGGCGAGTGGGGCCTACTAATTTCAAATTATAACAAATATATTACGCCAGTCAGGGTGTGTGAATAGAGCATACTTACAATGCTGCATAACCTATTGAAAAATACAACCTCGAATACAAGAATTTAATTTAGCCGTCCCAGGATTCAACAGCGATTCACCTACGACTAAGCTTATCACAAAATGGTATCGTTGTATGTTTTTACGCCACTAAAGATAAAGAATCCGTAGGATCAAGCTTAATAAATGATGTCTGGATCTCAATACATAACCAATTGGGGTGCCAATACTAGGGGGTGTCAAATTTGTCAAATCACAATTTATATGGGGGTGGGGGGGGGGGCTAAATTTACAGGCCATGTCCCGGGTGCCGTTTTTCCTTCGCTTTGCGATGCTCTAAATTTCTTGTTAATTTTAAATTCCTAATTGGGTATTTGGGTTGTATACGGAAAAAAATGCTGATAATTTGTTTAATTTTTTTATTTCGTCGAAATAAGCTGGAAGCGAGTTTGGCAGAGAATATCACTGTAAGAATGATACTTGGATTGGAATGTTTTCAGTCATTTCCTTACATTAGTTGTTCATTGGTATAAGTTGAGAAGCCATTATCTCTTTCGTTTCCATACATAAATTTTGTAATTCTTGCGACGTCAATTATAAATATATATATATATTTGTTATACAATAGACGATAAAGAACACGAACTGGACGTAAAGTTAATGTTTAGGCACCTTTAATCACAGACTTAACACATTGCATGTCTAGGCACCTTTAATCAAGCATTACATGCAAACAATTTTAAAAAATTGAACAGAAAAATTGTTAGGTTTGTTTCTTCCTTTTAATAATGAAATAATGGTGCTGCCTTCCAACATTTCACTTGACCACACTGTTAGTGTGAGCTGTGAACAGATCATTGAATGAATAGGAAGAAGTTTCCATGCAGTTGAGAACCTAGACGCGTACACATGAGATCATGCACACTTTGCATTTCTACAGCAGGCAATTTAAGCACATGCACTTCAACAGCATTCAGTCACACGTACTTTAATAATATAATTGAACATCCACTTAAACAGCAGGCCTGTGTACTTCAACAGAGGCTACATGTACTTAACCAACAACCACATCCACTTCAACAGAAGGCCCATGTACATAACCGGCAGGCAAATCCACTTCAACGGAAGGCCCATGAACATAACCAGCAGGCAAATCCACTGCAACAGAAGGCCCATGTACATAGCCAGCAGGCACACCGCTTCAACAGAAGGCCCATGTACTTCAACAGTAATATTCGCTAACATACAAACTATACAATGATAATGTCCTGTGTAATCGAAGTTATGTATGCAAAGTCCAAGACAAGGACCCGGGCCGTGATACTAGACAAGAGCCCGGGCCGTCATACATGTCAAAGACCTGGACCGTGATACAAACAAGGGTCCAGGTCGTGATACAAGACAAGGGCCCGGGCCGTGGTGCAAGACAAGGCCTCAGGCCGTTTTACAAAATATTGTTTTAACTATACTCATTTATTTATCATTTTAAAAAAGACTTAACGAGTTGTCAACCCGCTTGTAAACAACCTTAAACACAATCAATATATAGTTAGTGTTTCCTCCTGGACAAATTATTACATTTTCACAGGCAATAAAATAATCTTAGGGTAACCTATTGGACCAATTATGGCATTGTCACGTGTAATGAAACTTTCTTAGGGTAATCTCCTCGACCAAGCGTGGCAAAATATGATAATGCCATAGAAAATAAATGTTGGGAAACATTCAAAGAAATTTGGTTCGCTAGAAATGGTGGAAAATTTGATGACAAGATTTGACCAGACGGACAGATACAACACCAAACTAAAGGAAATGTGCAATAAATGTGCTGAACACGGGCTACAAGACTAGACCACTGTTGGCAAGGGAGCTCATCGGTGGCAAGGGAGCTCTTCAGAGGCTAAGGAGCTCATCAGTAGCCAAGGAGCTCATCAGAGGCTAAGGAGCTCATCAGTGGCCAAGGAGATCATCAGAGGCTAAGGAGCTCATCAGTGGCCAAGGAGCTCATTATGGGCCAAGGAGCTCATTATGGGCCAAGGAGCTCATTATGGGCCAAGGAGCTCATCAGTGGCCAAGGAGCTCATCAGTGTCCAAGGAGCTCATCAGTGGCCAATGAGCTCATTATGGGCTATTACCCATTTCGTTAGTTTCTCTTCCTTTTCATTAATTTTTTTTTAACGAAAGTCTATCACAAATGTACACATTGAGCTGATGATGATAGCATGAAAGACTATTACAAATGTACACATTGAGCTGATGATGATAGCATGAAAGACTATTACAAATGTAGACATTGAGCTGATGATATTAGTATGAAAGACTATTACAAATGTACACATTGAGCTGATGATGATAGTATGAAAGACTATTACAAATGTACACATTGAGCTGATGATGATAGTATGAAAGACTATTACAAATGTACACATTGAGCTGATGATGATAGTATGAAAGACTATTACAAATGTACACATTGAGCTGATGATGATAGTATGAAAGACTATTACAAATGTACACATTAAGCTGATGATGATAGTATGAAAGGCCTACTATATGTGATTTCATTCTTAAGTTTGACCAGAGCAGAAATGAAACAGTCAGTTCTATTGGCAATGGTGGGATTCAACTGATTAACAACATGGTTTTAGCCGGCTATAAAAAAAGATATGCTAAAAGGTACATTGATTATTTCATGCAGTTAATGCTTAAATAAGAACAACGACAGAGGTACACAAAACTCAATTCTGTTTTAACAAAGGTAAACTTGTAAAAAATAATAATAATAAGGAATGTAAATGTGTGCTCTCCAAATTGAGTGGCAACTAGGCTTCCACCATAGGCAACTAGGCTTCCACCATAGGCAACTAGGCTTCCACCATAGGCAACTAGGCTTCCACCATAGACAACTAGGCTTCCACCATAGGCAACTAGGCTTCCACCATAGGCGACTAGGCTTCCACCATAGAGAGCTCTTATTAAAAGTGTCATTTTCACAACCGGTTCGCCTGAGCTCAAAAAACGTATTAAGTAACGGTTCTGCTGAACTGGTTCGAAATGGCTGAATACCACCAATGAATATCAATCAAGACTTGAAGTCTAGTCCCAAATAAATACTTTGGTTACTGCAGCCCCCCCCCCCCCCTTCTCTGTTACGTTTCTATTCATTCCTTCAAAGATACAGAATGTACAATGTACACCACGTTGCTGGCTGCCACGTTGGCTGTTTAGTGAAAGTTGGGCTCTCGTGAAACTGTATAAATAGCACACGTGTCGGCCTGCGATTAGTTGATTGCTGTGTTATCTCTGGGCAAAGGTTAGATTTGCTAGAGAATTAAATACACATCAAACACAGACCTGTTTACCTTCAAAGTCTTGAAGTCGTACAATGTCATTACAAAATCCTTCAATACATTATCTTAATAGTAAAAAATAAACATACAGTATATATAATGTATACATCTCAAAATCTCTCATTGTACGCCAAAATCGTAAGAGTAAACAGGTCTGTAAACATAAGCCTTATAAGTTAAAAGTGTAACCCAAAGAGATACTGGCGTTTGACACCCCCGCTCCCTCCCTTTTCTTCCTACACCAGTGGTAATAGCTCCGGGCGCTGAGACCCTGAAGGGGCGACAGCAAACGTCCCAGAATTATTGGTCGGACTGAAGCAACCGATGGTGGCGCCGCCAACAGTCAGACCCGATGGAAGCGTCGTCGTCGGCTGCTGGTCATTGATCGCCTCAACTGGACTTTCTTGTTGGGGTGAAGTCGGCGCTGGTGTCCCGTGCCTCTGCTCACCATGCTGAAGTAGAGATTGGGCCTCAATATTCAGGTTCATATTCTGGGTCTTGTCTTTATCTTTTGGAGCAGGCGTGGAGCCTAAAAAGAAAGAAAGAACGGTCGAATTCGTTTTTGGTATAATTTTTTTTTTAACTTAAGAAGAAGGATTTCAAAATAAATATAGGAATATTTTTGAATGATAAACATCTTAATGACCCATTTCTCATCAACCATGTCTTACATTCAAGCGATTTTTAAAAAAAATTAAATAATTAATTAATTTTTTTGGGGGGTGGGTGTGGGTGTGGGGGGATTTTTAATTTTATTGACCTCTGACGAAATGGTAATGCTGAATGTCTCACATCCAAGGGGCAGCTGGTAGTAAAACGTATAAAAACATCTCTAGATATGAGCAAATTGCTGGGACAGGCCGTGGCCGAAAGAACAAGTCATCCCAGGACTATTTTTAAGGAAGAGGCAAGCCTTCATTTTAAAATCTCCTCATTGTTAGAAATCGTTATACGGGCGCTATCTTGGCTGTTTTGTTTACGTTATCTCAACATAAAATACTGTTTTTAAATAAAAATGATTCTCAAACGTCACAAAAACTAACTTTAAAAATAATTACAACCAAATTGAACACCAATCCCACCTACCTGTAACAGTTGGATTTTTTTTTTGGGGGGGGGGGGGAATTAATCCAACGGACATTTTTAAAAAAAAATATACAACGTGACGTTATAAATATTGAACAGATTTTCTTCGCATAACAATGAAAATAAAATAAATAATTTATCTTTATGTTTTTTTTTATTTATTACCTTTCACGTTTTTTTCTTCATCCGACTGACCAATGGTCCTCCTTTGTCTGAATTTAACAATGTAAACCCCAAAGGCAATTGACAGTGCGATGAAAAGCTGAGCAAGTCCTAAGAGAATCCAAACCATAGAACAATCACATGAGACTGGCCGTAAGACTGAAATGATTCAGAAAAATAAAAATGGAATTCGTATTTTCATTTCTTTTACTTTGAAATTACATGTGATCAAAACATCAAACAAATAAACACCAAGGCGTGATCGTCACACAGGCGCCAAGGCGTCCAAAGCGCAAACAAATTTCTGAACTCTTCCTATAATTTCCAGAGGGCGACAGTTGTCCATTTTCACCCAACCTAGAAATGTCTAGCGCAGGCACTGAATGGTTTAATCATAGACTTTATTTAATCAGTCAGGTCGAAGGGCATATGCCCAAATCGCTACGGGATCTGAATGATTTAATTAGTCAGGTCAAAGGGCACATCCCCAAACGGCTACGGGATCTGAATAATTTAATTAGTCAGGTCAAAGGGCACATGCCCAAACGGCTACGGTGTCAAGGTCATGACATCAGATGTACTGTGTGTCTTGTGAATTGTGACAATTGAGTTTAGTGAACGCGTGAACTCATTTCATGTCAAAGATCTCTGACTGATAGCAACTTGCTGACACAAAGATCTCTGACTGATAGCAACTTGCCAGCACAAAGATCTCTGACTGATAGCAACTTGCCAGCACAAAGATCTCTGACTTATAGCAACTTACCGACACAATGATCTCTGATAGAAACCCTTCCAAACAGATAATAACAAGCTCTCTCCAGCTCCTGTGTTGCCCTGTCATCGATGATCACATCTTGACAGCATTTAGCCAACTTGGCACTGTCGTTATAGCCTCTTGGAAAGATGTCTTCACATGTGCCAGATCTGTCACTGCAGTACTGCTCCCCATCTACACAGCAACTTCCGTCCAGACATTTCGTCGTGCTATTCTGTGGGCAGTGGGTGTCTCTCAGATTGTCTAGTGTCATGGCGTCGGTGAATCCTGTGGAAGAAATAACTGTCATCATTGTGTCATCTCCAGTGTCTCCTTTTCTAAAATAATACAACACATCGTTACAATAGGACACACGTAATTAAACGTTAGAAATTGTTTGCGATTTACTTTATGTGGTCACACATTTAATAGGCGTCTCGGTAGGGGCGTCTATCCCCCTGAAAAGTGGAAGCCAAATTTCCCCCTTTCCCGGTGGACCTTGGTCAATTCCGCGTGTATTGGCTTGCAGTGTTTCGTTCAATGTGTTCCGGGAAAAAAAAAGGGGGGGGGGGGGGAGGCAATTCAGATGTTAACGTGGGGAGTGGCGGAGGACGTGAAGCGTAAAAAAAGGGGGGGGGGGCGATTCAACTCCGGTTTCCCTTTTTTTCATGGAGGGGAAACATTTTCGGCTAACTGCAGAGTTTTATCATGGATAAATAAAAAACCAAGCGGTGCATTTTGGCGTATACCTGAATTCAGTCTTTCTTTCGTTGTTTCTGTTTGTGCGCCGACGAAGGCTTCCTGCCGACACGCAGTGGCGTAGCGAGCTTAACTCGCGCCCGGGGCACAATACCTTTTTAGCGCCCCCAATACCTTTTTAGCGCCCCCCCTATTCGAAAACCATACAATATTACAGTAAAATATACCATTTGGCGCCCCTTTGTGGGTAGCGCCCGGGGCATGATGCCCCCCTCACTACGCCACTGCCGACACGTTCGTTGTTTTGTTGCGTTCCTTTTTTCAGGTTTAACCTTACTTTGTTTTACTATTTTCCTATTGTGCTAACCTGATTGCAGTCTCTCCCCTTATTACACATTGACTGTTTAACTTGTGTGTTGCTTAGTGTTTGGGATTCGGTTGTGAATGGCGGCGCTGCGTGTCCGGGTTCATTTTGACTAATGCTATTCGGATGTCATTTGTGGTAGTTTATTTTAGTTAAACTGAAGAAGTAAGTTTACAAACGTATAGTCCATTCAATTATCTTTCATTTGATACCTCGTTTTGTCTTACAAACCCAACAATAATATTTTAAATAGTTTTCTAACTCCAACCTCTCACTTCTGGTACCCGGGTACGAATAGCCACTTCGTTCATATGTGTGACGTCATTAACAAAATGTATGGATTTGGATGTGGTTACTACAACGTAAACAGAGGAAGTAAAGACACATTGTATGACATTACGACCCATACACATACTGTTTGATATAGATTATATAAAAAATATTAAAACAGTGTAGTTCATACAGTATGATATAGCTTATATTAAAACATTGTGACACATACAGTATGATAAAGCTTATATTTAAACAGTAAAACTGCGCGATTATTACCTACAATTTATTTAATTTTTTTTAAAGAAAGAAGAAATCTTACCAAACTGTACTGCCAGGAGAAATAGGCATGCCACTTGAATCCAAAGTCCACTGCAGGGTGATTGGTGGAAGTTGTTCATGTCGGTAATGACGTCACCACTTTGACTTAAATGTGTGAGTTTAAGATCGAGCCAGAGGTCTATCATTGGGCCTAATAATCTATAAAAATTTGTGAGTTTAAGATCGAGCCAGAGGTCTATCAGTAGGGCCTAATCATATATATATATAAAAGTGAAAATTTGTTTGTTTGTTTGTGGGTCTGTTCCACAAAGGCTTTTAAACGGATTGATGGATCTTGACCAAACTTGGCACATATATCCATCATTATCCAGAAGGAACTCTTAAGGGGTTGAGAACTTTTAAGAACATTTCGTTTGGGGCCGGGGGCCCCGAATTCGTTTTTTTCTTATATGAGCTATATAAATATCAATAGGCTTAATACTCCTACATGAATGGAAGGATCTTGACCAAACTAAGTACACATACACTTGATTATCCATACTCAAATACTAAAGGGTACCGAACTCATAATATCCATTCCTCTGGGGCCGGGGGCCCCATTTCATTTTTCCTTATATAAGCTATATAAATATCAATTGTCAATAGGCTTAGACAACACTATAGTTTCTATGTGAATTGATGGATATATGCCTAACGTGGTAGCAATACACTGTCCGTACTTAAATATCGGTGGATTTAAAACTAAGAATATCCAATCTAGAATTTTCCAGAAAGTTCGATAACTTTAAAACGCTATATCTATGGAATTATTCAATAGATTTTAATGGGACAAATTTTAAATCTTAACTTCATAACTAACCTGAATGATTTTTATAGGGCCCCATCTCAGGCACATATAATTCGTACAATTATGTAATGGGCCCCCGGGCCCCATCTTTTAACTTAAATGTAATATAGTTGTAAAAATGCATTTAGTTGTATAATTTTTCGTATTCGAAGAATAATTACTCAGAAAAGACAGTTTTTACACAGTTCGAGGAGGATAAAACATTTAATCTAGAATGTTCCAGAAAGTTCTATAGGTTAATAGGCTTAATACTCCTAGATTAATGGATGGATCTTGACCAAATTTGGCACATATATCCATCATTATCCGGAAAGGACTCTAAATAGGTTATGAACTTTTTATCACATGCCGTTTGGGGCCGGGGGCCCCGAATTCGTTTTTTTCTTATATGAGCTATATAATTAAAATTTCTGACAAATACTCATGCATGAATAGATGGATCTTGACCAAAATTAGTACACATACACTTTATTGTCCATACTCAAATACCAAAGGTTACTGAACTTATAATATCCATTTCTCTAGGGCCGGGGGCCCCAATTAATTTTTGCGTATATAACCTATCTATAAATAACAATAGGCTTAGACCGGTACGCACCGGTATCGGGATCCGACAACTATCGTTATCCCACTGATATCGAGATACCACCGGGATCTTTATACCGACGGGATTGGGATCATACCGGAATTGGGATCCAGTGGGATAAAATCCCACCGGGAAACGGTATGCTAACGGGAGCGGGATACCGACAGGATTGGGAGCCCACCGTGATCGGAATAATTATAAGGCTGTATACTGTAGAAGTTCTTTCGTTCCGAATGCTATCCCGGCAAATTTGCCGGGTATACCCGCTAGTAATCTATAAAAATTTGTGAGTGTTAAGATCGAGGCAGAGGTCTATCAGTAGGGCCTAATAATCTATAAAAATTTGTGAGTTTAAGATCGAGGCAGAGGTCTATCAGTAGGGCCTAATAATCTATAAAAATTTGTGAGTTTAAGATCGAGCCAGAGGTCTATCAGTGGGGCCTAATAATCTATAAAAATAATCTTGGGATTAAACTTAATCATTTAATGGCAATTGTCTAATATTTGGTTAATTTATTATCTTTTTTTTTTAAATGTTTAGCCTTAGCTTTGTGAGTTATGAGCCGTGGCCAGTGGCCACTGGAGGTGAAGGACTCAAATGGTTACTACCGCGGAGTAATGGAATGTAAACAGAATTAGTCGACACAATTCCAAAGCCACTTTAATAAAGCACGCATTTGTTCAAATTGTGCTACCTCTCACTACAATCATATTTGATAACTAACTGGAGCAACTATTTTACAATGCACAAGTCCAAGCTAGAAAGTACAATTAACCATGTTTTAATAAATAATCTTATTTAAATGTATGCACAATACACATCCACATTTCAATTGTAAATCAGGATGACAACTGAACGCTCCATGTGGACATCTAACCGTCGGATTGGAAATTTTTTCTTTTACATGAAAGGGATTTCCCCTAAATGATGCAATTGTAATAGTATCAGTGTTTCTTTCAGAAATTTTCTCCGGGGGGGGGGGGGGGGGGGCATTTCAGATTTTCGGGGGTAGGGGGCTATGCCAGAGGCGCAGCTAATGTGTGGCAGATGGGACATATGTCCCGGACGCCAGACTAGCGGGGGTGGGGGAATGGGCTGTGATGGTATTTAATGGTTGACAATAGTTTCAGAATTGCGGAAAGGGGGAGGGCGTAAAAATGAATCTTTCCGAACACTGTTGATACGTCCCTGGGGTGGTCCACCGAGGTGTCACTTTTTCTTTATATGCAGGTGTGGCATTTTCGGACAACTGCAGAGTTTTTATCGTGAAAGGAAGGACGGCAAAAATATTTGCCAGCCCATGGCGGCAGTAATAGCTGCGCCACTAGGCAGTGTATCTCGATACCAAAATCGGCGATCATTTTCTTTGGAAAGAAGGGCGGAATTTGAGGGCCCTGATGAATCTTGATTGATAGAGGTGTCTGGGGAGCCTGCTACCCACTCATTTTTTTATTATTTCAAAATCAAGAGGTGTATTTTTGAGTATACTTGAATACAATGTTTCTAATATACTTTTTGAACAGGGAAGGAAATTTTTAAGGTTTTGTGTGAGGCATTATGACGTCTAGTGTCATACATAAACTGAATTCACTCCGTTTGTGGCGTGCCCCAGGGTAATCATTAGGCACAAGCTTATAATCAACCCCATGTGCCACAGGGTAATCATTAGGCACAAGCTTATAATCAACCCCATGTGTCCCAGGGTAATCATTAGGCACAAGCTTATAATCAACCCCATGTGTCCCAGGGTAATCATTAGGCACAATATAATCAACCCCATGTGCCCCAGGGTAATCATTAGGCACAAGCTTATAATCAACCCCATGTGCCTCAGGGTAATCATTAGGCACAAGCTTATAATCAACCCCATGTGCCCCCAGAGTAATCATTAGGCACAATATAATCAATCCCATGTGCCCCAGAGTAATCATTAGGCACAAGCTTATAATCAACCCCATGTGCCCCAGGGTAATCATTAGGCACAAGCTTATAATCAACCCCATGTGCCCCAGGGTAATCATTTTGCACAAGATTATAATCAACTCTATACTATACCACTGATCAGCGTGAGTGAAGGAGTGCAGAAATTGAGGGTGCTAAAGACAGTCGGGCAAATTCAAAATGCAGGGGTGTATTTTTGGCGCATATTTGAATTCGTTTTTCTTTCATACAATTTTGAGGTTGCATTTCAAACGTTTGGTTAGGAAGTGCCACAATTAGCCATAATAATGATTAAAGACATTTTAAATTCCGCACCTGTGTGATGTAAACTATATTCAGTCTAGTTGTGACACCCTAGATAAGCTTTTGCCATAGCTCAATATCGCCTATTACAGTGGTCAGCAAACTCATTAGTCAAAAGCCATAAATAAGCAGTAGGACGATTTAAAAAAAAAATATTTTCAATAACTTGTCAAGAACCATGTTTTTCGGAGTCAAAACCGATTTGTGGCCGACTGGCCGAGACGAACTCAGGTCACTAAATCTTTATAGTCCACAGAAAATGTTTGATAAATTAAAAATACAAGTATGCATATTATAACATATCTGAATTTTGTTTTGCAACATTGTACACCTATTTGGAGAGCAACGGAAGAGATCCTAGTTTAAAAATGTAGATGCCACTTAACCTTAGAACCATCGTGTGCACCCAGCAACCCTTACGATGCTGGGTGCCTCGGATATTTTAGGGGGTTAAAGTTGTGATGAGAATATTTTCTTTATTATCATCTTTCAATGCAGGTTGCAAAAAAGGAGAAAAAAACATGGGGGGGGGGGCAAAATGGAAAAGTGCTTTGCCTGCTTGTGTTATGCAAAAAGATTTATATTACTAAAAACAAAATGGCTTTTATTTTATTTTTGGGGGGATAGATAATTAATAAATGAATTTTGAACCAACAAAAATAATTTTAAAGGGTCCCATCACTAAAAAAAACAGCAAACATTATTTTATATGATGAACGCAAATGGGGAAAAAAAATTACTTAAAATAATTAGACTACCTTTTCTAAATATTGCCAAATTTAACCAAAGTCAAAAAGAAAAAAAACATAATGAGAAAGGTCTATACATTTTTATGGGTTTTGAAAACTGGCCATTTTTATGAATCGTATATGAACGGCATAACTATTCTAAGAAGACATGAATTGTTTACAAAATACATTAGATATTGACTAATGTGTGATTTTATCTAAGGGAAATCGTATGCAAATAAATTATATATTTCCCAATATTCAGTTGATTGAAATGTTTATTTGTAATTTCAAAACACTATTACATTTTTCAGATAAATTACAAATTGCCTCTGAGATATACTTTAAAACCTTTTTTTTTTTACCAAATCCACAAAATTTATTTGACATTGAACAAATTAGGAATAAGAACTTTATCTAAAACCAGTACCAACAAATTTTTATAGAAATGACAATCGAGATTCACACAAACGCTTTCGATATAATAATTGATGACATATGCACTTTTTGTATGCGCCCATTAAATTCTTAATTTAAAAAAAAATCACTTTTAAAGTTTCCGTTTTATATTATTATTATTGGTAGTTTTCTATAGTGTGATACCCCAGCCTAGGGCTGGATTCACCACGCTGTACATACAATTTAACAAACATAATCATGAACTTAAAAATTAACATACATTAATTAAATAAAATAAAACAAATGTGTGTTCGCTCCAACCATTCCATAACGATTTACATGTTAACCCATGGACGGCACTCATCAGCATCGTTTAACGGCCAGAGGGGGAATCAGTAGGATAGTAGAGTTTAAAGAGATGTGTTTTGAGTGCAGTTTTGAAGGCTGTGATGGTTGTTATATTACGGATGTGTCGTGGAAGAGAATTCCATATAGCTCAACACACACAGAATCGATTAAATTTATTTATATTTTAAAGAATAATGCCATCATACAATTTATAATTAGCACCTATCCCTATTTTAAAAGTGATGCTTTTATGATAAAATAAAATTTGAAAATAGATTGCGCATGATTGAGACTTAGCAATAACTTATTATTAATAGTGTATACTGTAGACCTTTTTATTGATGTAAAGGTAATTAAATAAAGTGTTATTAAAATCTCTAAAAATACCACTATATTATGCGAACAACAGGAAGTAAGCCGGCGGCTTATAATTTTGAGAGGCCAGTACGATATTTTAATCGAATACTGTAAGCCTTAAACTTAATAAGCTTGGCTTTATATACGGATCATCAAATATATATAATGTGGCGATATTTCATGAATTCAACAAATTGTATTCGATTAAAGGCACCAGATACTATTCTTTTAAAAACTTTTTTTGAAAAAACAATATATATCGTTTTTAATTTTAAAAAAACAATATAATCGTTATATTGTTGTACCCATTTTGCTCCGAGGGGGCACTTGACTTTCCCCGGGGGGGGGGGGAGGTGCCCCCCTACCGGAGAGATGGCTGAAAGAAACCCTGGTTTAGCATAGTTCTGAGCCCGGGGAGTCACAATCAGGGTTTTGCACCACCAACGTACAAGCATCCCAAGCGGCAAGTTCAAGTGGGTTCAGATTCTGGAAACCTTATTCATTACGATCCATTGCTACAACACATTAGTTTCATGTTAAGTGTTGGTATAATGTAAACTGTCAATGGATCATCCCATGATAAGTGTTGGTATAAAGTAAACTGTCAATGGATCATCTCATGATAAGTGTTGGTATAATGTAAACTGTCAATGGATCATCCCATGATAAGTGTTGGTATAATGTAAACTGTCAATGGATCATCCCATGATAAGTGTTGGTATAATGTAAACTGTCAATGGATCATCCCGTGATAAGTGTTGGTATAATGTAAACTGTCAATGGATCATCCCATGATAAGTGTTGGTATAAAGTAAACTGTAAATGGATCATCCCATGATAAGTGTTGGTATAATGTAAACTGTCAATGGATCAACCCATGATAAAAGTTGGTATAAAGTAAACTGTCAATGGATCAACCCATGATAAGTGTTGGTATAAAGTAAACTGTCAATGGATCAACCCATGATAAGTGTTGGTATAAAGTAAACTGTCAATGGGTCAACCCATGATAAGAGTAGGTATAAAGTAAACTGTCAATGGATCAACCCATGATAAGTGTTGGTATAAAGTAAACTGTCAATGGATCAACCCATGATAAGTGTTGGCATAAAGTAAACTGTCAATGGATCAACCCATGATAAGTGTTGGCATAAAGTAAACTGTCAATGGATCAACCCATGATAAGTGTTGGTATAAAGTAAACTGTCAATGGATCAACCCATGGTAAGTGTTGGTATAAAGTAAACTGTCAATGGATCAATCCATGATAAGTGTTGGACGCTGTGACCAGCAACAATGTGCTCAGATCTAGGAGGCCCCTCTTTTACTTTCTTATGGTTTTTGTCATCAAGACTGTTCGACGAGCAAAACAAAAGGCGCATATCAAAGCTGTATTTTTTAAAATTATTTTGTTGTTGTTGCCGAAAAAATTACGGACGGGGCAGGTTATCCGGGTTGGGGGGGGGGGGGGGAGAAAGTTTCTGAAAAAGTGGAGGTAAGATGACACGGTGAGATTACCGCACCGGGCGACACCCACCCCATGTCCGTATCCTCAGGTTATGACTTAACTGTACTCACGATATGAATTAAGGTGACGTTGTATCATCCACGAAATTATAAAATTAAAATGTTATAGCAGTTCACACACTTTTTCTGTTTAGGGCGCTCTTATGGAAACTAGATTTTTTTCCGAGTAGGTCGTGAATACAATTCCCATATGTCACATTCTAGCAGGTACACTTCATATATGTTGTAGATTTTAAAAAAAAAAAAAAAATGAAATAATAACTAGAACATGTGTTAAAGATCAAAAAACGTTATCTAGTAAAAATTTGTAAAGGCCTCTATTAAATTTCTGATAACAGTTTTTACTGAGTGAAATTCTAATTAACGCCAAGACCGCTAGATGTCGCGCTTTCACATAGAAATTAAAACATCGGAACAGAAAAAAAAAAAAGGGGGGGGGGGGGGTGGAAATTGTGTAGTTTCGCGGCGCACATTTTTTGAAAGCACTGTACTCGGTACGTGCGAACACATTTTGCATTTGCCAGGTAGTATTAAATGTTTACTTTAAAAACTACCAGAGCCGTATTATATTTTCGTTAATTATAAATAACAAAAAAAAAATAAAAAATCGAAGCATCGTCACCGTTTTTGTTTTAATTTTTTTTGTTGTGTTCTAAATTTGTATTTGTCCGATAGACAGACCAAGATGTCTGGTACACTTTAAAAAAAAATAATTATTTTTAAAATCGGATTTTTCAATATTTGAGAGGGGAATTTTAAAAGTATTAATAGCCATTTGAATTACCGTTTTTAATTTACTATAATGATAATATAATAGGCTTCTAGCAGGCCTATTTTTTTTAACAATGGATTTAAATGTGACCGGTATAAACAAGCTTCACGCGTCTATGTGAATTCCTTGTGTAAATGAACTAAATGGCAAAGAAAATAAAAGGTTACGCGACGGCTCTGGTCTGTCGTCGTCCCCCCCAAAAAACGTGTTCGAATTATTATTATATTATAAATAACATTTAATTAACAATTTATCCGGAATGCATATGATATTACCTTAAGTTTATTATTACTAACATTACATTACCTAGCCTTCTGGCTTAGAATCTACGTGTCACCAATTTCATAAAGTCCGTAAGAATAAATTTGAACGTGTGCAGGTATAGTCGAATTTCATATTTATACTATAAATAGAACCACCAATTCGACAGTTATGAATTTCCGATTGCCAATCCCAACTGTATGACGTAGCATTCTCATTCTTCCATCAAAATGCATGAACAATTTTCAGAACTCAATACAATAATTGATAGAAAAGTGTTTCTCTCAGGTACTCGGAATGGGTGTTATATTCATTTAAATGAATTAAGTCGTTAACTGTTGTACTTTCTGCATCAGGGGAGTGGGGCAAAACGAATCAGTATTGTAGTACTTGTAGCATACAACAGGATTGTAAGGGCCATCCATTTAGGAAGAACCCAAATATTCAAAACTTTTAACACCCTGTTGCATGCGTAGTACTTTTTGGACACCACACCCAATGCGTACGTACAAGAAGCTTTCGCTTTTTTAACTGGTCCGCCCCATGGGTAAAGGGGCATTTTCCCCTTCTATACATTAAGTGGCGCCATTTTCCGGCTTCACCACAGGTGGCGCATTTCCTCGGCATGGCCCTGCCCTGGGTTGCTTCGGCTTCCTTACAGCTTTCCAGACCTGAACGTCAGCTCAATAATTACGTTGATTAATGCTCATCAATACTATACAATAATATAAGTAACAAGACTACAACATTAATCAAATTGGGTTTAATTTGAGCATATATGACAATTTGTGTTGGCACATACAATAATAGATGTACAATACTATTAAAAAAACTAGACCCAGGAGAAATGTGAGCCACTGGCCTTTGGAATACATAAAATTAAAGCATTTAAAATAATTGATTAATTCCCTGCTGTATTAAACTAATGCACACTGCTCATAAGGAATATATTACCCACGTTTTATGCCTGGAATTAAAAACTGTACACATACAACTAATGATAAGTGAAGGAAAATTGAGCTGTTCTTTCTATGACTTGATATGACGATGAATGGAGCGTATTGCACGGTTTTATTGTCTTCAAAACAAAAGGCTATTATACAAATCTCTGAACTGCTAAGATTCACTTTAAAACTTATTTTAAACATAGGCCTAATTTGTAGTAGCTAATTCATTGGAATGAGTTGCCGCTGTGACTTTCATTATAACTGGAAAAACAAGGATTTCATAGAAAAACAACACACATCTTGCAGCTCAACACATTCATGGATAATCACATAGACAAGAAATATTTAACTTGTTTAGAAACTAAATTAGATATTTGAAATGATTCCACTTAATGAAATAGTCAACTGCGAAAACCACTTGTCCAATCTTTAGGACCCTTTAGGACAGGACACAGATCAAAAGAAAAAAAATGATTCATAGATAAGGAAAATCTTTTAGTACCCTAATATGTGTAGTTAAGAAAAAAATTACTAGATACAAAATTAGTCTGGTTATCTGGTGACACCCTTGTGTAATGATTTAATCAATAATTAATTGTTGGTTTATATTTCAGTCAGAAAACTGCTGATGTCATGTTTCATTAAACATTATTTCAACATTGAAATGCCACTTTCAATATTACCTACATTGATATATAAGAGGATGGACACATACAAATATGATGATAAACACCAAGATCCATGATATATAAAGACGTCAAACACTTACCAACATGGCATATGATCTTATTCACTTAAATTAAAAGGATGACCAACACTTGCATATCAAACAGCATTGAGAATTTTAAAACAGTAATTTTCATTCAATAAAAAATAACATCAAGTATATATTTATATATATATATATATAAAAAATCTTTTAAATGTCAATTTAAAAAAAAAAAAAAGCTAGATTGCCATATAAAGCTGAGTTTTCATTCAATATTGAAACGGATAAAGATGTTATTTTTTTTTAAAAATGCCAGACTGATTTATGCTGCCTAGTTTTCATGCATTATTGAAAAAGTTAAAGATGTTATTTTAAAAAAATGCCAGACTGCCTTATAAAGCTGATCTTTCATGCAATATTGAAAAGGGTAAAGCTGTTATATTTTTTTGAAAACAAACTTCTCCTTTGAAATATTATTATCTATTACGACCCAAATGAAAAAATTACAATTGTTTATTTTAAAAAATTACAGAAATTCTCCACTTTAAATTTAAAGGGGGCACAAAACCAAAGAGAAAGCTAATTAGGAAAATTGGTAAAAGTTAAAAATGGAAAATATAATAATATAATCTGTATAAGCATAACACGGAACACCATTAGGTCCTAATAAGTTAAACTAAACAATTTTTGAATGACAAAAAAAAAATAACAAAAATGGCAAAGTATAGACATGTTTGTTAAAAAACAATAGCTCAAGCTGCATATATAAATAGATACAAAATAGATTAATTTTATAAGTCATCTTTCTAAACTTGGTACTGGTAATAAATATTTATATAGATAAAAACACTTAATGTTCAAGCTTTCAAATTTTCATGTTAGAATTGAATTCATATTAGAAATCACGTTAAGACATTTTCAGAGAAACAAACTTTGCTGAGGGCGTTACGGTCAAATGAGCATGAGCAATGTTGAAAAGTAAATTTTTTTCACTAAAAAAAACACTTAACTAAGTCTACCATGGTCCAATCAGATGAGGCAATATTGGGTTACAAAACTATTAGAAGAGAAAACACACAAACATATCCTGGAATATAGTTTGAAATGTAGGAAGGTAGACCAGACTACGTAAGTTGGTAGAAATTGTCTGAGCTTGTACGGGCTTGAGACTTCTCAAAGTTGTTAAAATACATTAATGAAATCATCAACAATTCACATTAAACATCTCAAAGCGACTGTAGGAAATTTAATGCAAGGACAGTCTGAAAACTTTAATTTACAGTTTGCTGACTCGCCCCTGAAGTAGGTCAATATCAATTATTAGTTTAAAGCGCTATACCGTGGTTGTGGATCTAGACTGTGCTCATCAGAAAAGCAACCTATGACTTTACAGGTTGAAAGAATTGTTGAAACTTTGCACATGTCTTCATCATTTCACAGCCTATCCTAGAATTCTTATACTGTACTGATTTATAGTCCAGCCAATAGTGCTTCATTTCAGGATCAACATTGATTTTTGCCATGTTCAATACCAACACCACAATTAAACAGTTTCATAACATTAACAGCTGAGCACAAAAGTATTCAAAGCAACTAACTAAGCAATGTTAACAGAAATAATGACATGTTTTGGAATCTATAATATTTTAAACAATACTATAGAAAAGTTACCCAAAATAAAATTATATAATTATAATTTCATGTAATTTAAAATATTTTATATTTATATTAAGGGATATGATCATGATGTAAATAAAGTTCAGAATGCTGAAAATATTCCATTTATAACATTCTGAACAGCTTTTGAGGGTACTGTAGTCAAAAGATTAAAACTCATAAAAAGAAAAGTGTATGCAATACAAGTTTATGGGGACATCAGCTTTTATTAATGTATGAGATTGGGAACAATGCATGTCCTATTATGCACCTGTTAATTTGATACAAGTACACAGTGAACATAAAATAAACACTACAATTAACTGAAAAGTGGCAAGATATTTAGTTAAAGGGAGGCATGACGCTGTTAAAACGTATCCGGAAATTTGATCGAAAGAAATTTGGTTGAATCTTTTTTTTAGTTTACACGTTAAAATTGTGCGTTAAATTTCTTTTTGAACGCATCATTTTGTTTTACTGTATAGTATAGTGCGTTCAAAAAGAAATTTGACGAAAATTTTAACTTGTTAACTGAAAAAAAGATTCAACCAAATTTCCGTTCGATCAAATTTCTGTAGACGAAATTTCTTTCGTTCAAATTTCTGGTAACCCTGTTAAAGTAATGTCAAGTACATCCAAGGTATTTTTATTCAGACTATCAAGTTCACCTATTTACAAAGCTAAAATTAACTAATATCCGCTAAAGAGAATAATTTGTTTAACTTAAAGTCTATAACAATGGTAAAAGACAGGAAACCCAAACTGAGAACAGCTATGAAATTATTTACAATATCGTACACGAGTCATATCTCAAAGAGCATTTAATATTCATACATTTGTCACAATCACACTTATTAAATAAATGAAATCACATGAAAGTCACGATATTCACTTAAATATTATGTATGAAAACCACTTTTTCCATTGGTCATACATTACAATACTTTTATAGGCTCCAATGGGAATACTCCAAATCTGAGTACTCGATCATATTAATTGCACACTTATATATAATTTGACAAGTCTATTGCTAAATAATATAAAATAATTCTTTCACTATACAGTATATTACATTGAGGAGACGTGATTGAATTTATTTAAAGAATATCTAAATACAACTTTTCCTTTTTCTCCGCAACAGAGGTTTAATGCTAGCATTATGTTCTTGATCTTCACCATTTGGCAAATTCTTCAAGCTGCTTGATACAGAAAAACTTGTCTTATCACAATTATTAGTTTCTAAGTCTTGGCTAAGCTTTTCATGAGCATAATCAACAGATGGTTCAAACGAGTGTGAATAATCTAATCTGGCCTTCTTAAGCACATATCCCAAACTGTTGGAGCAGTTGAAATTTTCAAGCATCACCCCACCAGCCCTCGTCAGATGAGAGTCAGGAGCAGATTCTGGCGTTGCCGGGACTAGCATATTGTCATGCTCCTGGCCATAACACGTTTGCTTCTGCTGTTGGCAGTATGAGGCAGTGCCTTGTCTCCTTGTTGGCAGAGCCCCTGGTGTCTGATTCACCAAGACATGGGAGCTACTTTGACTTGGAGTAGATTCATGGTATAAATTTTCTAATCCATGATGAATCTGATAATCTTGAAATGATGATCCTGATGACAATGGGCTGCTGTTGCTGCCTTTACAATCATAAGAATGCATTGGTGGAGGAAGTAATTGAGTTTTATTTGAAACATCACCATGGGTTTTAAATGAAAGTATTTTACAATCAATAACATCATATGTTTTATTGCTGCCATATTCATTGGCATCAAGACGTACATTTTTGCTTTTTAAATTCCTCTCTTGATTCACCACCTCATGTTTGTTAGGCTGGGAACAAGTAGCCAGCTCATATGAAGATTTTGTCTTACGCAGTGAAAAAAACTGTGGTGCATTTTTTTCAATCACTGATAATTTATCCTGCCCCAAGGGCAACTTATCACAGCTGTTGGGACAGGGGCCTTGTTTACTTTTTTTTGAAACTTTTGAGACTGACTGAATACTTCCACAAGGGAGGCAAACACGCACATTTTGCACATTAATATCACTCTGTTGAGGAAATGACTTCGACAAAGGTGAAGAAGTTCTTTGTGGAAAAAACAATGAAGGTGATGAGGAAGACAAGCCAGAAGAGGTTAATCCTGGACTTTTCTCAGAATGGGAAGCATCCGACATGTACGATTTCTTACATGAACAGTTGGATATGCATGATGAAGGTGAAGCATAAGCAGAATGGCATGTCATGTTGGTGCCAGACTGACACATGCTGGATAAACATGTGATCTTACTGGCTGAAATACTATGAGCTTCCTCGTCAATTTGCAAGCACTTGAACATGTTGGTACCACAAATCATTTCTGTGTCTGACATGGCATCCTCCCCATCCTTGCTGTATTCAGAGTTGTCTGCTACATTGGATCTGTCTAAATCAGAGTCTTCATTCAATTCATACAGCACATCAGATTTGTCACTGAAAGACTCTGAGAAGATTAAACAAAAAATATTTCTTAATATTCCTGAAACTGTTGAATATCAACCTAATTGTGTAATAATAACAAATATTTTACACAGTAAATCTTAATTTAATGATGCATAAGAGTTGGCTTAAGCTCTGAAATTGTGTTGAATAACAAATAATAACCCGTATTTATATTCTATTGAGTGATACAGTGGCATATTTATAAATCTTATACAAAGCATGGGGGTCAAAATTAAAAAATCCACAAATATTCCATTAATTGGTTGAAAGTTTTCTGGCATTTTGCACCATTAGTTAAGTCATTTATCCTGGGTTTAAAAAAATTAGAATTATCAAAATAACAAAGTACAGTGAATGCTGGAAATAATGTAAACCCTTGGGACCAAATGGGAAAGTGGAGCTATTTACAAGTTCAGCCATTGTTAAAAAATCGTTTTGGGCATATGTCATGGGCCATTTCATGGTTAGTTATTTCCAGGTTTCACTCTACTAAAGGTGTTATTGTAAATAAAAAAGCCGCAATTCAAAGCAGTTAATTGAATTAAATTTTTTTACTGCACAGAAAGTTGATAAGGAGCCCAATTAAGTTCATTTTGTAGTAGGTTTTTATTTATAGTAATAAACAGTTATTTACAAAAACAGAAAATTTAACTTATTCTATCACAACAATTAAATATACAATGAAATATAAATACATTGCTTGGTGGAGTTTTCTTCCTTAAATTTTTTATTTCCATTACCGGTATAAACTAAATTTAATAAAACAAATTTTTCATGAGACATCTAGTCATTATAATATACTCTCTCTGACATGAATAGCTAATTTGATCTGGATAGCTATGCACATGTACTTAAACAGTAACAGAGCTGAAATTTCATCTACCATTGAAGCATTTTTTTTCCAGTCAGTCAAATCAACAAGAAAATTATCTAATCTAAAGAGAAACTTAAACTAAAAAATGTTAAAACATAAATTGACGATTATTTAAACCAAACTAATTATTTTGACCAAAAATCACCAATGCCTGCTATGGGGAGAAGGTTTTGAATAAAGCATCCTTATAAGAAACTCCAATTAACTACATAATTAGAAATGAAATTACAGACCTAAATTAGAAATACTGAAAAGACTAACCTTATGTTTAGAACTGACATTGGGTAGAAAAAAGAAAAAGAGATGCCCATAAAAAATTTCGTTATATTATCTAAATTCAGATTTTTGCTGTAACTTCTTGGGATGAATTGGTCATCAACTAATAAAAGATGCATTCATGTTTAAAAAGATCAAGACCCAGCCGTATTTTGATAGTAGAGAGACTGAATCTTCCAAAACCCTCCAGACAACTATCAGGTTCCAAAATAATTCAGAGATATATGCTTAGGAGTCAATCACAAATTACGGCAAGCACAGTGGTGTGTGGTGGCTGGGGATCCCCGAGAATTTGTGATGTCACATTTTTAAAAAAAATCTAAATTTGTAAAAATCTTTATTCAATTAATTTTAAAAACATTAATTTGAGGGTCTAAATTGCCACAGGTATTATTGGTAACATGAACCTCAGTCGTGCACACCTTTTGCGCATCTCGAAAAATTACGCAAAAATTGTTGTGGCCAATCTACATTCAGCGAGGGGAGGACTTCATTGTTTCATGTCACAGTTTTCTAATAATACTACATCTTATTACATATGGGAAAATGATAGAGAATAAAATAAAATCTTAGTTTAGTTATGGGGGGGTTAAAGAATTTGTGACACTTCACGGGGGTGGGGGGTGTTGTGGTGTCTAAAAGGTCATTCTTTGCGTGAATTAATTTGCGAACTGTCCCTTAAAAATTAATAGTTTTTAAAAAAAATAATAAAATAGGTCTTTTAAAAATGTATTGCATTAATTATTCTTAATTAAATTAAAGAATAAAATATATAATTTAAAGGTCTGTATAACTTTTAAAACCAGATTAATTAATAGGAAACATCCTTATTTATTTGAAAGAAAACTTAATATCATATATTTTTGTAAGGAAAAAATCTCAGTCTGAATGAGAAGTAGGATTAAGTTTCTTCTAGTTTATAATTCAAGTTCATTAAATCTATCACAATGAAAAAGTATATCCTTTTTACACTTAATAAATATGCACAATTAATCACAACAAATTTATTTCAGAATATTCAAAAAATGCTACTGAAATGTACAATTTTGATTAAAAGTTCAAAAATATTGCATCAAATAAATCACAGTCTATTTCAATTATACAAAAATGAGTTTAATTCTAAATGCAAAGAACTAGGGAGGACATTTTTTTCCTAAATACCAAAATACTAACCATCTGAATCATCCTCTAAATCCCCATCATAGCCACTAACCCCTTCATCCAGGGCATAAACCTTTTTTATTGGGGGTGTTGCTGCATCATTCCTGTCCACTTTCTCTTCATCAAAGGACAGAGCCAGATTACAGTTGTATTCAGGACCCATTTTGCGTCGAGGAGACATGATCAATTCATCAGTGTTTCTAAACTTGATGGCTTTACTGTCTTTCCCATGACTCACAAGTTTGGTTACTCCAAGTCGGCGACATAATTCTTTATGACCAATAACCTGATTACAAAAAGTTAAAATGCATGATAAAAAATTTTATGTGGATGTGACAAAGTTCCCCTAAAGAGACATATAAATTTCGTGACTATTGCATGCAATGCATCATTTTTGTCAAATAATAAAAATTCAAAGAAAAAATAAGAATGAAATATTAAAAGTCCCAACAATATTGAAATACAACACAGATTAAAGCTTTGAAAAAGTTGTGGTATTTCCTTGTGATTCTCAGCTCTTTCCATTAAAAGTTTTAAGGCTTTCCTAGTCAAAATCTCTTAATTTTCAAACAATTCATCATTTTATACAAAAAATTATTTGAAAGAATCCTAATTTAATGAACTCTCAAATAAATTCAATTTATTTCAACAGCATGGTGACAATCAGCAGTTTAAAATAAAAGTACAGATTGTCAGATTATTTACTTCAAATGATATTTCCACTCAATTCACTCATTTTTTTTACTTACCTCAATGTTGCTAACTGAAAATCGATTGTTGTCTGCATATCTAATTTTCACAGATTGTAGCTTTGTTTCTCTGTAATCAACTTCTGATCCTTCCAATAAACTGGGTGATTTAAAAAAATGGTATAGATTTTTACATCCCAGTAATTTATTATTGACATCACATTAAAAATAAGATACAAATATTGAAACATGGTTTAATTCTCCAATCAATTCTTCCTCACTAAGCAAAAACCAACTATTCATTAATATTCTTTAGATTTAAAAAAAAATGAGCTTACCACTTGTTATAAATGTGAAAAGTGCAGAGACTCAATGAATCTTGACTAAAACCTGTCCACTCCTGTACAAGAGCTGGCCATGGGTCAGCTGAAACAACAATAAATGTAAAGGGTTACATCAGTAATACATCAAAGTTTAATGACTGGCTGGAAGATACACTACAACAGATTGTAAATGTAAAAGTAAACACAATCTAATCTTAAGGCCAAAACCTAGCTGTACAAAACAACATACCATGGTTAAGCAGTAGTCGAGACAATAACAAACAAGATGCTGCTATCTCTGCGGGGCTATACTGTCCCATTTCTGATTGTAGGAGACACAACATAGCAATGTATTCAATCAACATAGCTGAGTAGCCGACCTCCCCCACAATGGAGACAAGAACCTTGATGTAATCTTGGATAGTCAAGACCTGCCAGACAAAGTTGTGATTTTAAAATAACAAAAAAATTAAAAGCATACAAACTGCATAGTTTATTCTAGAATATTGAATACTGAAAGACTGAATACTCACTCTTAAGTTCCCATTCAAAGCTGCCACCAATTCTCCCATCATCCTCACCACATCATGATATGTATAACTGTTATCAGTCAGCCAAGCAGCTTCTTTAATGGTTAGTATATCAAAGCCAAGAAAGCTGAAATGGAATCCAAATGAAATAACAGCTACACCTTGAAATACTTAAAGAAAATGTTTTCATTTATGCTTTGGGGCTTGAAATTATTTGATACAACTCTATTAATTATCCATAGTTAAGTCTAACAGAAAATAAAACAAATTTTTAGTGAAAAAGATATGACAGGAATGGGAAATGAATACAAGGGTGAGTTCTCAGTGATGTGTCTTACCGTGAACTGACAACCATGGCAGCAACACCAAGCAACTGAACCTGGCTACGCTGGACCTTCCTAACTTGTAGAAATCTGTCAAACATGCTAACTGCTAAATATAATGTATGTGCTGAGAAATCCTTCATACCCACAACCTCCACCAGCCAGTCAACTAGAATGTAACGGCTGAAAACATTGGAGGAAATGAAAATGAAGGTGTGAGCTTAATTTCAAATATAAGCAATATTATAAAACTTATTAATTTTTAATGGCTCTATCATCAAATTAGCATACATTTCCTTTATAATATCAAAATGTACTCCATGTGTGACTTGCTTAACTTTAAAAAAAAAACTTTAATGGCATTGGCACAGGTACCTAACCTTTTAAGAGTCGCAACCCAATTTTTTAATAGCACATTCCACAACAATATATTTATAAAAAAAAGTTTTTCAAAGGGTAGAAGAATAAACATTGATTCGAGTTTTTTTAAAAATTGCATTCAATATAATTTAGACATATGACATGTAATGCAATGATTAACCGGTAGCTTAAGGCAGCGTTCCCCAAATAGCGGTCCACCACCAGTCCACAGCCTTACTTTGCTGGTCTGCTCAACATGATTATATGTCAAAATAAAAAAATATAATTAATGAATCTGGCCCTGATCGCTGGTGAAATTTGGAATCTTGTCCACTGGTCAGTAAAAGTCTGGGAAATGCTGGCTTAAGGCATTAAAAACTAGACAATCAATCTTACCTAATATCTGAAGTGCGCCCACCATTAAACGTAAGGTGAATCCCTGAGGGTTTTGATGAACCAAAGAATTCATGCACAAACTCCAATGCCATTTTTCTGGAGATGCCACCATATTCACCTTGCGTGTAATATCTGATGAGATTTAGTTTGGCTTCAAGGACATTTCCAGACGCTATGCGTCTAAGAAGTCTTATTCTCTCCAAATCTTTGGCTTTGTCCGGCTAAATAATTAAAAAAAAAAAAAAAAATTAAAATAAAATTTAAAAAATGGGGCAGAACTTCTTATTGACGCTTGAAACCATGAGATAAAAATAAAATTCAAGACAAACTATGGGGAATATAAATATACAAGTCTATTTAAATATGTTAAATTTTTTTTATTTACCTCATCTGTAATATTATCTAACATGCAGAAAAATGCAGCAGCATAAGATTTTTGGGCCACTGCCAACTTGAAATATTTTTCTTCTTCAGATTTAGAGTCTTCTAGCGATGAAAGTCTCTGTAGTTTAAGTGTCAATGCAACACCAAATGCAAGATCAGGGCTCTCCGTCTAAGAGTAGGGGGGAAAATCCTTATATTAAAACATTATATTTAATTTACTGGTATACTTAGTGCATAGTTAGATAAATTATAATTTATATATAATTGTATAATATTATTTTTAATACAGCATTAAATAAAAGTTGTATAAAATTATCATTAAAGCAAGAGTTATTTAGCTCGTGACGCTAACAGTAGAATTGGGTCACAGAATGTGGCGATGCGGTCCATGTTAAAAAAGGACAAACGAAGTCGTGCTTTAAAAATTCATAACTTTAAAACTACAACAGCTAAAATTATGATTTTGGTGTATTAATTCTGTAAAAAAACGCTGTTGTATAAAAAAAAAACTCCAAAAACATGTGCATGTACTATGTACATTGTCATGTATTAACGCACATCATGTACATAAAGAAATTTCAAGCACATGTTAATATTTTGCCGCCATATTGGTTTTCGTTTATCTCGATCATCAGTAATCTCGATGCTTTTTGGCAAACCCTGAGGCCGTTGACATAACCGGGTTGTACTCTACTTTTAATACCTTCAAGATCAAGAGGACCCTAATTATATAAAATGGACATGTGTTGATCCTACAATTTTTCCTGGAGTTGCCTATGTGATCTTACTGATCTTAAACCAAATGGATGTTCTGTCCGTGACTTCTGTTTAATATTATTCTGTTTAATACAATAATAACACTCTAGAACATCAAGCTCTTTCAATAAATTTTCTTTTTTTGACAAATGTATTCTAAATTGTGTTTTTTTTCTTCTAATTTTAAAAACACATTACCTGCATTAGTAAATCTTTGACATGTTGGAATGTTTGGACTTTGGAGCATGACCCATCAGGAGACCAAGGCGGACGAATAAATATCCAGAAAAATGGGAATGTATTTGGTGTCAAATGTTCAGCCAAACAAAGAAATCTGGCAGCCTCTATGCTTGACTTAGAAATATCATCTTTGACTACTGTTTTTTTAAAACAATATAAAAAAAAGATAAAAGATTGTAATTTTTTGGTATAAAATTAGTTATCTAATTATTCCAATTGAATATACAAGGTTTAGAATATTTAACGATGAAAAACAGTAATCAGGTAATGCAATGCTTCAACTCATTTCATTTCAAATAATTTTAAATTTACAACCCTGATTTTAATATAGAGTTTATTCAAATTTGAAAAACAGTGAACAGTAAAGCAAAGTTATGAATGAAAAATATTTTTTTTATTTAATTTTAAAACTTACAGCCCTCCTTGTAAAGATATGCAACAGCCAGTTTGATTGCTGCTTCTATGTTCCTTTTTTCAGCCGCTCTAATAGAAAATAAAAGAAAGGGATAGGCTTAAGTATTTAATCATACAATATAATGAATCCACAAATATAAAAAGTGAAAAAAAAAAAGGACTGAAATAATTTTACAGAAAATAAATAATTTCTATGTATTCTTGTTTAAAAAACAAAACTTAAACTATTTAAATTAACTCTTACTTGACAAAATGGCAGAGGTTGCCTTCACTGGGCCAAGAGTCAGCAAATGACATATGAATCCATAAACTGCTGTTATTGTCAATAATATCACGAAGGCTTGGATGGACCTGCAAATAAATAAATATTTAAGCATATAAAATCTAATGTATTAATATTAAGTGGAAACCAACTTTTTACATGTATATTAAAGGATAATCTTTTGTAAAAAAATTAGCCTTTTGGTATTAGGAGAGTCATTAAGTTAAATTACCAAAGCAAAAACTTCATGTACCATAATTCTTTTCTTCTACACCAGTTCAGCTTGAATTTTTAAAAAAAATCTATTTAAAAAAACTCACTGATCTGAAAGACAATATATCACATATATGCATTCCCTTGAGTATGTGCACAAGGACTGAATCAGGTAAGTTCCATATTGTGATAGTACTCCTAGTTCTTGGTCTGTAAAATAAAAGTTCACTCCCTTCACGGAAACCTCCTCCAATTTGTGGCTGAGTAACATTTTCTTCTGTTCTTATTCTTACTTGCAGGCTCCCCAAATTCTTTAAAGCTGAAATAAAAGAAAAAGTAAATTTAACTATAAAGCTTAATTACGTGACTAGTCATTATCTCTTTTTGTATGCCCTTGTTTTTAAACCAAAGTTTTGTAATTCTCCTGGCAAGACATTCATATATGGTCCTTCCATAACTGAAAATATTGTAGATCAATCATAGGTTTCAACAAAACTTGAAACCAAGTTTTCTCACTTCCTATGTATTATTTAAATCAGAATTCATTATTTTAATAACCAAGTGACACATAAAATCCTTAATGAGCACATCATAAATTAATTGCTTTATTTACACAATTTACAAACAAAATAATTTATTAGTTCCAAATTAATATCAGATTAATATCAAAATCAAATCTTAAGAAAATGTATGTATTCCATTTGATATTACTATAGTAGACTATACTATTACATTACAACAGACAAATATTATTATTATTATCAAACAGTTGGATTTCAGACCTGATATTAAACTCAAGAACATTGTTCTCATCCTTTTGATTGATTGAAGAATTACTTGTCTACAACAATTTGAACTTTTACTCAGATTTAACGGTAACTGAACGTGTTTAAGACTTTAACTTTAAATAAACTAATAACTTTAATAACGAAGCTAGTACTAAAAATACAGTTAGTATAAATGAATATTGTGAAGAACACATCGACAGTCGATGAAAATAAGAAATTGTATTATATATCATAATCGGCATCTAATGATAACATTTCAAATCAATCAAAAATTGATTCATAACTAACAGACTCTATAACCGACACCGGCGAAGCTGCCGATCACCAATCGACATAAAATGGTAATGTAACAACCCGACCCAAATATGAAAATAGAATAACTGTCTGTTACATTGATTGGTAAAGACGCCACAAATTTAGTAAAGGTCACGTACGTTTCGTGTTCAAACATGCTTTTTTCTAGAGATAAATGTGTGCTTGCTAAAATTAGATAGCACTGCATAGCAACAGACGCCAGCGTTGGTTAAAATCAAATATAGCGGTAAAACAACCAATGGAAACTCTCGTCTTGGCGTTACCGGAAGACTAGTCGAATCCTGTTAAAAATGGGCGGTGGCACAGGGAAATGTCAGGACATGAAAAAAATATGCGTCATTGGATCATTTTTTAAACACAATATTTAATTTAACACAACTGCACGTAATCATAAATCCTGTATTTGGCATTTATACTGACCGTCTATAATATTCATTGCCATTATAATATTACTATTTTTTAATTAAAAGTAATACTAATAATAGACCTAAATAATACAATAAATATGCAGTCAGTGATCATATGTCATGATATGTAAATGTTGGTATGGTATGGCATCTTTCCGTCTACGAGAGACGATAGATTATCTTGTCTGGTTGCAGCTCTTCGTGTGGCTAATGAGACCGATCCTTGAATGGCAGTCTCTTGTGCATGATGATATGTTATGTTATACATATTATGTAGTTAAAATTGTTACTGATACTGTAAAATAATAGTGATAAAAATGTTAAAATTAATTTGTCTTTAACATTGGCTTTATTATCTTTATTGACTACTGAAGGATGAAGCAGATAGCTCTATGACCAGTTACTAACGTATAATCAGTTCTTCAGTCTCAAGACATAAACACTTCAAAATCAATACTTGTCAATAGTGTTACTGTTACTACATGTAGTTTGAGATGCGCGAATAACTATTTTGAATTGATTTAATTTAAAACACAAAAACCTCATTAGATTAGAGTTAAATGCTAGGGGATCTTAAACTGGCATCCCCCTCCCCAGCAATCAGGAATGAAATATGAATGTGATCAAATTAAGTATTAAGATTTATTAATCATGTAGTCGTAGTATTATTTAGTATATTAGTATATTATTTTATTCACAATAATACACTAACAGAACCTACTTATAAATAATTTTCGTAAAAATTATTAAATATTTATATAATTTATGACCAGCATACAGCATTGTATTACAAAAACAGTGTAATAAATAGAAATATTTTGTTGGTGATGGTGTTTCCTGCAGCTTATACTTATAAGACTAAAGCAATTGTTTTCTCAATATTAAAAAAATGTTTTGTCAGTGATACTACACAATCTGATATTTATTTTAAACAATGAGTTTACCTAATATTATCCTTAGTTGGTAAACTGTTATGAATGTTGTCATGCAAGAGGCTATATGTCTTATTAACACCTCTAATTAAATTAAATATTTTCTTATTTAGTTCAATAAATTTAACTTTTGACTGCTTAACTTTTTGTGAGTCTTTGCTTATTTATAAGAACACGATTCTGACTTTATGGACTCTCACATGTTAATTTTGCTGATTGATACTCCTGTCACTACCGAACTTTGACTTGTGTGTGAATAACAGAGTTAGAGGAATCAATAAAGGTCTTAAAGGAATACAAGAAAATTGCAGAGTTGAGAGAGTCAACATCACATGCTAGTGAGCTTTAACTTTATCAGTGACCTTGTCCTTGAACTCATTGACATTGTCAATTGAGTTAAGGATCAGTATAGCTAGACCATAAGCCACATATATTTATATGAATATAATGAATATTATGATGTGAAATGTTGACTTTTGTTTCTTGTAGACCTAAATGACAAACATTGTGACTGTCATTGTCATTAACACTTGATTTGTTTAGGCCTAGGCAATATAAGAATGAAAGAAGTATAAGTTGAGTAATACAGACTTGTTTACCTTCAAAATCTTAAAATCGTACAATTTCATCACATAATCGTTCAATACATTATCTTAATAGTAAAAAAACACTCAGTATATATAATGTATACACATCGAAATCGTACATTGTACGCCAAAATTGTAAGAACAAACAGGTCTGGTGATAGTAATTAGTAATAGGCTACTTTTCTACAAAAAGACTTAATAAACATACAAATATAACTTATAGCTTCACCTATGCTAATGCTATGTTACGCGAGTATGACTATGAGTAGGTTTACAATCTATATGTCCTAAGCCTTTAAGTATAAGAGCCTATAAATGATATATGAATTATATGCCTATTTAAAAGTCAATATAGTATAGTAACATTAACATCTACAATCTATCAGTTTTAATTTTAGTCATTTACAAGATTATTAAGATTTAGATGCTAAAAATTAGACCAAGCCCTATTTTATGTTTATTACTTCATTAAAATCGTCTGTGATGGGATTAATTACTAGTGACAAGTGCAATACAATACAAATATATACTAGTAATCAAGAAATCAAATTAGGGTAGGCCTCACTGCGCTCACAAATAGTCTACTTTAGTCAGACATTGAAAGACATGAATTGAATAACAACACCAACAGTATTCGTCTAGTAGACCGAATGTAGTAGTAGTACTAGCAGTGCAGAGGCAGAGTTGAGTAGACCTAATTTAAATTAATAGTAAGTAATAGAATAGTGATAGATAGCTATGGCACATGCCCATTTTCTATTAGTATTAGCATAGTTTAGTTGATAAATTAAATTTTAAATGTCATGATGCCAATGTTGGTTCATTGACATAAAACTAGCTAGGGCTAGGGTAATTATAGTAACAATGATAGAGAAAGTAAACTAGCTTAATCTTTATTAACTAGAACTAGTTAAGTTTAAGCTAGGCTACTTTACTTTCTCAACTTTCTGTGTAAAAAAAGTCAACACTGAAACTGACTTTCCAAGTGACGTGACAGTCACAGTGGTGTTAAGCATTTTGACTTTGACTTTGATAGAAACTCCCTCGTCAATATGAATATTTGTCAATATAAACGTTAGTGTCGTTAGTCTTTATTTAGTTAAATAGATTCAAATTATAGGCTGTGTAGGCTTGTAGAACTTGTAGGCCTTACGCCTTACAGTACCGTAGTACCTAGGTCAGTAGTACTACTAGTACTAGTCTACTACTAAGACTAAGGACTTACACTTACTAACTAAGACTTATGTCTATCATTTCATATAATCATAGTCTATGTTAACTATACTATGTAGTAGTCTAGTAGTTAGTTATTAGTAAGTTAGGTAGAACTAGAATAGAACCCAGGCAAACCTTTTCCTTCTATTTCAACAACAAATTTATAATATTTTTGCTCACCTTTCATATCCCTCGAAATAGCTATGAAAGATATTAATTAACTTCACAATATATAGTTTATAAAATAGATTTAATATTGGTCAACTCGACGATCTTTCATATAACGCCTCCTTTTTCAAACAGGCCGCTCTCAGCTTTCGAAAGTTGAAACACATAAATAGTACTTCCGCTTGAGCCAAAATATACCAAAAGTTTTCATTGGTTGTTCGTAAAATAGCGTCTTATCCTAGAAACACTACTTGGCGGGGTTTCCTGTTTACATTTCAATGACCAGTCAATTTCAAAATATTTTATAATAAGGCAAATCATATCAATTTTAGGTATAAATTTAGAATATGAAGATAAAATTTAAAATTGACCTTAAAATGAATTAACTAAGAATGTATTCACATAGCTCACCATAGCAAACTAGATCTAAAGAAAACGATTTAAAAAGTTTTCAAAACCGTAAGTTTTGAAATTTAACAGATGGGAAAAAAAAGCAACCCCAGTAATCAGTAATGGTCATGACAATCCATTCATATGGGCATGGGACCTAGGCTGACCTAGGTTATAAAATTGTGAAACCCAAGCTGTCATGGAGTATCCCTTATTTGTTACCACAATCTATTCAAATAAAAAGCTACACATTTACCCAAATAAAATTAATATGACATAAGAAGAATTTATAATCATATCGATTTATGCAGCATTACATAGCTTAAATAATTTGTTGCTGTGGGCTAGGAAATATAAAAACGTGGCTGAAATGTTGTGTCCGAGAACTTAGAAGACAACGTGAGGAATGTCCCTGGTCCTCTCGGACCTACCTTTCATTTAAGGCTAAATTTTTTTTACTGGTGTTACTCTTTGCTTTTACTGTTCGTTGAAGAAGACTTCTTGACGACACGTTCGTTGTTTTGTTGCGACCAGTGTTTCTTTCAGGCATACCTCCGGGGGGGGGGGGGGCAATGCCCCCCGGAGCAAGTCAAGTGCCCCCCCCCCCCGGGGGAAAATGTGTAAGAAAAAATAATTTAAAAAAAAAAAACTACTCTAAATTTAATTTTTATAAAAATTTTAAAAGTTATTGAAATATGTGCCTTTAATCGTTTACAATTATTGGAACAAATAAAATATCGCTTTGTTCGATATATATTGATGATCCATAGCGTTCAGGTTAATCTTGTTACAGGCTCGCAGAAATCGATTATTATGGTATTGTTTTGAAAATTGGCCGCTCCTGATCATAAGCTAGATCTTACTTTTCTGATTCGCAGATATCGGTATCTTTTTATTTAATTACATTTTGCAGCTGCAAAAGTTGAAAGACTTTTTAATAACCATGTATTAAACTACCTTTTCATCGATATAAATGTCTGTAAATTAAATATACCGGTAGTTCTTGCTAAGAAATAAACATGTGCAATCTGTTTTCAAATGATATTGTAAAATAGTATCATGCTTTAAAAAATCATTTTAGCAAACATTTTAATGTAGTAGATTCCATAGATGTATGCTGACATAGATAAAATGAAAATTTAATAATAATAATAATTTTAAAACAAAAAATTAGGAATTGACCGGTTACATACAAATAGTGGACATTTCATCATAATTATTAAATCGAGTGTTTCTAATTTTTTAACACAGTTTCGGGAACAGAGTAAAATGATTTTAAAAAATAGTCTTTATTTATTAAATCCCCAATGACTTTTCTCTGTTAATATAATAGTAATAAACAATCTTCCCCAGCTTTTTGAACTATTTAAAAAAAAATATTTTAAGATGATAATCCAGTAGAAAGAATATAATATATATTTAAACAACGAATAAAAAAAATCGAGTATTTCGATTATCTTGTAAATGCCATTTTTGGTAGTAGATAAAAAAATTATTTGGATTTGGTAAAAAAAACTGTTTTCAAGTATAATAATATCGAAGAGGCAAGTTGTAATGATCTGAAGCAAATTATAGTAGTCTAAATTTCTTAATTAACATTTCAATCAACTGAATATTGAGATTGAGAATTGAAACATGAATTTTATACGGAAAAAAATCACACATTAATAAATATATGAGTCTTTTGTAAACAATTCTTGACTTCTGAACAATTATGTCGGTTACATATGATTTATAAATAAATACCAATTTTGAAAACCCATAAAGATATAGTCTTTAGCCCTTTGCACAGAAAAGCTTTTTTTCTTTTTGACTTTGGTGAAACTTGGAAATATTTTGAAATAAACGTATGTTTTTGGTTTTTCTTTTTCGTTCAAAATGTAAAACTATTTTAGCATTTCTTTTTTTGTGATGGATCCCTTTTTTGGAATGAATTCTTTTTTCTTAATTTTAAAAATATTTTGTAGTAAATTCATTATTTTTATGTATTTGATACCAACAATATTTTAAAATAATAACTTTAAAAATACATTACTTTTCAATTTAAAAAAATGTTTGCATACCACACTTAGTCAAGCAGAGACGTTATGGCACCCGTGCTACTTTTCGGGTTTTTCCTTCCCTACCTAGCAGTAAAAGTTGATAATTTAATGTAATTACAGCCCAACTTTAAGCCCCTAAAATATACGAGGCCCCATGCAGCTATGCGGGTTGCAGACCTCACACGATGGCTCTTAGGTCAAATGACACCTAAAATCTTAACTAGCATCTCTCCCGTTGCTCTACAGTTAAGTGTTTAATGATGCGAAACTAAATTTAACTACGGTATGTAAAATAAATGCCTTCTTACATTTTGAATTTATCAAACAATTTCCGGGGCCTATAAAGTTTTAAGGGGTGAGTCTAAGCTAAGGAGTATCTCTCGATAAAAAACATACCCTAAGGGCTCCCAATTGGACTTAATTTATTTAATATTGTGCTGGTGGAAGAGTTAGTGATGTCCTGTTATTTCTAGCGCTTCCCACCCAAATATCTGAAATGTTTACATCAGTGGCGCTTCATCCCATTTAGGGTTCTGGCCTGCTCCACCCCATTCTTCCATTGGGATCGATCCATCGCTTTACAACTCCATGTGCGAACCCCAACATTTGTAAGCCCTTCTCTACATCGTCAATCCAACTCAGTCTTGGTCGACCGGTGAGCCGTCTGCCCCTAGGTTTCTGCCTGTAGATCGTTTTTGTTGCTCCAGAATCCGGCATCCTTTCAATGTTTCCTGCCTAAGGCAGTCTGCCTTTTTTTTATATTGTTGTGACTATGGATGGGTATTTGTACAATTGATATAGCTCTTAGTTTGTACGGATTCCCAAAACAAAATTGTCTATCATCGGGTCATATATTTAGCAGGTTCTCTGCTTTTCTGGTAGGAACCAAGTCTCACTACTGGTCTTATGATAGTGGTGTATACTGCCTTCTTTGTTCCCTTAGCGAGATTTTTGCTTTGAAGTAGCTTTTGTAAATTGAAATAAGAACGGTTGCATGCTGCTATTCTTTCTTGCACCTCCGATTGTATTTCCTCTTGCTTATTTATAGTCACCCCTAGATATTTGAAAGTAGCTACCCTCTCAAAGGCGTAGATGTTCATATTGATGAAGTCATCAGCGCGTATTTCCTGACATTATCATAAATATTGCCTTCGCTTTATTTACATCAAGACCAGCTTTGACCGTCACATCTTCAAGTTCCCTGAAAATTTTAATTATATCATAAATGCTGTTTCTACCAAGTAGCGCTATATCGTCTGTGTAGGCCAGGTATTGCAGTGGCTGGCTTTATAAAGTTCCTTATGGTTGTTCTGTACCACCTCTCAGGTGCTCACACGTATGTTTCTAATGCTTTTTTCTAAAGTGATGTTGAAAATGATACACGGATTTCCTTGTCTGAGGCCCAGATTGATTGGGAACTCCCTCAAGTACTCCCTCTGTACTTTGATTCTACTTTTGTAGTTATCCATCGTCATATGTATGAGTCGGGTAAGTTTGTTAAGGACTCCAAGTTCCAGCACAGCATCGTTCATGTATTTCCTGTCTATGCTATCATAACCTGATTTGTAGTCCAGATATTATAGTTGGTGTATGTTGATGTATTCTTAGCATTTTTCTACGAGAAATCTAACAGTAAATATATGAACGTTTGAAATGCCCCTTCAAAAAATAGTCTTAAAGATACATCGAATACAGTGCATGATACCCTCACTAGGTAACTCTTGTTACACCAGGCACAGAAACATTGCAAATCCCATATACATTCATAGGAGCCATAATGATCAATAAATTGATCGTGGGCCCTTAATAGACAGAAAAAGAAGAAGAAATTTAGTTTGTGTCTGGCACTGGTCGCTTAATGCCTCCCCCGACGCTTGAAAAATTATTTCCCCCGATCAAATGAAAGTCTTATCAAAACATTCGAATCATGTATACTCCAAAATGCACCTTTTCATTGTTAAACAATCACACATTTTCTGCTGCCCTACTTCCCGATAAAATTACTTGCCATGACAGCCAAATTTGGTGCTGATATATACTGCCCAGCGACGTGCCTAGTGTTAGCGCCACCCTAGGTGGGTTAACTTTTTTGCTACGCTACCTTTCTCGATAGAAACTCTGCAGATGTCCGTAAAATCCCGCCGCTCTATCTAAAGAAAAAATGACACCTGGGAAGACCAAATGTTCGCCCCTCACACTACTACGTCACTGTGAGTCTTTGATGACAGGGGACAAGATTCATTTTTACACCCCCCTCCCCCCCCCCTAAACTCTGAAACCTATTATTTTCATCCATTAACACTATGCCCATTAGATGCCCCCGCTAGTCTGGCGCCCGGGGACATATGTCCCATCTGCCACCCCTTAGCTACGCCTCTGGCCTCTGAAAAACTGGCACTGCCCCGCCCCCACCCCCCACCCCCCCGAACGTCAAAAGTGCCCCATCGGGGGAAAATTTCTGAAAGAAACACTGGTTGCGACTTTTTTCAGGTATTCCCATAACTTTTTTCACTTATTTCTTACCTAACTTCCTGATTGCAGTCTCTCTCTCCCCCCCCCCCCCCCAGTTTGTATTATCATTTGTTGCTATGGAGCCCAAGAAGTAGGACACATTCTTTCCTCTTCTATCCATTATCGGTGTTAGTCTCTACGCCCGTACTAATAATTAAAATGTTCAAAACCAATATTAATACATCATTAATTCATAATTTATAAGATCAAAATATCCGTACTTCTATTACGACACCTTCAACACCATGGTGAAACCTTTTCTACTCTATGGTGCAGAGACATGGAGAACCACTGCTGTTAATATGAAGAGAATCCAGTACGGTACTTCATCAATAGATGCCTAAGAAGGATTCTCGGGATTCACTGGCCCGACAGAATCAGCAACCAGAAACTGTGGCAGCGGACAAAGCAGAAATCGGTAGAACAAGAGATCCTCCAGAGAAAATGAAGATGGATCGGCCATACACTCAGGAAACCTGCCTCCAGTCCTCCAGCATAACTAGACAAGCCCTGAACTGGAACCCTCAAGGAAAACGGAAAAGAGGCAGGCCGAGGAACACTTGGCGCCGTGACGTGGAAGCAGATACCACGTAACTTGGCCACACTTGGGGGAAGCTGGAGAGATTGGCTCAGGATCGTGATGCCTGGAGGACTCTTGTAGGCGGCCTATGTCATAGGAAAGATCACAGACGTCGATGAAGGTCGGCTGCTGTTCCTCGAGGACGAAGAGGCGAAAGAGGCTACTACGATTAAAGTCTAATGATGTGAGTTAGTGATTAAAAGCCTTTCAAATCTGTTTCATTAATCATAAATGATTACTATTGTTTGCTCGAAAATTAATAACTATTAAAATTAAACCCACTAAGAAAGACACCGAGAGGTAAAAGTTTGCAACTGTTCTAAGCGGTGCTGTTAATTGTTAACATTTGTACTTTGAGATAGTGCCGTCATTTCCCCCCCCCCCCCCGCTCACATGGAAAATAATCCCGTTTTATCATCCCTAATAATAATCAATCCTTATGGACGAAACCCCCGTTAGTCACTTTAAGTCATAATAAGATAAGCATAAAGGTCGAAATGGCGGTCTTACGATCATCGCATCTGGGTCAAACAATAGGCCTACAACATGTGCTACTTTAGGTTAGGCAGCCTTTGATCATGAATATATGCTACTTTAGGTTAGGCAGCCTTTGTTGGTAGGTATGATCATGAATATATCATGATTTAATTATAAACTAAACTCGACCCTAACAAAAAATGCACACACTATATCTCCTAAGGAAAAGATAGCATTATTAATAAGTATAGTCTAGCGTCACCAGATGATTTTAAAGAAATAAAGGTTATGAATTGCTTTTTGTCCTTAAAATTGAAATATTCCATCTCAACCATCACATTACATGATTACATATATAACTTTTAATATTACCGATATCAACCATGGGTCGTTTTTAAAATACGTCACGCAAAAAAATGACCTTTTTAGACCCCCCCCCCCCCCCCCCCGCGCCAACCGTGTCACGTCACACCTAATAAAATAAAAAAAATACATACAATTTTCATAAATAAACTAAGATTTTATAATGTTTTTTTTTAAACATTTTCCCATAATGAATTAAGATGTAGTATTATTAGAAAACTGTGACGCGAAACGACGAAGTCATCCACAAGCCGATGTAGTAAAATGGCCAGAATCCAGAACAGTTTTTGAGTCATTTTTCGATAATATTATGCGCAAAAGGTGTGAGTGTGAACGACTGAGTTCAACATATCTATAATACCTGCGGCAATTTCGACCTCAATTTAATGTTTTTAAAATTAATTAAATTAAGATTTTTCAAAATTAAATTTTTTTTATATTTAAAAAAAAACAACAACACGTGACGTCACAATTTTTTACCCCCCCCCCTTTCACAAAGGGTCACACATTCTCGACCCCCCCCCCCCCCCGAGCGTGACGTAATTTGCGAACGACCCCTAACAACCTAAACTAAACTAGTCTGTCATAAATTTCAGGCCTAAAAATTATCAGGCCTAATAAAAAAACATGTTTATTCCAAACGACCGTTATTATACTCTACGACACTCTTAATTGTTCATTGAAAATTGCACCCCTCTTATCAGTCCAGTGGTCAAGTCAGGTGGTCTTACTCTTGGACATTGTCAACGTTGTCTAGTGTTTGCTGTACCGTGATTTGCAGTCTGAACTCTGTATAATCCCCAATTGGAACAGTTTGAGAAAACCACGTCTTGAGATAACGCCGAGGTAATAATATAGGCCACTTAAACAGCACTGGGCCATTTTTAAAATTAAGTACTAAGACTAAGAACAGAGCGCTAGCTAGTCTTGTAAGTAAAGTCAGTCAAATTACCTAACTTAATTTTGTAAGTATTATAGCATTGTCATAGCATAGTAGGCCTATATGCAGGCCTGTGCTGAGTGAAAGTGTGCAATTAAACTTATTAAAATTAAAGGCTTATACTTAGTTACTATTAGTATTTTACTTGCCCAGTGGTGGGTCACAGCTCATGGTCGAAAAAGATTCTTCCAAAAACAAATACTGGTAAAATTATTTTAAAACAACTGACACAAAATAAAATATCTTGTAGGCTACTTCTTTCAACTTTGACGATATATATATATATTTCGACTAAGACTAAACTGTAAATTAGGCTGTTGGCCTAAACTAAGCTCATACTCATAGTCATATGAATGAATAATTCACATTGAATAATAATTAATAATAATAATACATCTTAGCGATACACCACATTATGATATTAATTTATTATGTAATCAAAAAATTGATCACCATTTTTATTTTTGCAAAAAAAAAACACATTTAAAATGAAGTAAAGTATTTCATAAAATTGTGTTTTTATATTTATTAAATTAAATCAGTTGACATGCCGGTACAGGCTATAGTATAGGCTAGGCTAGGCTATAGTATAGGCTCCTACATGTGTTATTCAGAGGGAAATAGGCCTGGTTTTTTAATGTGATATAGCCTATGATAAAATGATCTTTCATGCAAGAATGCTATTTAAAATTTTCATTAATTTTCCTGTTAATTTTCTATTTTATAAAAAGTTTGTTATACATTTTTTTTTCAAAGTAGTAATGATACTTGTACTTGTACAGTTACACACTATAAAAATGTGACAGTGACATAGTATACAAATAATTGCATTTGTTTACAGATTCACATCAGATTAAACTAGTGCAGGGTCTGTAGCATATGTTAAACAATCAACGGGGCCCCTAAAAGTGCAGGCCAGTACTACTTTTTCTACTATGTTAATCTGGTTCTGGATGGCATCATTCTCATATTCCTAAAGCTTTTAAAAGTTAAATAAAGTTATACATTCTTTTTCTACAAATTTACTTAAATTTAGAAAAATAAACATAAGAAATTTAAGTGAATTATAAAAATTGCACCCCTGCTATTTACAGATATTTTAAAGTAGCCACCTGCAACAATGACAAGTCAGAAGATTCCCCTGAAAATGAAGGCTCTGGTGAAGCAGGTTGAAGGTCCATCCTACTCTTATGTCGATATGGATGTGCCAGAGCCCAGTGAAGGAGAGGTTTTGATTCATGTCGATGCTGTTGCCATATGTGGCTCAGACATTGCTCTTTACAACTGGGACAATGTTGCCAGGTAAATTATGCATCAAATGAGGGATTATTCACTCAAGTGAATCTTATTTTTTGTTGTTCTTATCTTTAATTGAGACATAATTGGGTTGACAATGTTTATCAAACCCTATGATATTTTTGGCAAATGATATACAGCACTCTAACTGCAATGAGAGCCATACAATGTACATAATTGAGACATTATTTCCTGTTTCCTTAGGGTTATTGCCACAGTGCCATTTATTCCAGGCCATGAAACAGCTGGAACTGTTGTCAAGTGCGGTCCAGATACTAAAATTCCTATAGGAACTAAAGTTGGGGTAGAAAACCATTTCTTTTGTGGTGAATGCTATCTTTGTATAAATGAAAATGGCGCTATTTGTCAGAACATGGGGCAATATGGCCACGGCAAGAAGACTCAACATGGTGGCTGTTCAGAGTATTCCATTGTCCCTGAAAAATATCTTTACAAACTGACTCGTGAATTAGGTAAGGAATAGAATAGAAAAGTATGATTATATATTTACTTGCTGGTTAATTGTTTGCTTCCAATGGTTTATTCAATAAACAAAACAATTAGGCTAAAAATTTGATTTGATAATTGAACACAATAAATCATGGCCTAAGTTAAAATTAGAACTACCATACTGAAGCCAATCTGAAGCAACCTTGTATTTTTTAAATGAAAATGTACTGAATTTTAATTCATTTTACTCCCTGTTGCCTTATAAACAGATGCAGAACAAATTGCCATGCTGGAACCACTAGGTGTGGCTCACAATGCCATTGACAGATTACGTGTTCAGGGCCAAGATATACTCGTCATAGGGTGTGGACCTGTTGGCCTTATGGCCCAAGCTGTGGCTAAAGCTTTGGGTGCTAAAAGGTAGCCATTGGGTGCTTTGGGTGCCAAGAGGTAGCCATTGTCTGATGTAATATAATATGTTGAGATTGATTAGTTTAAGGGCCAATCTCATGTGTTAGACATATCATGCCAATCTCATGTGTTAGACATATCAGGCCAATCTCATGTGTTAAACATATCAGGCCAATCTCATGTGTTAGACATATCAGGCCAATCTCATTTGTTAGACATATGAGGCCAATCTCATTTGTTAGACATATGAGGCCAATCTCATGTGTTAAACATATCAGGCCAATCTCATATGTTAAACATATCAGGTCAATCTCATGTGTTAAACATATCAGGCCAATCTCATTTGTTAGACATATCAGGCCAATCTCATGTGTTAGACATATCAGGCCAATCTCATGTGTTAGACATATCAGGCCAATCTCATGTGCTAGACATATCAGGCCAATCTCATGTGTTAGACATATCAGGCCAATCTCATGTGTTAGACTTATCTTTTATTTGTGTCAATTTGTAAAGCAAAAACAATAAAAACTAGATTAGCTTTCACTTTGTTAACAGTTCATTGTATATCATATTATCTGTTGATAGTGCATATTATCTGTTGATAGTGCATATTATCTGTTGATAGTGCATATTATCTGTTGATAGTGCATATTATCTTTTGATAGTGCATATAATCCAACATGAACGGAAAGGGGAAATAAATGGATAGCAAATCTCAAATCAGTATCATCCTCTAGTCCAGATCCATTTTTTAAACTGAGAATTATGGAAAATTAAAATTAATTGTTTATATGTGCTAAATACAAGACTAGCACTATGTAGCATCGTCACAGAATTTATTTATTTATATCTTCTAATTCTGTTATTTATGATCAGCTTCTAATACTCATGCTTGATCAAGGTCCTTAATGTCGTTTATAGGCCTATAATAAAAAATCTTTCACTTCAGTGAGTTTCAAAATAAAAGTTAAATTTTTTTGCCACCTAAATTAAAATTCAAGGGTTTTTATAAAATATCCTGCATGCATTGTGCCAGGGAAAAATAACATTTGCAAAGAATATTGGTAGTTATTCATCGTGAGATACTGAAGTGTTCATATTTTATCTGAGTTTCTATGTTATGATTGAGTTTAAAAGTTAATATAATTGTAACGATATGCTGCTGATATTCAATGCATTACTTTCAGAGTGGTGGCTGTAGATGTTGAGGACAGCAAACTTGAATTAGCCAAAAAAATTGGAGCTGATGTTATTGTTAACTCGAAGAGAACAGACCTGAAACAAGTAAACATGTCTAACGTTAACTTTTGAATGTGACTCTCTGTGATCCCCCTTCTTTATTTCCTCGATGACCTTAGCTCCCAACTTGGGTGACCTATCTTTATGTGACCTCTCTATGTGACCTATCTTTATTTGACCTCTCTTTCTGTGACCTCTTCATGCCATTAAATATCTAGGAAATAAGTGAAACAAAGTATGGGAAAACCTGAAAAAAAGGATACAACAAAACAACGAATGTGTTGGCCAGAATCCTTCTTCAGCGAATGTACAACAGTAAAAACAATTTAAAAATAAACAGACTTAGCTGCATTGTAGTATGCGAGAGGACAGCAAGAGGAATGTGATAGAACATTAGTAGGTAAGAGAGTTGATACAGGCAAAAGGGGATGGAAGAGAGGAAAAGTAGGTCCACTGAAATTGGTTGTAACAAGGAGGGGGTGGCAAAAAGGTTTAACAGGTGAATGGGAACATGACATTCATGCCATGTGCTGTCAAGGTCCGATAAGTCTGAATCATTTTGTTTTCCAAGTTCACCCTGGCGAGCGTTTTGGTATAAGACACAATGGCCTTGATAGCCAAATCCTTGGTCGCTTCTATTGAAGTGTTTTGAGATGGGACACTGAATATCCAACATCTTTCTTTCTGTGTGTTCATGAAACCCTCCAACACACTTTTATGAAACCCTCTACTCTATACGAAAACCTGACCCTGTTTTTTTAATGTGAGCCTGCAGTCCCTGTTTCTCTGTTTGACATACTGTCTCTATTCTTTTGTGGACATCTCTATGTGTTTCCTTCATCTACGCCTTTTTCTTTCCTTCTCATCATACTTTTTGCTCTGCGTGGCATTTTTCAGTCTTTCCCAATCAGAAGTATCAAGAGCTCCTAATATAATATTGTTGTGTATTACAAGATTTGTGTGATGGAATATGCCATTCTTTCAATTAAGATAAGGAGAACTCTATAATGCTTGCCATTCCAATCAAAGGATTTGATTGTCTACACACAATCTCTTTACCAAAACAAAAGACAGTTGAAAGTTGAAATAAAAATATTAAGAAAAGAAACTAAGAACAAGCCAGAAAGGAAATATTGATGTCAGCAGGATAAAGCAATTCTGCAGTGATATTGAAGATCCTCACATTACCTGAAAATTATGCTTTAGAAACTTCATTGTTCTTGGAGGCTGTTCTAATTGGTCTATCCCTCAGAGCCTCTTAAAAAGCTTTCTGCTGAGGATATCTAGACCATATATTTGTTATAAATTAGATTATTCACAATTTTAGCTAGAAATTGACATGACCATTCTTTTCAATTCAAAAATTTTCAGTTTGTAACTGAATTCACATCTGGTGTTGGCATGGATCGTGTTTGTGAATGCAGTGGTAACAGTGCAATAGTCAACTCCAGTTTTTCCTACCTACGGAAAGGTGGCTACATCAGTCTTGTTGGCCTTCCTAAGCAACCGTTACATGTAGAGAATGTTCTGCAAGACATAAGTAAGTCAATCAGTAAAGATATATTTTTCTTGCAAGCTAAGAACATTCTAAGAGTCAATCTTAGTTTTAGCCCTTGTAATCATAATATCTCAGAAATATCAACAATTTTAATTACGATATTTGGAATGGCTTTTATCTTCTTCTAAATTAAGTTAAACAAAATTGTTTTACTATCTAGTGCACAATTTTTGCAACGACAAAAAAAGTATCAGTTTAAATATATACCAGTATGGACTTCCCCTTGTGATAAAATAAAATAAGCTGTATTACAGATTGAAGTTAAGACCATTAAAAAAATTTCATAATGGAGTTAAAATGACCTTATTTTAAAATAATTAAAGAGGGTGATAATTTAGCTCAATAGTTTTTTTTTTTTCATCCACCGATAATTTCCTATCACAACAGTAAAGAAAAAATTATCTCTTCATTCATGGTTTGCCATTAATGAATTTATTCAAAATGTTTCTCTACTAGTTTTCAAGGCTCTGACCTTGAAGACAGTCCACGGTCGTCTCATCTTCCATACATGGGAACAGTCAGAGGCTCTTGTTGCTGATGGCAAGATTGACGTGAAGGCAGTCATTTCTCACAGGTTTCCCATGTCTCAGTTTGAAGAAGCTTTTAAAACTCTTTTCTCTGGTGAAGCCTGTAAAATTGTCATTGATCCATCCAAGTGAGCGTTCACAAGAAATGTGTCACTTTATCATTTTTAAATAGTTGGTAATTTTATTTAAATTCTGCAAATACAAATCCTCCCTTGTCAATTTTGATTACTTAAAAGAATCAGTTATCAATATAAAGCATCATGTATGCATTTTAAAATATTGTGAAAAATTCAAAATAGTTTCCATTATCCGAAATTTGAGATTTTTTTTTTCTAATTATCCTATGTCTTTTGGAGCTGGAAGTATTTCTTATATTTTTTTAAATAATAAAATCTGTTTTAATGGTTTATTTATGAAACTTAGTTTGGAGGAGAGAGAATTTAATTCATTTACAGCTATGTTTCATTAGTTTTAAATCGAAAGAAACAAATTGCTTGTTTTATTTTCTATTTGTCACTTGAGTAGTTTGATGGATGTTTATTTGTGAATGGTTGAATGCAGACATAATTGTACACTGCCTTTCTTGATTTTTTTGTGTGGATGGTATTTTAAATTTTCATGCATATATCTTTTTTGAATACACAAAATTCTCATAAATTCATTGTTACAAAAGAACTATACCATAAATTATAAATAAATAAAATCAAGACAACATGTGGTACAACATTTTGCCTTCAATCAATAGATTATACTTGCAAATCACCTAAACTACTGGGCTGGTAATGGGCCTGATGGGTTTGATTTCCAAAGTCAAGTTTTCCAATGTTTTAACTATAAAACTGCTGGTTTAAGAAGCGTTAATTTGATAAGGAAAACCCTGGTGTGTTTTTTTCATTCATTATTTTTGTTTTAAGGGGGATAACTCAACATGTCAGAGTAAGATAACCCAAACACACCTTAAAACTACTCAAATCAACTACTGAAATCTGACATGCTAGCTGATATAATAATGGAACTAGCAAAAATGTGAGTTTAATACTTTGAAATACCTCCCCTTTTGTACAATTGTAAGTTTAATAATGGTGTGGTCTGATAGACTTTACTTGACATTGTTGTAATTCCAATCTTCTATGGCTTCAACATTACTCAGTGCATTTATGGAGAATTTATTACACAATTTAATATTTTCTTTATTTGACATTCCATAACCAGTATTACTTTTATTAATCCTTGTACATTGCTGTCATTTCCAGGTTTAATGTGTTCAAAAGATTTTGCATGTATTTACACATATCTATTTCCAATTAAAGAATATATATTTGTTGAGAAGAAAAGACCATAAAATGTTAAAGGTTATTTATATTGAAAACTTATAAATTTTATTTTAAATAGTTGACTTTGGTGAATTCATTGATCTTAAAACTTGAGTAAACTACTCCAAACAAGGTCTGCCTTGTCAGAGATCAACACTTTTAAAGTCATGATGCAGTGACACGTTGTGTAAAGATATCTTGCTACAGATAAAATATTCCCTTAAAAATATGAATGCCAATCAATTGAGTTTTGACATTAAGATTTGTAGACAAAAACACAGGGGAGTTATAGGGAAATATGTAAATGATCAAATGAACATCTAGTTTTCAAAGGTACCAAGTACTAGAACACTGGTCAACGTGAGACATCTGCTCATTTGTTAACTGATTAATCCATGTGACTACCATAAACATGACTACTATTAAATAATTTAACAGGTCAACATTTGATATAACTCTGTCAAATTGGATAACTCTGTAAGATTAGATAACGCTGTCAGATTAGATAACGCTGTCAGATTAGATAATTCTGTAAGATTAGATAACTCTGATTAGATTAAGATAAGATATAACTCTGTCAGATTAGATAACTCTGTAAGATTAGATAACTCTGTCAGATTAGATAACTCTGTAAGTTTAGATAACTCTGTAAGATTAGATCAAGCTCTTCATGGAACAGATCACTGTACAGTCCCCAAAAAAACTGAATAAAATATGCCAGCATAGACAGGATGCTGTACCGCCCACCAGCTGAAAAAAAAAATTAGTGTAGATCAGATCTGTGTAAACACACACACCCCAAACCAACTGAATTAAACACATAATTATAGACCAGGTGTGCTAAATTAGTTGTGAATGCAGTCGACTAACTAACATACGTATTATTTCACACCACCACTACCCTATCAATCAGCACCACCACCACCCTTTCAGCACTAACACCACCATATAAACATTACCACCACCCTATCAGCACCACCACTATCCTATCAGCACCATCACCACCCTATTTGCACCACTAACACCCTATCAGCAGCACCACCACTATTCTATCAGCACCACCACTATCCTATCAGCACCACCACTATCCTATCAGCACCACCACTATCCTATCAGCACCACCACCACCGGATGTGTCAGTCTAACAATGACAGTGACGTCTAGTTATTTACATTAAACATGTCAAACATGATGCTCTCCAATGCCATCAACCATTGTGAACATGCAAAGCTAGATTATATAGGAAATAAACATGGCGTCTCTCCTTAAAATGACTCTAAAGTAAAATATGACATTATCTCACTTTTATGATTAAACTTGATATGACAGTAAATAATTAGTGGGACAAGATATGTTTATGCTTAAAAAAGAAAAGACAGGGCAATTGAAGGGACTTTTCGGTTAGACGTCTTCTTCAGCAGACAAGACAAAACAAGAATCAACAAATATTTAGATATTTTAAAAAAACGCATATATTCGACGGTCTCAGAGTAGCTCTTTGTTTAGAAAACACGATTTAGTATTTGTGCATGCCGAATAGAGTGAATAAACAGAAAGAAATTTTTTTTAAATAATTAAAATCCTAGCACTTGGAGTTAAAAATATAACTGAGTTTGAACATTTTCAAGATCTCAAGTCATAACTATAGCACAACGTCAAGATCATCGAGACAGTGGCGTTAGAGCCGCCCGGAGTGGGCCAAGATTTTTGTCGCCTCCTTCCACCCAAACAAATCTCGAAAATTACAACCCTAAATTAAAAAAAAAAAAAAAAATTACCTACCCTTCAGCCCCCCCCCCCCTTTTTCCTACGGCACAGATAGATGTCTCTTGACCTCTGAGTAGTGAAACTTTTTTTTTTATTACTGACTCATATATAGAGCAACATTTAATAGAGTTGAGTAGGCTACTTGAGATGCGTCATGGTCACAGCGACCACTTTAATGCGTATTCTTATGAACTATTAGCTATTATAAGATAGTGTAACTAACAGTTTTGTCAAATGTATGAACTGCTTTTATAGGCAACCTGTAATAAACTGGTATTGTCGTGACCATCCTCTCTCCACAGGTCGTGGATGGATGTGCGCTGGTACAGTTAAACTAGATGACAAAATTTTATGTAATTTAAGTTTGTGTTAAGATTAGAGCAGACGAACTTTTTCATAGATTTGTGTTCAGACTGGAACGGACGGGCCGTATTTTAAGGTAAGAATCAACTATTTCATCCATCATGTGATAATTGGAACAGATACATTATTATTAGTATTATTATATGTTGTCTTATATAGCGCGGTACCCCAGCCTAGGGCTAGGCTCACCGCGCTGTACATAAAAATATTAGCAAAAGAAACATAATCGTGACAATAAAACAAAATACATTTATGTAATAAAGAATAGCTGTATAGAGACAAAACACAAACAAATGTATATTCACCCCACCCACCACAGAACTTTTACATGTGAAGCAATGGACGGCGGCCAGCAGCATCGTTTATCGATAAGATTTGAGGAATCAGTCAGGGTAACAGAGTTTAAAGTGATGTGTTTTGAGTGCAGTTTTGAAGGCCTGTGTGGTTATTATATTGCGAATGTGTAGTGGAAGAGAATTCCATTGTTTGGGGGCGCAGAAAGAGAAAGATCGTTCACCGTATGTTTTAGTACGTGTCTTAGCAACGGACAGAATACGCGTGTCTGCAGAGGAGCGAAGCTGTCGAAGGGGTGAATAGACAGAAAGAAGTTCGTTTAGATAGGAAGGGCAGGAATCTGAGAAGAAGTTATGACATAGAACAGACAGTTTGTACTCAATGCGTGCCTTTATAGGAAGCCAATGAAGTGAGTGGAGTAGTGGAGGGACATGATCACTTTTTTTTGCCTTTAGAACTAGCCTAGCAGCTGAATTTTGAACCTTTTGTAGTTTTTCTATGAAGTGTTTTGGTGAACCTGACAGAAGAGAGTTGCAATAGTCAAGACGAGAGAGAACAAGAGCACAGACTAGTGTCTTTGTTGCGCTAACTGTGAGGTAGTGGCGGATGGAGCTGATCTGACGGATAGCGGTGTACGCAGAAAGACAAATGTGAGAGATATGTTTATCAAGAGACATATTGTTAGAAAGAATATAACCAAGATTCCTAGCAGAGGGCGTAAACTGTATGTCGGCGTTACCTACTTGAAATGAGTTGGGGAGAGTTGAGGTAGAGGATGATTTGTGATTTTGAATGAGGAGTGCTTCCGTTTTGACATCATTAAGCTTCAACTTGTTGAGTGACATCCAAGACTTGACATCATCAATGCACTCCCGCAAATTCTGGACAGCGGAATCCACAAGAGAGGGATGGGTATGCTTGTATAGCTGCTTCCATTAGATTTATCCAATCTTTTCCTTTGCTTTATAGTAAATATTATGTAGCGTAGCTATAAAAAAATATGGTAGAAACTTAAGGCAGTGACTTAGTACAGCTGGGTTCGGAGCGCCCGATCCTTTCATTGACAAGTAGTGCACCCCATACTTTCATAGGAAAATATTGCACCCATGCTTTCATAGGCACGTATTACACCCCATACTTTCATAGGCAAGTATTTCACCCCATGCTTTCATAGGAAAGTATTGCCCCCACGCTTTCATTTGCAAGTATTGCACCCCATGCTTTCATAGGAAAGTATTTCACCCTATGCTTTCATAGGCAAGTATTTCACCCCATGTTTTTATTGGCAAGTATTTCACCCCATGTTTTTATAGGCAAGTATTACACCCCATGCTTTCATAGGCAAGTATTTCACCCCATTTTTTTATAGGCAAGTATTTCACCCCATGTTTTTATAGGCAAGTATTACACCCCATGCTTTCATAGGCAAGTATTTCACCCCATTTTTTTATAGGCAAGTATTTCACCCCATGTTTTTATAGGCAAGTATTACACCCCATGCTTTCATAGGCAAGTATTTCACCCCATGTTTTTATAGGCAAGTATTACACCCCATGCTTTCATGGGAAAGTATTGCACCCCATGCTTTCATGGGAAAGTATTGCACCCCATGCTTTCATAGGCAAGTATTGCACCCCATGCTTTCATAGGAAAGTATTTCACCCCCATGCTTTCATAGGCAAGTATTTCACCCTATGTTTTCATAGGCAAGTATTGCACCCCATGCTTTCATAGGCAAGTATTGCACCCCATGCTTTTCATAGGCAAGTATAACACCATATGCTATGACCATGAGAAATCCTAGTCATGACTCATGACCCACAGGCAGTGAACCAGTGGCTATGAAACATAACACACAATAGAGAAACACCAATCATCATCTTTGAAGAAAAATGACTTTATAATCGGAGCAGTAGCGGCGTGCCTTGATTAAATCCCGCCCAAGAAAAGCTCCGAAATTCGCGTCCTTAACACACACACATGATCATCATATAAAATTAGATATATATATATACTTTATATCTTGAATTCATGACGCACTTTTGTAAACATTATTTCAAATAAACTGCCGCTGAATTACGAAGGTGCTGCTTATACTGCTGTTTCAACTGCTGTTTATTAAAGGTATTATTTGATGAACAAAACAGTTCTATATAATAATTGGAATTTTAATTAGAAGCTATCACATGGGACGTCATTATATTAAAAAGTTGACATTTCAATAAACTAACGTGCATCTCTGAATTGAATTGTTGTCGAATTAGAAATAACTAGTAAGACATTTAAAGTGTTGGGGAAGACTACCATAGTCTTAGCGGAGAGAAGGCGCGGGGGTGGGGGCATCTCTGTCGCTGGAGGGAGAGTTTGTTAAAAACCAGACCAAGCTTTTTAAAAAAAGTAAAAAAAAAATATTTAAAAAAAAAACACCTGACAGAATCCACACACACACGCTCAGTAACCCTCTCCATCTGTCACACTTTCTTAGACACCTCCCCTAGGAGTGTGACGTACTTTATGATTAGACACCGCCTGAAGGAGTGTGACGTACTTTATGGACGTTCTCATCACTTAACAGAAATCAGCAAGAAATATTTCAAAAATATCTAAATCCAGTCCACATCATATCGTGATTTCTTCTAAACAATTTTATAGCCAAAGAATCACGCCAATCCAATAATAAACTCACGATTTTTTAAGGACAAAACTTAAGTACAAAGCACACACGTAGAACATCTTGGTCATCCACACACATTGTACACCTTCTCAAAGCCCCTAATTCTCATTTTGTGTCATCACCCTGTGAGGGTGTATCCCCCTCTGAGGGTGTCATTCCCATGTAAGGGTATATCCCCTGTGATGAGGGTGTCTATCCCATGTGAGGATGTTCCGGGTGCCGTCAGCCCCCACCCCCATTCCCAGTGACGCTACTGTTTATGCTCAAAACGCCAAGAGTTGTAATGGTTTTCCGAATTGCTCACCACGGCATTCAAAATGTTGATGCCTTTAGTAACGACCTTTGCTAACAAGGACAGATCCAAACTTCCCTTATTTTTTTATTTTTTTTAAAGCCCCAAATTTGATATCAATGAATAAAAATGCATAATTTATCCAATAATTAAAGTGAATGTTTTTTCCCAAAGAAACCCTTTTGTTCCATAATAAGGATTGTATTATTTATTTTTTCTAATCATTATTTATTATGTAGGCCTAATTTTATATTTATAAGTGTTTTTCTCTTGTAATAGATTTAATAAACAATTTTGATTTTAATTAGTCTATGATTTTCTTCCTGTCAATTTGGGGGTAACGTCAGTGTAAAAAAAAAAAAAAGTTCGACGACCCCTGCCTTAGATGCTGCTATTATAATAGTATTATGACGACCCGTGCCTTAGATGCTGCTGCTATTATAATAGCCTTTTTGTTTGTGGCCCTTTTGACTGTAGCCCTTTTGTTGGGGCTGATTTGTCGGGGCCGAATGGTCGGAGCTGATTCGTCAAGGGCAGTTTTTTTTTCGCGACACACATTCTTACTCATCTCCGGTTTCTACTGTAAACAAAGCAAAGGACTAGGATTAACCAGTATCACACTAGTCACACCCACCCACGCTGGACCCACTGAAAACAATCAGCTCCTTTCACCAAAGCACACCCACCCCCTACACACACACAAATGGGTCGTCTGTTAGCGTGGGGTCCAGTTAATATAGGCCTAATTATATGCAACAAGAAAACAAACCTCAGGCTCAGGCCAATAAATTAATTACCTATGTGGACGTTGACGCTTATATACTTGCATGGCTTATATAGCCTAATATAGCCTATCACCACACTGGGATGACAATATTGAAAATATAATTGGGTCAATATGCGAGATGACACTAACAGTGAAGTTTATGCTTTACCCACCACTTACCACGACAATGATGTCGCCTACTAAAAATCTAAAACATGACATTTTTTTTGCTAGCATCCGTCCGTCACAATGTGACGATGGTGTAGACTTCGCAGGAAGAAATCCACAAGACTTGTGATTATTCTTTTTAGGATTATAAGCTGGTTCCCTACACAGCAAATCGCCTCTCTCCACGCCGTTGGATAACCCAAGGAACCATCATGTGGATGATACAGCTTAGTTAGCACCAGTGACATCGCAGGAGTTGTCAGAATGTTTCATCGTATCAATGTGATTCGACAATTAACATTGATGTAATTTTGTAAATTCAAACTTTATATTAACACAGCGTTCAAATAATTGATGTTAAACTTTAAATCACCCCTTTATTAACTTTATAAAAAGCAATCAAAGTTTGTAAGTTCAGGACACCAGAATATACGGCGCGGCGTAATTCCACTAGGCCAAATATGAGTCAAAGCGCGCAAACACCTTGTCAAATAGTTTACAAATTGGTATAAAGGACAGGGCACAGGTAACAAACACTCCCAAACTGTCATGGCGGAATAGTGACACTAGTGTGTTGTCAAATTGTTAGGGTGTTGTTTTGAAGCGGTATTTGGCACTCTTTTCATTATACAAACACACATTTTTAAGTAATATGGTGTTTTCATAACTGGAATGTTTATTTTAAATTTTGTCTCATTAGATTAAAAGTGTTTTATAACATTGTTTATCTGACCAGACATCAGTCAGTGATTCATTGATACTGGAGATTCGAGATAATCATGAATCATACAATACTAATAGTACTAAAACTAACAACATACTTTTGTATGCCTACTAACTACTAGTACTAACCACTACTTGTCTTACTAGTAGGCTTACTAGCTATTATTTTTGACGTGTATACTATACTGTACTATACATTAGTAGTATATAAATATATGTATATATATGAATATGGATACAGGTATTGTCAGTAGTCTGAGTAGTAATACTAATACTATTATTGACTCAGTATTGACTCTTCTTATGTTGACATACTTTTGCTATTTTAAGTGTCTGTTAAGTTGGAAAGTAAAATTTAAATTTAAGTAAAACTGACATATTTTTTTGTTTCTACAAAGAGCAGGGTCACATAATATAATAGTTCATGATAATAGTCATAGACACATATTAAATTTAAAAAAAAAAGACTAAATTTTGTTGTTGTTCCCAGGGTCACAGACACACACAAAAACATTCTCAGAAAACTTGTACCAGTTACAAGACCTGACCGAAACAATGTCAAAAAGTCAAGATGGGCAATGCGAGGTATCAGGTGAGTGTCTCAGGAGTGAATCAGTATCATATGGAATATGGGCAATGTGAGTGTCTCAGTATCAAAGGGCCAATGCAAAATATCATAGAAGTGTTGTTTTTTATTTCTAGAAATAATAACGTTTTCCAAAACAACCATTCGATCTATTGCAATTTATTATTTGCCAGTGGCAGTGGAATTTAAATATGTAAGTTAAGACAAGGTTTGTCCTACTTGCCGCAGACTATCCTACTTTGACCCGATTAGATGATGTGTGTCCTGAGTTCAAAGTCAATAAACCAGTAGAAATTATGAACATATCTCTTATACTTATATCACTACAATTCTAAAATAGCTTCCATTTTTTTAAGAAAGCTTTTGACAACCTACAGTGAGTGTCACTTTGGAAAATTCTCACAAAAACTATGGTATTCTCAAATACTGGTCAGTGGTCAATCACTCTATGAGCACCTTGAATGAACAGAGTTTTTAACAATGGCTGAACTTTCATTGTCTAGGATGGAGTGAAGGTGGGTTTTATTTTCCCCAACCATTCTCTTCTCACGTGTTCTTGATGGGCTCATGTGAAAAACAACTCATTAGATGCTGAACTCAGTGCTTGTGGATCTGGACTGTTTTGATGACATAGAATTTTAGAATTGCTATCCAGCAAATACTGAAAATATAAAGATAGACCCAGAAAGGCCGCAGGAGTAGATAATATCCCTGCCGAGATAATGAAACAGGGAGGAGAAACAATGATAAATGCCCTAACCAATATTTGTAACAAAATATGGCTAACAGGGGAATGGCCCAAATCATGGACCCAATCTCTCATCATCACCCTCCCCAAGAAAGGTAACATACAGCTATGCCAAAACTATCGCACCATTAGCCTAATAAGCCACCCAAGCAAGGTCATGCTCAAGGTCATACTGAACAGACTAAGACCATATGCCGACAGAATCATTGCTGAAGAACAGGCGGGCTTTAGGCAAGGCCGTGGTACTACTGAGCAGATCCTAAACCTCCGGATACTATGTGAGAAATATGCTCAACACCAACAAAACCTATACCACGTCTTTGTAGATTTCAAGAAGGCATTCGACAGGGTTTGGCATGCTGCTTTATGGGCCACCATGAGGCACTACAACATCAACAACACAACCAGAATGATAAGAAGCCTCTATGATAGGCCACCAGTGCAGTCTTCTTCAACAATAACATCGGAGAATGGTTCAAGACCACGGTTGGAGTACGACAAGGCTGCTTGCTCTCCCCCACCCTGTTCAACATCTTCTTAGAGAGAATTATGTCAGATGCACTAGAAACGCATGTAGGGACAGTCAGCATTGGTGGCAGAACAATCACCAATCTACGTTTTGCGGATGACATAGACGGACTGGCTGGAAGCGAGGAAGAGCTGGCCAACCTAGTAAAGAGTCTCGACAAGACTTCATCGTCCTTTGGCATGCAAATCAGTGTAGAAAAGACAAAAATGATGACGAATAGCACTGATGGCATCACCACTGAAATTAAGGTCGGGGAGGAAAGATTAGAGACAGTTAAGTACCTCGGAGCAATAGTATCGGAACAAGGCTCCAGGCCTGAATTAATGGCCAGGATTGCGCAGACCACGACAGCACTAAAGAGGCTCAAGAAAATATGGAACGACAAAAATATTGCCCCTAGCACCAAAATCAGGCTGATGCGCTCATTAATCCTCTCCATTTTCTTATATGCCTGTGAGTCCTGGACATTAACAGTAGAACTTGAAAGGAAAATATAGGCGATGGAGATGAGATGTTACAGAGGCATTCTTGGCATCTGCTATAGAGACCACATCACCAATGACCAAATAAAAGAGAGGATTCGTCAGGCAATTGGGCAATACGATGACCTCCTGACGTCTGTTAAAAAGCGCAAACTTGAGTGGTATGGCCACGTGACCAGAAAACAAGGGCTCGCCAAAGAGATCTTGCAGGGCACTACTAGAGGAGGGAGAAGAAGAGGAAGACAAAGAAAAAGATGGGAAGATAATATCAAAGAATGGACGGGATTACAACTAGGCGATGCTATGCGTAGGGCAGAAGACCGAGAGGAATGGAGAAGAATAGTGTACATGTCATCTGTGGCGCCCCAACGGTCGAAGGACTACGGGACCTGATGATGATGATGATGATCCAGCAAGTGACAGAATGCCAAGGAAAAGATAAATAGAGGCTATGTGAGCCTCTAGTTCCTTAGCCTTAGGCTTTTCATTGAATTCAGGAAAATACAGGTCATGAGTAAAAGTTCTTGATGGAAAATGCAGGTCATGAGTAAAAGTTCTTGATGGAAAATGCAGGTCATGAGTAAAAGTTCTTGATGGAAAATGCAGGTCATGAGTAAAAGTTCTTGATGGAAAATGCAGGTCATGAGTAAAAGTTCTTGATGGAAACTGCAGGTCATGAGTAAAAGTTCTTGATGGAAACTGCAGGTCATGAGTAAAAGTTCTTGATGGAGGATCAAATCACTGCACATGAGCTCACTTAAAAGTTTTAACAGAGTTTGAGCTCAGTGAGAGTTTGAGCTCAGTGAATGTGCTAAGATATTAGAAAATAAGTGTAAGGACTTGTATTTTTAGTTTCTCTCAGAACTCCACTGTTATTATATCATGTAAAACTATTTGTTTCTTTTCAAGATTAAAATATCAGGTTTTTTTATTATTTATTTTTTTTCAAAATGGATTCATGTTAAAACATCTACGCATGACTTTATTATCACATGGCAAAAATAATTTTCATCTTCTGTTAGTATTAACAAAATTTGAAATGGTTTAGTGTCAAGTGTTCCCACCATCCTCATTAGGCTTTTCCTCAATCTTTAACCATGTGAAGCTCCTGTAACAAAGTGTTGGCATTGTCTAACTCACAACCAAGTAGTAGCAGGTGCTATGTAAATGGGCAATGCAAAATATCTTATCATATAAGTATCTTGAGAGTCTTAATTTTATTTTGACAATAGCTAGTCTCTCTGATGCTATGGTCAAATAGCTGGAATGAAGTCACTAGCTCAGTAAGACATCGATTCTTGAATTTTCATTCATGCTGTCAAAACACGCTCTTAATATTTTTTTCCCATGGGTTGAATGCAGTCCCTACTCTTTACTGTATCACTGGGAAGGAGGAAACATTTCTTTATTCTGAAGTACTGGCCCATCTTGGCACAAAACTTGGTTCTACACAAAATTGTGCAAATCTTAGCTAAGTTACAACCTACCAACCAACAACTGAAATTAAAATTTTTTAGAATAAAGGCACTTAAGCATTCCAATAGTTCATACGTCTGTCAATGATGCATGCAATAGCTTTCTTGCTGGCAATGACCACAATTGTGATTTTACTGTTGGTTTAGTGAAGTGGTTGGAGATGTATTATTCAAACAGATTCGTGATTCACAATGCATAATTTTTATAAGAAATTAATCAATAGCATTGCTACCAAACTAGGAGTGAATATAAGTTACTTACACATTTCTATTTCCACTCCCCTGACCCAACAAAATAACAATGCAGTTTGTAGCAAGTGAGCTGCAACTAAGTTTTCAGTAATATCAACACTTTGCCTTCACCTGTGCAAGCCAGAAATTACTGGGGGAAATTTCAAACTCACGGATGCCCTTATGAGAAATAGCAATTACTTTCTACTGACACCATATTTTTTAATTTTTAAGATAGTTCTTGTTTAACATTGCTGTCCAACATAAAAATATAAGGCAGAAAAAAAGTTATATTTAAATTAAATTTAAATATTTATATTGTCAGGTCATAATGAATAATTTGTCTGTTACTAATCATCACTTTACAGCCACATATCAAGAATACATTACTCGTAACCTGGTCAGCTTAAAGGAAAAATGTTCAAATCTCACAGAATGCCTAGACAAACTTTTAACTGAGGAGAGTAGTTTGGTAGTTCTCAAAGGAGAGAACATAAGTCTCAATAAGACTTGTGGGTAGGTTGTTTAAAATTTAAAAAATATTCTTTTATACATTTTAATCAATTCCAATTACTTCTTTCTAGTTAGTAAGAAGATCAATTGGAGCTTCTTTGCTATTTTTAGCCTTAAAGAGTTTCAAATTAATAATGCATGTTTATCTACAAGTATCTGTCAAGCAAAATGTTGCTATTAAATCTTATTTAAAGGACCATGAAAAATGTGAACTTTGATGTTCAAGCTTTTCATATTTTTTTTAATGTTGGTTCGGGTGAAATATTAAAAATAACATTGATTATACATGTTTTATTTTTCCCCAGCCTAATTTACAAGCCAGAGGGTGGCAATTACACAACATTGAGAGGGAAATGCAGAATCGAAGAACGTGAGGAAATAAACAGGGACATAGAAGATCATGTAGCAGATCAAATATTGTCTAATAGAGACTGGAAAAATGTCAAACGATGCCTTGATAACAACTATCCAGATGAAGACAGTCCACGAGTTGAACAGCTTTGTAAGTAAGTAACTCTTGTTGCTTTACTTCAAATGACTTGAGTTATTTCAGAGTTTTTATTTGTGCTAATTAGAGGAAATTTTTTTATTTCTCAGTCAGATGATATTTTGATTTTTTTGCATGCATGTCAACTATGGTGATAACATTTTATAGTAAGGGCCAGCTTAACCTGTAAAACCCACAAATTAAGGCAATAATATTGAATTACAAAAATGTAAATCACTGTAATAACTACAATGTTTTACTTTAATAATTAAAAAAGATTTGAACACACATTTATTTTGCAACAGTTCATGATATAAAATGTTTGCAAAGATTTCTCAGTTTCAAAGTTGATAGTGTGCACCAGATGTATGACATATGACTGATTATTTCAAATTTTATCTGATAGTTTGTTATGTCTCTTAAAAAATTATGATGCATCAATTTTTCACTAAATTGTATATGTATATAGTTAAATGAAAATATAACAATAAAGTTGTGAATGACTATCCAGGAAAAGTTGACATGTGTATATTTATTACAACCATAAGGATATAATCCACTAGCACACAGAAGAAGGAGTGGCTGGCACTTATTTTGGGGTTGCATTTTGGGTTCCCTGCATTGGGGAAAAAAAAAATGTGCTCTTTTTTTTTGTAGATAGTAGGATACAAAACATTCAACGGGCTGTATAGTCAAATATTCTTCTTTTGCAACCCCTAAAATTTATGTCATGTTATTAATGCCAACTGACAAGTAAAATTAGTTAGTTCATTTGACTGATATTAGACATTTAGGTTTTGTTCTAATATAACCTGATAAAATAAAAACAAATAAGACTGTCGTGAACCCAATGTTCCACCTGTTTTTTTATTTTTAAGACGCTATTTTTTTTTTTAAAAAAAAGGTTGGCATACAAAAGGAAACAAATATGCAATAGTACTAGTTCAGGGGCTCACAAGAGGGTAGAGGATTTCTTCAACGCACAAATCAAGATAATGAGGTGCTCATGCAAAAGTTTAGATACAGATACCAGTCGTAAGTATTATTTTGAGGTTTTTTTGGCAGCTGTGTTTTAGAAAGTTAACATCTGTCCATGATTTTGTTGTCTTAAACATGCGTTTTATATAAATATCAATATATTCTCAATTTTGACATGCAATTTATTAAAACATACAAGAATGTGTTTTTACTATTATTTATTTGGCAATCATTATTATTTATTTTGAAATTAGAAATTACTAACATTTAATACTGTAATTTCTAGAAACTTTTCTTCTTCTTCTTCTTATGTTTGAGGGCCCACGATCAATTCATTGATCATTCTGGCTCCTGGTTTGAATTCAAAGTTTGCCTTCTCTTAGATGAGTTACCGTCCAGGGCTAACGAGTCCCATCCACCCGGGAGTTGCCGGAATGTTTCATTGTATCAATGTTATCCACCTATCGGAACTCCATCTCCGGGTTTGAATTCAGAGTTTCCTTCTCTTAGATGAGTTGCCGTCCAAGGTTAACGAGTCCCATCCACCCGAGCTGCTGGTGGTGTGTTTGCTTGACTGGGCTTTGGTGGGGATTGAACTCCAGACCATCAACTTGAGATTTGCTCAGTTTAGACCACTCGGCCACCCAGCGACTTTTTGATATTTCTATACATTTCTATACTCTAAAAAGCCCCCATTTGACATGCAATTAAAACATATGTAGGCCAGTGGCCTTTTTAAGTTTGTTTCGTCTAAATGTATGTTTTTGTTCTGCTGGCCCCCTTTTTGTGTTAAGTGGATTCCCCGTTTTTTTTAAAAAGACTATTTAAGTTGCTAGTGAAATGTTGAAGACAGTATTCCATTTCAAGGTTTAAGATGTAGCACTAGCCGCACTAATTGGCTGGTTGGGTTTTTGGTTTTCTTATACAAATAAACGCTACCCTTCTCACCTTCCTGAGTTTGTCTAGTGAGTGTCGTAATTGCGCGAGCTTACACATACAAGAAAGTGTTTTTACTATTATTTATTTGGTAATCATTATTATTTATTTTGAAATTAGAAACTTTTAGATATTTCTATACATTTCTATACTCTAAAAAGCCCCCCTTTGACATGCAATTAAAACATACAAGAAAGTGTTTTTACTATTATTTATTTGGTAATCATTATTATTTATTTTGAAATTAGAAACTTTTAGATATTTCTATACATTTCTATACTCTAAAAAGCCCCCCTTTGACATGCAATTAAAACATACAAGAAAGTGTTTTTACTATTATTTATTTGACAATTATTATTATTTATTTTGAAATTAGAAACTACTAACATTTAATACTGTAATTTCTAGAAACTTTTAGATATTTCTATACTTTAAAAAGCCCCCATTTGACATGCAATTAAAACAAGGGGACTTTTTTCAATATTGTGTAATTTTAGAAATGTGAAAAATTTTCTAGAAAATACACTGTTAAAATGTAAATAATTTCTCATTTCAAAATAAATAATGATGATCACCTAATTGTAACCATCACTTTGTTTATTCTACCAGTAAATTCAGTATCAATTTCTATTGCCTATTACACAAAATAATAAAATTCAGTTAAAAAAACATGAAACTGAATCTCCCTTTGGTTTCTTTCAGCTGATGCAGGGGATGATAAATCTGAGGGGATACCAACAGGAGTCTGGATTGGATCTGGAGTTGGCATTTTAATATTTTTGATCATTGTGTTTTCTCTCCTCTTTTTATGCTATAGACGGAAGCATCAAAAAAGGTACTTGTTTAAATATAAATATAATTTAATATGGCTCAAAGTCTAATGTTAAAATGTTTATTTTAATTTTGTCTGAGGCATAAACATTTTTAACTCTTTTATTAATATATTGCAATTGTCACAAATGTTTTTCTAAAGTGATCTAGATTTTGACATGGGCACGATTTTTTTTACAAAGCTGAACGTACAGCAAGTCAGGTCATAGTATTTCTATACATTTCTATACTCTAAAAAGCCCCCATTGGACATGGCATTTTGGGATTTTTTCAAAGAAAAATTTAGGGTTTGCATAATATGTAGAGCAAGCAGCCTTGTCTTAGTTAACCAAATAAGTTGCAATTTTCTTTATAGAGTCCCATTTGCTAGTCTATGAACACTGGACATACTCAAGTTAGCTGGACTGTAAAATATGTTTTCACACCTCTAAAAAGTCTAAGAAAGTTATAAATGATGATTAGCCCAGGTATTAAAATCCCCCCCCCCCCCCCCCCCCGAGATCCCCCCACCTCCCGAATTATTTTCACCTTAAGCTAACTCCATCTACTGATTGAATATTCTGGAACACCCTCCCCTGAAATTGTTATGAAACTTCCATCATTTCCCACATGCCAAGGTCAGGTGATTTTACCTCTTCCAACAGTGCTTTCCAAGCTGCGTATCGCGAACCAATTTTAAATGGCCCACGACAGCTTCAGAACTTTTTATGTGGGTAAAAGAACAAAAATTTCATGGTGAAACGATTTTTTAATGACATTCATAGTAGTTTGGGGAAATCGCATGAGAGCACGGGAGAAGTTGCATTGTGTATAAGAGGGAGATCACAAAATCTAAAGAGAGAGTGGGGCCTGACAGTTAGCAGTAATTTATGTTAAGCGCATCAGCCGAGCAAACATTCAGGAACATGGAGTGACATGAAATTTAATGTCATCTCCTTCTTTCTACTGCTTGTATAAGGGAGATGTCATGGGATATCGGGTTTAATTACTAAAGGCATTGGGAAAGATGAATTTCGAAGCCAAAAGTAGCTTGATGTGTAGCTATTTGGTCATTGTAAAAAAAAATGTCAATGTTCCCACCAATGGGACCAAGTTTGATGAAAGTTAATGGCTTTGCTTTTTATGATGATGATAATAAAGGAAAGTCTCGGGGTCAGAGTAATCATAATGGGAGTTGTGATACTAAAGGTGTCACAATGACTACAGTGGGCAGTGTGAACCATTTATGGTGCCACGATATATAGCAGGTAGTCTAGCCAGGTATGGGAAAGTGTGTGTCCATCCTTTAATTTTGTAACATTGGGGACAATTATATGGTATTCAGAGATTGGAGTATGAGACGTTCAATGAGTAGAAAGCAGGATACAAGCTGTGTTTCTTTTTAGTTAGTGCAATTCAGTTAGATAAGAATTGTGAGAGACAGTAGGAGCGATTCTTGAACATTTTTTCAATAAACAAATCTAAGAATGCGTAGTAAAATTAATTCTGAATGAAGTATGTTATGTGATGAATTCCACAACTATGGAACTGTTTAACAAAAATTGATAGTGTTTTTGGAAGCACCTTTGTAAGTGAAACTGGATTCTCTGTAAGAACTAAATATCCATTGGACATCAATTTTGCTTTCTGTTTTTCAGTGTGGAGTAGTCATTTATATAATTTTAATGTTCATTAAAATCACATAGTTTGTCTATTGCTTTTCAGTTGTTACAGATACATTTTTATGATGTCTGTTTAACAATTATCAGTTAGTTACACTTACATATAAAAGGGCTGTGTAACTCCACAAACTAAGGGTGCAACCTATATACTGCGGGTGCAACCTATATACTGCAGGTGCTAACTATACAGGAAAAAAAATAAATATATATAACAGCCAGACACTAGAGTCCTTCAAACCCGATTTGAAAACTCATCTATTTCGCAAACACCTGCTGAGGTGATGTTGTCTACCATATTTTTCCAGCCAGCAATTATCTCCTAGATTTGACTTTGTACAACGCTTCGAGCCTTTGGGGATGCAGCGTGATTTTTCAAATAAACTTTATTATTATTATGATAAAAATTGTCCTGTCACTTAACTTATGTTAGATAGTGTATCACAACAAGACATAAATAATAAACTGTGACTTTTTTCAGTTTGAAGAAACGTGGTCCCAATGTCATCTACATGCCAGCACCCAACTCAGATACTCCAGTGTATCAGGAAATCTTTGATGCTAGGGTGAGTGAAAACATTTTTTTAAAAGACAAAATAATAGAATATCCTTACTTTAAAAAACAATAAAATTCAGTTTACTTGTGAATTAAGCTTTCAGACTTGTTAAATCTAAGCCTAATGAAATTTTACACATTGCAGACCATGGCCACCATAGTGTTATGTGATATTTTATCAGCTCAGAAAAATGAAACAAGAATTATGTTAAATGTGTAATTATAAAATCACAGCATGTTGTTTTGTACTTTAATGTTATTAATTTTATTCTTAAGACATACAAGATTGCATTTCATGTCATTTGATATACATAGGGCTACTGCCCATCTCCGGCTAGCAACCCACCATCCTTGCCAAACAGGTATATTTCATCACCTAATTATGGTCAACAGGATGATCCAATCTATTTAGAGCCAGTTACAGCAGGAATGAAATACAGGTAATGGCTTAAAAATTAAGTTTGCAATATAAAATACCTGTTGATGGGTTGTACTAATTACAAACTAAGAACTTGGTTGCTTCAATTCAGTCTGCTACATGGATTCATATTTTCAAATGCTATAGCCTTTTTGTTGACCTAGTTTTTGTTCACCACGAGCCATGGCAGGCAACCTTACATTCCTCTTTGTTTTTGATGTCACCAATTAAATCTGCCACTCTTTTCAACCACCACCCTTGATTGGATAGTTTGTCTATGTTTACAGAAGGGTCTACTGAATTTCTAGACTTACTGTTCAGTGGGTTTTTGATTTTCTCACTATAAATAGATGGTGGACTGTGACTGGCAGACGTTTATTAGACTTAGAGGAGTTTTACAAGACTTAGATTTTTCACTGTGTGTGGGGCTTAATATTTGTACCTTTATTATACTTGCTGGAAGTTTATAAAGTTTTTATTTCTGCATATTTAATTTGGTATTTTTTTTATATTCATTATTGTTAATATCACTAGCTTTGGTATAGTTTTTCTTAGTATATTGGTTTTCAGTGCTTGTTACATATTGTTAATCAAACGGGGCAAATCTGAAAACAGATTAAATTTGTATAACCATATAATGGTACCTAACAAGGAGAAATCATTGTGTACAGACATATTTATGTACAGGTATTATCAGCTGTAACACTAATTTAAAAACTATTTCCCATAATCTTTGACTGTTTTAACATTATATAAACTTATCTTCCTTTCCCCTAACTATTTACTTCACATTTTCTATCAATTCAGAATTTTTTAAATTAAAAATTACTTTATACTAGCTTTTATTTTAATAATAAAATTTTAGCAATCTTAAAAATAACATGACATGATATGTTATTGACAGTAATATATCAGTGGTGAGTAAAAATATATATATTTTTCAGAAGCATAATTTATCATGTATTTGTCTAAACTAAAATATGTTTTTCTCCAGACCAAAGCCACCACTTCCTGGACAAGCCAGTAATCCTGGTTACGGATCTCCGCCTCGGTACAGTGAATGTGAAAAGGACTCGATTACTGCTGAGGATATTGCAAATGGATATATTAATCCTCTTCCCAGCCCAAACAAAGATGCAGGTGATTCCTTGGGTATGCCCAAGGCTGAAAATAGTGGATACGAGACAATAGAAGCATCTCGTTTAAGCATACCCTTGGAAGATGCCCCCAAACCTGAGGATATTCCCCTGGGACCTGTTCCTGCTAGAAGAACGAAAAAGGATGACAGACAAGTTGAGTCAAATTATTTTGTATTGGAAAAAGATGGCGTCGGCAATGAAGGAAGGAACACTGCATAATATAATATCAAAGGCAAATATAGAACGATATTTTTATTAGTTAACTAAGAAAATTTATTACCCCAGATATCTTGTTGCTAATTTTTTAGAATTTTTAAAAGGGTTTATTTCATTTTTAACTCATCCTTTTTAGTAAGTTTATTGAAAGTGTATGTCTATCAGATAAGTTTTTATATTTTTACAATCCTATACATTAAAAGCATTTCACATCCGATAATTTTATCGGCATTTTGTACTTCATTTATACATTTCTGACAGTGTAGCCACTTTTACTTCATTTTTTTCCAAATTAAAAAATAAACTAAAATTATTGTGACATACAGGAGGCACATATACCGTAAGTTACGGACTATAAGACACTATGGACTATTAGACGCACCTTAATTTTTAAGAATTTTTTTTTAAAAATAAAATTTTTACCATTTTTATATTAATTTTGAGTATTAGATGCACCTGAATTTAGGAGGCAATTTTTCAAAGAAAAAAATGCATCTCATAGTCCGTAAAATGCGGTATTAATTAAACATACAGTGTAACCCTGCTACACACAAATTCTAATCTAATAGAGGTGTGGCTTGGCTCCCAAATTTTTGTATTTTCATTTTCACATGAAATTTTTTTTTCAAAGTATTGAAAAAAGAGTAAAAACATGAAATACTTTTGCACCTGTAAAACACAATTAAAAATCCACTAACATTAGTCTAACTTCAACACTACAAAGCTCACTAAGCGCTAGAGTTTAAAAAATCAGTTTTTTTTCTTCTAAAAACAAGATCACCTACCTTTCTACTTTTTACGTATCCCAACACCATTCACATGGAATAAAATTGTAGAACCATGCATTTACTTGACATAGCTATTAACACTCTCTTATATAAAGATTCACATAATAGTGAATATTCACTATATGGTTGAATAAGTATACTTTGTACTTCAGTTTCAATCCTAAATAGATGTTTTGGGGTTAACAGGTTACGTCAGGTTTTTAGTGTTATGTCCTCTCATACTGTAGAGTGCATTGGACGCGGTGTTTATAATCCACATGTATATGATGTCCATTTATATGAAGTCCTGCTGTAGACGTAGCTGTTGTACCCAGGTTTTTCTGCAACTCCTTCTGAGTACTTCTTCAATCACTTGGTTTTGGAGGACGTTGATCACCATTTTAAAGGGGAAAAAATCATTTAGCTTTTATGCTCATGTGATTGCAGATTTGTCGCAGCATTCCCTTCTGATTAAGATACTAAATGTAAAGTGTGAAGTATTTTCCCTTTTGCTATAAAATATAAAGAATTGTAGCATTATTATCACCTGACATTGTGACTTCACTTTTATTTTTGTGTGACTTTTTTAAAGATTATACAGGAATATATATGTATATCTGGTTTGATAAAGCTTGCTCTAATTGATAACATGCATGTATATTGACTTTTATTTATGACAGAAAAACTTATTAACTGTGTTGGTGTTATATAAAAGCTGAGATTTTTTTATAGTCCATTACATAAATAAAAGTTTTCTTTATCTGTTAATAACCTCTTTCTGCTAGTCAGTGAAACAATTAAATATGGAATTAAAATTGTTCACATTATGTGAGAGTTGGATGAGCTTCTTGGTGCTCAATTATTAATAGTTTATAGCCAAAGACAAAACTGGCTTTAAGCAGAAACTGGCTGATGAATGTTGACAAACAATTTGTTTAGATATATATTAGATATACACATCATAAACTTTGTCAAGTGATCAGAGATGTAGTTGTAAAATAGTTTTGTAGTAAATTCATTAAGCTACACAATGTGTTGTCAAATTTGTTAACACTGTGTTTAATATTATTAGGCTCAAGTGTCTCCCCATTAAAAAAAAATTATACAGCAAAGATGTCATTTTGCTACAATAGTTTTTGTTCAGGTAGAGGCATACAAAAATATTTAAAAAGTAAATTTAGCACCTGGACACCATAAAAAAGTGTCAACAATACACAACTGCTACTGATCATTCAGGTTTGGTTTTACTTGACTTGAAGTCATCTGAATACAATTTGTTTGCCATTCTATATCTACATTTTATAAATTTCAAAAATCATTGTTCATGTAAACTACATATTTTTACAGGTGAATGTCTAACATCTTTTTAATACCCAATTGTAAAATGTTGAATTTATTATTTTAAGAAACAAATTTGTTGATACACCTTTTTATATTTTTTTTTCCACTATTTCTGCTAACAATTTCCCCTCAGTGGCATGTACATTTGACTGGAGACCAAAAAAGTACAAATGAACAAAGTCACACACCAATATGGATGGGACATTATTATATTTTTATTATAAAGGTCAGAACCCCAAATTATAATATGTTTTAAAGAAAAATAAAACTCTGCCTGATGGCCAAAATTCAGCAATAAAATTTAATTATAATTTTATCATCTCACTTTAAATGAATAAGCCTTTTAAGTTCAGATTGCTTAAATTTAGTTTGGCCAATAAAATATCATATCTCTCTATTTATTAGATCAGACTTTTCCACGGTTAATATTATATTTAATGCATTCTCCCATTTAACAATTAGTTCATGTTGAATTATAAAAAATGAACTGTACATTTTTAATATTGCATTATGACTTTATGTGAAGGACCAATGTACTTGAAAAACACTTATGTTCATTAATAAACCTTAGAATATAATAATGGTTTGTATCATTGAACAATCAACCCTTTTCACAATACTATGATAGCCAAGTTGTCTTCAGAGCTTTGTTACATTAATGCAAATAAAAATGAAACTGAAGCTAATTTTGCTCCAAAAAAACATCAACTTATGTTTATACATTTATTTGTGGAAAGGGCTGCAAGGACTGCCACTCTAGATAGAATCAACTCTGAAACCACTCAAATAGCTGCAGATACACCACTGTGTCTTAAAGCACAGATAGACGCAAACATAAATGAGAGTTTAATTCTTTTTTTTCAATAATCACAAAAAAATTCCATCACAATATGAAAAAATATTGACTGAACATCTTCATTGTCCATCTAAAGGATTCATCATACAAGTCATAACTATTGCTTTCCAAGTGAATAGTTTTGAGTTGACCAACATAATGGAAAGGATTCAAATCAAGACTACCCAGTGTCTAGAAACCAAACTTTCAAAAGTTATATAATTTTATAATTAAGCTTACAACATAAGTCATTATAATTATTTATACAATTTTAAGTACCGGTAACTTTTTCTGGAGGTTATCGGTCATAAAATTATCTATCGTTGTTGATATGATGTAGTTGCAGTATGATTTTTTTTGTTATGGTTAGGGGGGTTCTGTCTAAAAAGAAAGTCCCCCATCCTCGGGCAGCATGAGGTTTAGCCATGCTACTGGGAAGGGCTCCTTGAAAACATTATCGATTCTGTATTGGTCATACAACAAATTTCAGCTCTTAAGGACTAAGGGAAAGTGGTTACATTTTTTCATAAAAATGTAAATTCTATTGACATATATGAACAGAAAACTTGGAATTTATCATTTACTTTACCCCGAAAAAAGTTGTGAACACTCTCGTAAGAAACCAGCTTATTAAATAGAACACGATTTTGTATATAATTATTAATTTTATTATTATTATTGTTTATCATTAGCATGCGAAGATGACCCAGGCTTTATTCCACTTGACTTGTGCTGCATTTTGTTTTACGTGAAGGAGAATTGCACAATTCGTCAGTCTCACGTTCTCGTCCTTACCTATTTTGTGATCCAATGGCAAGACTTGGTCAAGACAACTGGGAGAGTGGTTAGGATGCAGTGGATGACAAGTAATTTCTTGTGTCTCACTGTGCTCCTTTTTTGTGGTCAATCTGTTACCACCTGCAGACCTTTTTGTCCAGGTTTGAATTCAGAGTTTACCTTCTCTTAGATGGGTTGTCATTCAAGGTTAACAAAATACAGCTCAAGTCAGGGCTACTACTCAAGTCAAGGCTACTACTCAAGTCAGGGCTACTGCTCAAGTTAGGGCTACTGCTCAAGTCAGGGACACTGCTCAAGTCAGGGCCACTGCTCAAGTCAGGGCTACTGATCAAGTCAGGGCTACTGCTCAAGTCAGGGCTACTGATCAAATCAGGGCTACTGATCAAATCAGGGCTACTAGTCAAGTCAAGGCTAATAATCAAGTCAGGGCTACTGCCCAAGTCAGGGCTACTGCTCAAGTCAGGGCTACTGCTCAAGTCAGGGCTACTACTCAAGTCAGGGCTACTACTCAATTTGAAGCTATGGTCATCTTTGCGTGCGAAAGACTAAGAATAACAATAATATAGATGTGGGAAACCTGCCTGGGACCTTGTCTTGCTATTTGATTTTGAGGCGGGCTTTTTAGACCCATTTTAAGAAAGTGGCTACAAGATTAAGTATAGATTTCTTGCATGGTTTTGATAGACTTGCCCATATTTCAACAACAGTAAAAAAAATATATAAACATTTACACTTAGCTGCAATGTAGTATCCAAGAGGACAGCAAGAGGAATTTGACAGAACATTAGTAGGTGAGCGATTAAATGCCGGCAAAATGAGACGGAAGAGAGGATAAGACATCCACTGCGATTGGTCGTAACGAGAGGGGGGGGGAGAGAGAAAAGGTTAAACAAGTTAATGTGAACATGACATTCATTGCGGGTGATGTCAAAGGTCCATTGCCATTAGTCTGAATTAGTTTGTTTTCCTAATTCACCCGGTTTGGTGTGTCTGTACAAAACAAAATGGCGGTGATAGCAAAATCCTTCTGAACCCTTGTGGTCGCTTCTATTTCTGTTGAAGAGTTTTGAGATGGGACACTTACACTGCTTTTTAAGGCTTTTATAGTGCGCAATATCCCGGTGTTCAGTACATCTGTCAGAGAGGCGGCGCCAAGTGTCATCTAGGAACGCCATCTGGCAGAGGGTGCAAACAATCGCGTAGACAAAATTGCGGCTAGTACAAAGGAAAACATCCTTATTTGAAAACTGCCCTAAGGGAAGAAGAATATGTTGAGTCTGGATGACAAAATGGCAAGTTTTGCAACCGCTACGTCCAAATGGCTCGGTCCCAAAGTGGAAGGGGGCAGCGTGGATGCGCCTACCGTCTAGGTACAGACAGTACAGTGAGGTCTCGCAGATTTTTATCACTTCTGTCTGAAAACATTGAGAGGTGGGGAAGAGAAAATGTTGTAGGTGTTAAGGTAGGCTAGGAGAATGGCGCTGCTTTGCAGGTTTTCCCATACTTTGTTTCGCTCATTTCCTTGTATTTATTTAAAAGTATTTCTATGGCCTTTGGCAACAGTAAACACATGTCACGTGACCTGAGTCACCTGACTAACTCGTGACGGTTGCTGTTCTGTTCTATTCTATAAATGTAAGTAAAGTATAATATGTAGGCTACACTCTAATACTACTAATAGTCAATGTGTAGAACGTGAGTGTACCAAAAATGTTAGGCCTTAGGCTTAACATTTTACTTTTTTTCTTTAGTTTGCAGTTTGATAAGACTGGAATCGTAGATTTTAGAATAGTTCTCTGACCCAATTACATTTCATTATAAATTATAGTTATAGGTTTTATTCCACACAGCCGATGCCGATACTGATACGTTTGAGTTCAGCAGTTCACATATTCACTTCACACTCAATAATCTTTTGGCAAATTTTAATCTATAAATAATTATAAATTGTACCTAACTAAGTTAAATCCTTAAAAAATTAGGCCTGCGGCCTTATCATTAGTAAATCTAGCCTTGTCAATAATGTTAAAATAGTATTTGTAAGAACTGAAAACATAAAATTTAAATATGAATTCTGAATTAATTGAATTATGATCAACTTATTTTTAATTTACCCCCCCCCCCCCCTTTTTTTCCCCCAACCACCACACACACAAAACTACAAATACCGGTATTAATAATTTAATTAGTTTGAAGTAGCAAGTGATTTGAAGTGATCTGCATATTCTGGATTCAGATTAAATTAAAACATAAATCGAAACTAACCTTTAACCTAGGCTAAACTATTATTCTAGGTTCAGTATGAGTAGCCTGTACTACTGTAGCAAACCGGGAAAGACTCAAAAAAGTACAATTAGAAAATAAAGAAACAGTCCAGCCATAGTCATAGAAAACAGCAGTTCACTCCATTAGGCTAATTCAGTAATTGCCATCCAATATTTAGGATCATGTCACTTAAGATTTTTCCATATTGTGAAGGCTGATTCTACCACTACTAAGCAGCCACCTTGGGTAAAAAAATATTAGGGACACAAAAATAAAAAGGCTTGATAATTTTTAACAGGGAAAAATTGAGCAAATGAGTTAGGGTTAGGGCTAGGGGTTGGAATTTTTCAGTTCTCATAGGCAGGGCAAAGCACTGTGACTGTTAACACATTGTAAAGGGAGAATTCTGTGAGACTGTTTAGTACTGCATGGATGAATAGTATTGAATAGTATTAAAATTACAGTACTATGTAATTTTTCCGAACTAATTTGGACTGGGGGTGCCTTAAATAAATGCATAATGGGTTGAACTCCAAAAAGTTGCGCTCACCCTAACATACAAATATCAATTTATATAACGTTAAGCCTACATATTAACCCAGAAAGTGCCGTCCGTGGGTGGGGGGGGGGGTAAGCACCCCTTTCATACATCCTAGGTAGGCCGCTGGGGGCGGGACAACTTTGTCTGTCAAGAGGGCTCCGCAGGTCCTAATCAGTTATATTTACTCAGTAGTTGAAAAATTTTTTAGTCCACACATTTTACTAAATTTATGACACCTTTGACTTAAAAATTTAAAAAACTTTTGGTATATATTTTCAGGGTTATAGAAAATATGTTTTCGTTATGCCAATTGAGCTATTTCTGACGTCACTATTTAATCACATTTTGATCTCTCCACTGTGACCCAGCAGTTGTTTATAATTCATGCCCACTTGTGCTTTTGTCCCCACTCTCTCCACTTTTATCATTATTATGTCATTTGTGGATGACTGCCATAATAACTTTAAGCCTATCCCACTTTTATTCTGGTTATTTGCCTCTTGATCTGCACATAAATTCAACCAATAAAATCCTACATATTAATGATCAGTTTGTGAAATGGATGCAGTGTATATCATGTTTATTTTCTTGATTGTTTATTATTTCAGGAATATGTTCTTGCAAATTGGTGTAACTTTTCTACTGGTAGCTGGTGTGTTTGGTGATGCTACAGTCAAAGTGCACAAGTATGTGAAACGTTACCAACCTAACTGGCAGTCACTAGATGCTAGACCAATACCCCAGTGGTACGATGAGGCCAAGATAGGGATATTTCTTCACTGGGGCGTCTTCTCCGTACCAAGTTATGTTGGAGCATGGTTTTGGGACTACTGGCAAGGACCCAGTCCTAGGTTTGATGTCGTTGAGTTTATGAAGATGAATTACCCCCCGGGATTCACTTATGCTGACTTTGCTCCAATGTTTACTGCAGAGTTCTACAATCCTGACCAATGGGCAGATATCTTTAAAGCATCAGGTGCACAGTAAGTGACTTAAGATCCATCTTTTAGCTATTATTATTTATGGTAACTGTAGTATTTTAAGGTGTTTGGGTAGCCATGTTACCTTTTTATTGACTAACAATATTTTAAATAAAATGTGGTTAAGAATTTGTTGAAAATACCATTTATGACTGTAATAATGAGTTGAAACAAAAGACTAAACTATTCAACTAAATTGGCACCATGATAGCCACAGACCTGATTACCCCTATGTTTTCTCAGTAGTAAATATGTGTTTAAGCCTAAGACTACTGCACTACGAGGATCCTAAAAATATTACAATTTGAGGCGTTTTTTTGTTTGTTTGTTGTAGTTTTTTTGTTGACTTTGACAGAACAGAAGTTTTTTCTGTTCAGTTCATGGATGAACATATTTAGGGGTAAGTAAAATGTCCAATTATTTTATTAAAGTCAATACTTATGTTAAGGTATTTTTTTTCTAGTTTTTAAATTTTTGATAGCCATTTTATATTGAAAACTTTGTCTGTGTCCGACGACTAAAAATTAGTCTTAAACTAATAATCACTAAGCTTAGCAGGCTTAGTCTACTTTGTTAAGTTGTTTTGTGTCGATTTTTATGTTACAGCTTTAAGGTAGGCCAATGAGCAATTAAGGTTAAACAAGTCATCACTCTACTCAAGTATGTTTGCAGGAAAAAATGTTTTTAAAAAGTCAATGATCTTTATTATCACCTACCTCAGGTTTACGCTTCTGGAATGTCTCAGCAAAGCTCTCAATTTGTAGGAAGTGGAGGGATCCACATAGGCTAGGGATCTGACCCAATACAAAGGCAGCTACCCTGAGAGCTGCAAGGGGCATCCCCCTAGATGGTTGTTCGCAGGGCTGACGACCCTGTCACGTAAAAAATCAAGTGTTACGAAAACTTAACCACTTACAAAAAAGGGACGGATAATTTTGGATTTCGACCCATGCTGGAACAATAATATGATATACGGATAGCGACCTGGAATGTACTTAGTCTATACAGAGCGGAGCTTTGGCCTGCCTCGTTGGCAAATTGCTAAGATATAGAATCATGGTTTCGGCACTGCAGGAGATCAGATGGAAAGATTCGGATATCCTAAGTACTAAGGAGTATACAATATTCTACAGTGGAAAAAACACAAACACCTTAGGAACAGGGTTTGCAGTCAAAAGAGAGACAGTAAATGCAGTCATTGGGTTTAAACCAGTGAGTGAAAGACTATAATATGTTCCATAAGGATAAGAGGAAAAAATGTTTAACATCACATTAATCTGCGCACATGCTTCAACGGAAGATACAGATGAAAGGATGAAGGAAACTTTCTATGAAACACTGGAAAGAGAATTTGATGATGCACCACGCCATGTTACCAAAGTAATCCTTGGCAATTTCATTGCAAAAATTTGGAAAGAACTCTGCTTACAGCCCAACAATCGGACATGATAGTCTGCATGATGAGAGCAATGACAACAGAACACGTCTTATAGACTTCGCTACAAGAAAAGGAATGACAATCAGTAGCACAATGTTCCAACACAAACAAATACATAAAGCGACATGGATATCTCCAGATGGATTTGCCTGTAATCAAATTGACCATATACTCATTGACTGGCAACATGGCTCGGACTTATTAGATGTACAAAGCTATAGAGGGGCAGAGACAGACTCAGACCACATACTTGTAAGAATCAAATATAAACAAAGAATTTCTAACATCCACAATAAACAAATTAAAAAGAAAAACAGTACAACAGTCAGAAATTAAGCAGGGATCCAAAAATTACTGAGGAATATCAAAAGAATGATGAAACTCGTCTAGAATTATCCAAAAGGGAATCAGCCAGCAACGTTGATATAAATGAGCAATGGGAAAAGATGAAGCAAATAGTAAAAAGTGTAACAGGGGAAGCAATTGGATTTAAACCAATAGTGAACAGAACAGGATGGTATGACACAGAATGCAAAGAACTTATAGAACAAAGAAATAAGGCTCGGCTAATGATGCTGCAAAGGGAGACAAGAAGAACACGGCAATTAGTTAAATTAAACAAGAAGGATGGCTAGCAAAATTTGTAGAAAGAATAAAATGTGTTTGGGGAAAATAAAAAATATTAGAGATAGAAGAGTTGGCAAAAGAAAGAGATGTGAGGGGAATGTACCTGAAGATAAAGAGATGTGAGGGGAATGTACCTGAAGATAAAGAGATGTGTGGGGAATGTACCTGAAGATAAAGAGATGTGAGAGGAATGTACCTGAAGATAAAGAGATGTGAGAGGAATGTACCTGAAGATAAAGAGATGTGTGAGGAATGTACCTGAAGATAAAGAGATGTGAGGGGAATGTACCTGAAGATAAAGAGATGTGTGAGGAATGTACCTGAAGATAAAGAGATGTGAGGGGAATGTACCTGAAGATAAAGCAGGAAAAGAATGGCTTTCATGCAAGATCACACATGTGTGAAAGTACAGGTGGAGAATTGCTCACAGAGAGCAGTAGAGTACTAGAGAGATGGGTACAACACTTTGACGACTTACTGAATGACTCAGGTGGAGGAACTATTAAGGATTACGCTCTACCGCAAGGAGGACTTAACCCACTGGTCAACCAACCAACATTAAATGAAATAAAAGATGTGATCTTCACCATGAAAAATAACAAAGCCCCAGGGATCAGAATGGATAAAGCTAGGTGGTAACGAACTGCATAGGCAAATACATGACCTCATATCCAGAATCTGGCAGGAGGAAGAAATGCCAATAGAATGGGACACTGCACTCATAATCTCAATTCACAAAAAAGGATCTAAGTTGGTCTGCTCAAACTACAGAGGAATCTCCCTCCTTATTGTAATGTACAAAATCCTCACAAAACTTATAGCAAGAAAACTGGAAAGGTATAGTGAACAGATCCTAGGGGACAACCTATGCAAATTCTGGCAGAATAGGTCAACCACGGATCATATTTTTACTATTAGTCTCCTGGAGAAATTTTAAGAATATAACATCGACATACACCAACTATACATGGATTACAAAACAGCATATGATAGTGTAGACAGGAATTACGTATACAACGCTGTTCAAGAACTTGGAGTCCCTAACAAGCTTACTCGGCTCATACATATGACGATGGCTAACTCCATAAGTAGAATCAAGGTGCAGGGAGTCCCCAGTTAATCTGGGCCTGAAACAAGGAGACCCACGATCATGTATCCTGATTAACATCACGCTAGAAAAAGTTATTAGAAGCATACACGTGAGCACCAGTGGAACCATAACAAGCTACTTCCAGAGAGGCATTACAGAATGACAACCATCAGGAACTTAATATAGCCAGAAATTGCAGTACCTGGCATACACAGACGATATAGCGCTACTGGGTAGAAACAATAATGACATAATTAAACCATTCAGTGAACTTGAAAATGCCTCAGTCAAAGCTGGTCTTGATGTAAATGAACCAAAAACAAAATATATGATAATGTCACAAAACTCCCACTCTGATGATAACATCAATTTAAACAACCACAAATTTGAGAGAGTGGCTACATTCAAATATCTAGGGGCAACTATAAACAAGCAATATGAAATAATGTCGGAGGTGAAAGAAAGAATAGAAGCAGGCAACCGTTCCTATTGCAGCCTACAAAAGCTACTGGGAAGCAAAAGCTTCTCAAAGGAAACAAAGAAGACAAGATACACCACTATCATAAGACCAGTAGTAATTTACGCTAGTGAGACTTGGACCCTTACCAGAAAAGCAGAGAATCTTCTCAATACATGGTGGCTCATCGCAGATCTTTTCCAGTGTCTCATAAAAGTTTTTGCTTATCTGACCTTCTGTGCGAGCATGAACATTTATAAATGTTATATATTAACCATTTTTCTTGCACACACAAAGAGCACAGTCTTTAATTCTCTGGTTCAATACCTATGACTGCACAGGTGGCTTCTTTCTTCACACCAAATCCTGTTAAAAGAGTGTTAGTGTTGTTGCCACTATAAAATATGGTGTAGTCTTTTGTCTTGAGGTTGTCTGTATTTTCCCATCAAATTTTTTGCAATGCAGAAATAGATATTTTATTTTTAATTAGTTTATTAATGAGGTTGGCTGAGGCTCCTGCTCTAAACAGGCTTAATACCTTCCAAGTCGCAATCCAAAAATCATGTCCATATCCAGGCATGGGTTGATTTCCATTAGAATCAGTCCGAGTTTTATTTTGTTGTTTCGCTTTTGTAACGTTTATTTTTTTTAATAGCCCGGTTGTTAGCCTTGTGCACAACCATCTAGCGGGGCTACCCCTTACACCTCTCTAGGTAGCTGCCTTAATTTTTGGGTAAGGTTCCTTAGCCTTTGTGGATCTCTCCACTTCCTACAAGGCAGTAGGTTCTGATTTTGGTCCACCCCTGGTATTTTATTTACCCAGTACCCACCATATCTAGTGGGCATTTACCTTATCCTCTACCTGGGGAGGCGCTCAATGGAAGATCAGTATCTATGCATGAGACTCTGACACTAACCTAGGGGTAAACAGGACTCTAGTCAACTTGTTTTTAGATTTTTCTATTCACTATTAGCTCCAAATGGCATTTTACTATTTATTATTAAAAAAAATTTTCTTTGTTTCATAAGAATTTTTAATGAAAAAAACTAAAAATAGGTATGTTGTACTGATTGTTGCTATATTCTACTGGAACTTTTAACAAACATGTTGTTCCTTTCTACTGACTACTTTTAAAAAACATGTAGGTATATTGTACTAACTTTTAACAAACTAGTATGTCCAATCTACTGACTATTTTTAACAAACATGTAGGTATAAATAATGAACTGACTCAGCCTACTGTTAAAAATATGTAGGTATGTTGTACTGACTACAAAGCACCATGAAGGTTTTTGTCTCTGGCCCACCAAATACTCATGGAATTGGAACTCAATGGACGTAGGACCAAACCGAGATCTTGTGGGTAAGAATTGATTACCGGTACTTTTACAAATAAATATTATTTTTTGTACAAAGTTTTTTTTTTACGTATTAGCAGATTTATTGCTTTCAAATTGAAAGGATTATTTATAAACATTAAACTAAAATGTGAAAAGTGGCAAACATTAGTAAAATTAGCTGTTTTCTTGCTCATTTGAGTTACAAGATACACAAAGAATAAACTATTGTCCTCTAGTGAGACAAGTAGAATCACTACGTAATTAGTAGTGTTATGGAATACATGATGGATGAGTAAAGACAAAGATGTTTCATCTCTGTTTCTCAATTCATTATGAAATTCATTTAATGATGGATGAGTCTATGCCATGAAATAACGCAGGGGTAAATACATAGCTAATAAAAATATTTCTTATGACAATTTGTAACAAGATGCAGGCTATCCTAATTTTAACAATGGTTAGAGTGGTCATTTGAAAAATATGTCTTAATTTTATCATCAAATCATTCCTATGTATCTTCAGGTGATTTGGCTGTTGCTTTGCGTAAGAAAGGTCTGAGGTTTGGTGCATACCATTCTCTCTTTGAATTCTTCCATCCCTTGTTTTTGAAAGACCAGGCAAACAATTTCACTACACAGGATTTTGTCAGGGTAAAAACTTTAATCTAAAAAAAAAAAACAAAGAAAAACTTGATGTTGCCTCCAAAATAACAAAATAAAACATTGGGAGGCCACCCACAGAATTGATAATTTCATATTTTCCGGACCAATTTATAAAATTTATAATTGGTTAAATTAGGGTCACAAAACTACAGCCAGTGAGGCCAGATAATCTGGCCCGCCAACTGTAATTGAACTTGCTTGATAAAACATATGGAACATGAGACGTTGTGATACAATTTAAATTTCAATGTTACGTTTAGAATACTAGGAGATCTTCACACACCTCCTGGCTGCTATGTGCCTTAATTTACCATTTTTATTTTAAAATTATTATATCTTAGAATTTCTAGAATCTATGAATACTATTTGCATCGAAGTGCCTAGTGGGATTGAGTTAAGCTGGCATAAAAAAAGTTAACTACCAAAAGTAGATGACCGACAATTTTAATACAATCTGGGGTCACTTTGTTTTCCAGACAACTATTTGCTATTGATATTAATTTGTATTGAGTGGACGTACAGATTACATTATCACAGAATATCACAAGTTACTTGTGAAATTTAACATGGTTCAAGCTCGAACTCAGATCAGCATAAAACAAGATGTATTTTAATAAGAATTGATTAACAAAGAAGTTTGGTGACCCCTGGGCTATAATAAAAGTAATTTTTAAATTAAATTATGCAAATTAATTAATCTTAATACTTAAGATACAGATCGTTGTGAGTTGCTAAAGGTTGATACTTTTCTAACATGATCTTTTTGAAATGTCAGTTAATTTTAACTTTTTGACAGAATTTAACACTTAAAATCCACTTTTATTTACAACAGGCCTGCGCAACATATGGCCAGCGGGCCGCATGTGTCCCACCAGCACCCACTTTGCAACCTGCAAAGTAACGAAATATTCTTTATTATTATTATTTTCTTGATAGCTTTCCCCCCTGACTTATTGTCTTTAGACCACACAATTTTTCATAAAGTATTAGGGCCCGCCTTACATTTTGAGTTGTGCAGGTCTGATTTACGGTACAATGTAATGTTTTAAAAATTGCAAAGTTGAGGTGATAGACTTCCATGATGGACACACTGAAAAAGTAGCAGTCATTCAGAACCCATAAGTTAGTGAATGTCAGCTTTGTGTGTCCATTGCAACCAATACAATATGTCTTAGATTAGTAGAAGTTGGCATGAAGCTTGTATTACTTATAATTATACCATAATCTTGTTGTAGACCAAGACAATGCCTGAGCTTTATGAACTTGTCAACACATACAAGCCAGATCTGATCTGGTCTGATGGTGAATGGATGGCTCCAGACACTTACTGGAATTCAACTAACTTCCTTGCCTGGCTCTATAATGAAAGGTAGAACTAGAACTAGCAGCCAGAGAAATTATATATATATACTCGCTTCAAATATTTCATAACTGTTTTAAAAGTTGCTCCGGTTTTCATTCATTTTTAAAATTCTAAATCAGAAGGAAGCATTTCAGTCAACTAATTAAAAATCCTATTATGTGTGAGAGATTATTCAAATTTAATTAAAAATGTTCATATTGGAAGTGACCCTGAACATTGTTGATCTGTAATGTGGGTGGAGTCAAAGGTCAAAAGAACAAAGATTCATTAGTTAAAGAGTCATTAGTCAAAGGGTCATTACTCAAAGAGTCATTAGTCAAAGGGTCATTAGTCAAAGATTCATTAGTGAAAGGGTCATTAGTCAAAGGGTCATTAGTCAAAGGGTCATTAGTCAAAGAGTCATTAGTGAAAGGGTCATTAGTCAAAGAGTCATTAGTGAAAGGGTCATTAATTTTTTAAATTCTGATTCCAACCATCCCATGTCATTAAAAATACAATTGTAAATAAATAGACTGTCAAACTTTAATGTGCTGTACTTTCAACAAGTCAATAAATGTGTGCTATTCTGGAAGCTTATGTACCGTATTCTCTCTTACGGACAGCCCTGTTCAGGACAGAATAGTAGTCAATGATAGGTGGGGATCAAACACACTCTGCCGTCATGGAGGTTACCTTACTTGTTCAGATAAATACAACCCCAGTAAGTGCTTAGACGTGCAGTGGAATCCCGCACATAGAACGCCTATTTAGATATAATAACTAAAACTAATCCCACTTCAACATCATAAAACCCACTAACAACAAGGTATTAAAAATGTGTTTTTTAAAATGAAATCACCTATATTACTGCTTATAAGTATCACTACGCTAATCTGAATTTTTTTTGTAAAACATCGCTATACTATAACACAGACCTGCTATAAAGGCAATTTGATTCTTTTTGGACCCCAATTATTTTGTTATATTGTGGGATTCCACTGTACATTTAAATAATTTAGTTTGTATCTAGTAAATTTGTCATACTTGTTAATATTAATACAACCCCAGTAAATGCATGTATTTTATAAATTTAGATAATTTAGTTTATATCTAAAACCAGTTTCACAAATTTGTTATACCTAAAATCTGAGGGAGAAGGCTTATACCGCAACTTAGTTACAAGATTTATCAATTGGTGCGATGAAAGTTTTCTCCAGCTGAATGTCTCAAAATCAAAGGAAATGGTTATTGATTTCAGGAGGGGGAGACACCAGATTGCAGATCTCAACATAAAAAATCAAAGTGTAGAGAAAGTAGAGGCATATAAGTACTTAGGTGTCACCATTAACAATAAGCTGACATGGCATGAGCACGGCCAAATGCTGTATAAGAAATTCAACCAAAGACCTAAAAAAAACTACAATTTCGGCGTAACAAACAATTAATTAACTTATTCTACAGTGCAACAATTGGAAGCCTACTTAATTTCAATATTACCTGCTGGTGTGGGAATTCATCATCAGATATTAAAAACCCAATAAACTGACTAATCAAGAAAGCTAGGAACATAACACAAACTAAACATCCTTCACTTGAAGAAATATTTGAAGAAAGATTTTGTTGTGAAACTAAACACATTTTGGATGATACATCCCACCCTCTTCATCACAGATACTTAGGATCGGCCCGTTCGGGACAAATTCTTTCCGTCAGGACGAGGACTGAAAGATATAAAAATTCCTTTGCTCCCCTATCTGTACAAATTTACCAGCGTGCTCCCCTTGAAGTCACAAATTTTAATGAGAACTAATAAGTCCCTGATATGGCTAAGAGAATTCACTGAATGGCTGTTTTTTTTCACTAGTGAAATAATTTAATGTAGATGTCATGTGTTCAAATTGTTTCATTTATGTGCTGAAAATGTACAATGCAATCAAAAAACATTTCCATTTGTTTGGATCAATAAAAGGATCTTATCTTATAAAATAAAACTCTAAATACCAGTACTCGGTAAGAACTACCGGTACCTCAGTAGAAAAACTTTTTTAAAAATTCTCATTTATTTCTCTCACTGCTCTCATTTTCTTATATTCCTTTCAGAGGTGAAGCAAGCACGTAAGTTTGAAGACTCTACCACAATGGACAAGTTAGCATGGACATACAGACGTAACTTAAAACTTGATGATGTCCACTCTATGGATGAGGTTGTGGCAATCATTGCTCAGGTGGTCAGGTGAATTTCATCGCAGTGGTTTTTTTAAACAAAATTTTTTTACTTTATTTTGATTGCACACAGGTACAAATGAAATGCACACAGGTACAAATGAAATGCACACAGGTACAAATGAAATGCACACAGCCCAATACACTACTATAACATTACTATAACAGCAAAACAATACTTCTCACCTTTCAAAAAATAGTGCTCAGCATTATATTATTAATTATTATATTCCCGTACTTATAAATATATTCATGTTAAAAACATGTCAGGCCTGAGCTGTCCTTTTATTAAAATGATACCAGCAGTTTGGGTATCATAATGATAAAGATCTGTTATGACAACAAATAACATTCAATAGTACTCATTGGTAGAAGTAGAATGCTGAGTACCGGTACTTGGTTTTAAAAAGTTTAGACAATTACTTTTACATAATTTTACATGACAATTTTTGTTGACCCCAGTTGTGGTGGAAACCTGCTGATCAATGTTGGGCCAACCAAAGAAGGAACCATTGTCCCCATATTTGAGGAGAGGCTCAGACAGATGGGACAATGGCTTGGGGTCAATGGAGAAGGAATCTATGCAACCAAACCTTGGAGCCATCAGAATGACTCTGTCAATCCAGATGTATGGTAAGATTATTTTCATAGGTTTCTGACTTTAATTTCATCATGCATGAAAGAATTGCTTTGATTGAATATTTTGTTAAAATAAAAGTCTATTACGGTACATAAAGTACGGGTGGTGATTTGTCTAAACTGAGTCAATCGCAAGCTTGTGGTCTGGAGTTCAATCTTCACCTAAGACCAAGTCAAGCAAAAATATCACCAGCACCCAGGGTGGATGGGACTCGTTAACCTTGGATGGCAACTCCTCTAAGACTAGTAATTAAAAGTCAGAGATGGAATCCTGTAGACAAATAACATTGACACAATGAAAAATTCTGAAAACTCCTGCGATGCTACTGGTGCCTAGCTGTATCATCCATACATGGTGTTCCCTTGGGTTATCCAGGTGCATGGAGAGAGGCCTTGTGATTTCCTCCTGTGAATTCTACACCATTGTCACAATGTGATGGACAGATGCCAGAATAAAAAAAAGACTTAACTGCTCCTATCCTCATTTTCCGCTAAGTCCCTCTATTTTGCCTTTGCCTAAAAAGCTGTGTAATGACTTGTGATGAAATAAACCCATTCAGCCTTGCACATTACCTGCCATACTTATAATTGATAAGGTTTCACTGCTGTTCTTGCTAATGTTTAATTTGGCTCTTCTATAATTAGACATTTTTGTTTTGTGCCTATATGTAAGTTTCAGAGTTTAAAGTTTAACTTGAGAAGTTTGTTGACAAGGTTAGAAATGAAACTGACTGGGATATCATAGAATCCATTGAATTTGATGCAGAAATTAATGTTCCTCTTTTTAAAGATGACTCTGCATTGGACTATAAAAATAATGCTAGTACCATGGGTGTTGATCCATGCCTAACCATGGTGATGATAATGTGCCATATTCAAATGTTATCATTTAAAATTTATTCTAATTAAAACCTTATTCTTTCCCGTTTATGAAATTTCATCACGACTAATATTTTGACCCAATGGTCTATTTATTCCTAAATTTCCCAGAGTGTTTAACACCCTCCCCCACCTACAAACAATAAATTTATCATGACATTTTTACTCAAGTGGAGTCATGTCCTGTCTTAGGTAGATGGTGTCAAATATTCTGGTACATAGTTGAACCCTCCGGCTCATCTCAGGATATTTGGGTTGTCTAAGGTCTAGTTTATTACACTTCTATTAACTGTCTCTCTCTCTGACAAGAAGAATACAAGGTCCACTGTAACTAGCAGTAGCAGTACTTTTATTATTCAATTATATAATCACACAATTTCTTCGTCATATCATAACTGTTTACGAATATGATACAACACTACAAGAGCTCTACATGCGAAATATTCAGCCAAAAAGTTCCTCGCACAGTCTCACGTCCGTGAATGTAAAACGTCCCCGCTCTCGAAACAATAAATAACCCCCCTTTTATACCTTCAACATCTCATGCATTCGTGATATTAAAATCGTTCACAAGTCCCAAAATCACAACACACAAACTCTCACTGTTTTCATGACCTTGACATATGGGAGGTTTCCAATCAAAAGTAAAAGTAGGTTATGCAGGAGTGGATTAAGATAAAAACAAACTACTTCATTTTATTTTATATAATGGCATTCCTTTGTGTTGCTCTTATTAACTTATTGACCCATAATCTTTCCATTCTTCCTACTCAAGGTACACATCAAAAGAGACTGAGAATGGATACCATTACCTGTTATGGCATTCCTTTGTGTTGCTCTTATTAACCCATAATCTTTAAATTCTTTCTACTCAAGGTATACATCAAAAGAAACTGAGAATGGAATGGATGTATATGCTATCAGCTTGAAATGGCCCAGTGGATCCAGCCTTATCTTGGGTTACCCAGTTCCTAATGCAGACACCAAAGTTACTCTGTTAGGATACCCTGATTTTTTCTATTGGTATAAGTCAGACCTTGGATTAGAGATTACCATACCGCCAATCGCCATCAACAAAATGCCATGCAAATGGGGATGGGTCTTTAAACTCACTAACATAAGCAATTAGAAAGACACTTATAGCTTCACCTCGACACATTCATTTTTTTATTGTTTTGCTCAGCTGTTTTATGATTTGAGTTTTTTTCCCATCTAAGTACCCGGATTTCTTTACCGACTGAATGTCATAATATTAAATATATTTTGCTCTAAATTCATGAGTATAATAATTGATGATAAATTTATATATATATAATTTTTTTAGTTGACTTTGCATTGTTTATCTTTATTACAGGCTGGGTGTCAACCTTGTCTTGAGGTTTATCTTTATTACTGATTGGTTGTCAACCTTTTCTTGACTCTGTACAATTATACACTTCTTTTGTTATTCACTGGATGTCATTTCATTCTGTATGTTGTGTGAGTTTAAATCACATAAGCTCAGAGAAAAGGCAGCGTTTTGGAATTACACATCAACTTCCTGGAATTAAAAACCTCTAGAAAGACCAACATGACAATTTAAAAATTTTTCATAATTAAAATTAAAGGGTTCATTCAGTCAGTCTTCGTGGTGATCAGTGCAATTGCCAAAGTATGCCACTTCTGTCTATCAGCTGCTTCTATGACTATGAGATCTGTCTACATCATACTACATGGTTTCTATTCCGCAGTAGGGCTGTGTGGGGGAAACAAATAAGAGGGTGGGGCACTTGCCTTATGCACCAACATCGGGGGGGGGGGGAGGGGGGGGGCAAAAGCATTGAAGATAGGACCTGTCTAAATTCTAAATAATAAGTCCCATGAACTTCACAAAGACAAGGGCTGCCAAAATATAATTTTTACTTTTCCACCAAAGGCAGAAATGTTTTCTTTATCAGTAATTTCGGGCACACAGACAGACAGGCTTCACCTTGGGAATGGGAGTCACTTTGCCTCGTCACTGCTCTGTTCTGCAGATCGTTTCCATTGTTCTGTGCCAGGTCTGCCACTGGTAATTTAAATTAAATAATGTGATGACTGTTAAATTGTCAGCACCATAGGGTTTAGTTATGTTTGTAATGATTAGGCTAAAAAATCTTGTGCATGAGCATGTCAGTTCTCATTACACTTACACTCAGTAAGGTTGAGTTTGAAGCTATGCTACTTAAATTATTTTAAATATATTCTGAGCACCTAGAATGCAGGTGTGTTCATGGTTCGATATAATTGTACATATTATTTGATAACTTTTATTGATATTTTATCATGTGTTATTTCAATACTCTGCCATACTTTACTTGGGATGCTCAATTTTAAAAATTATTTTTACCCAGCATTTTCTCATATGCAGTTGTGATGATTTAAAGTAATGGATTATTGAGCTAAGCTTTTAATGATACAAAAATTGTTGGTATTTATATAATATTTTTGGCTGATTTCACTCAAAGCTTTTTTTTTCAGAAAGTAAAACTCATTGATTAAATTACTATTATTGTGGTACCAGTAGCTTAAGAAATCTCATACCCTACCATATTATTTATTGTATCACAATGATATCATTCCTATACAAATTAAAAATGGATGTTACTAAGGTCCTTAACTAAGTAGAATACATAGATTTTTATATTTTACAAGCAGAGTAAATGAAAGATGTGTTATCTCTTTTTCTCACCCCTAAGATATCTTCAGTGTGTTAACTAAAAAAATAAGTAAATTCTTAATAGTAATAGAGAACTATTAAAATTTTTAAACACAAAGCTGATGTTATATTTCAACCATTTCCTCTTACTGTAATGGTATCTTTGTACATAGGCATACTTCTTACATTCCATTGTCAGCTGCAAGCATTGAAATAATGGTGACAAATTAAAATTGCTTTGTTTTTAATTTTATCTGGAGCTTGATTTGAAATAAATTTACTTTTTAAGAAATCCATAATTTATTTATGAAAATTTCTTTGTTTTATTTACTATGGTATGGTATGGTATGGCATCTTTCCGTCTACGAGAGACGATAGATTATCTTGTCTGGTTGCAGCTCTTCGTGTGGCTAATGAGACCGATCCTTGAATGGCAGTCTCTTGTGCATGTCCCACACACGAATGCAGTGGAGTAGTGTTTTCTTGCCTTTCTCCGCGCTCTCTTCACAGCTGCTTCCGCCCTGTAGACCTCCTCGGCACGTAGTGATCCTCTCTTCACGATGCCCCACCATGTGGATCGATCCTCCGCCAAGCCCTCCCAATTTGAGATGTTGATGTTAGCCGCCTTCATATCTCTTTTGCAAATGTCTATGTATCTGAGACAAGGCCGTCCAACTGACCTTTTCCCTATCGCCAGCTCGCTGTACAGCACGTCCTTAGGTATGCGACCAGGTTGCATTCGCTTGACGTGCCCAAGCCAGTGGAGGCGTCTTTGGATTAAAATGGCTGGGACGCTGCACATATTTGTTTGAGACAGGACATACGTGTTGGGGACTTTTTCCTGCCATTTGATGTCAAGGATGCGGCGCAGGCATCTGAGGTGGAAGCCATTGAGCCTTTCGTGCCTGTTGTATGTGGTCCAAGACTCACAGCCATAGAGGAGTGTGCTCAGTACGCAGGCCTGGTATACCTGCAGCTTAGTTCTTGTTGTGAGCTTGGCATTGGACCAGACTCTTTTCTTCAATCTCGTCATGACAGTTGCGGCCCTCCCTATCCTACCACTTATCTCATCCTCCATTGAGAGGGTGCTCGAAATGGTCGACCCTAGATATGTGAATCTGTCAACAGCATCCAAGTCGCAGTCGTCGATGGAGATAGTGGGGGGAGAGTCAGCGTCCTGAGCCATAATGTTGGTTTTCTTTAAGCTGATGATCATGCCAAACTCTTTGCAGGCAGCGGATAAACTGGATACAAGGCTCTGCAGGCCGTCTGCTGAGTGAGATACTAAAGCGGCGTCATCTGCAAATAAGAGCTCACGTAGCATGACCTTTCTTATTTTGGTCTTAGCTCTAAGGCGCGCAATGTTGAACAATCTCCCGTCTGCTCTAGTGTGAATGTATATCCCATCGCTGTTGTTCTTGAAGGCATACTGGAGTAAGATGGAGAAGAAGATTGCAAATAAAGTAGGAGCTAGCACGCAGCCTTGCTTTACTCCACTACTTACTGGAAAAGCTTCTGAGGTGGCACCGTCATAGCATACTGTGCCCTGCATGTTATAGTGGAACTGCTCGATGATGTTAAGCAGACGTGCAGGGCAGCCTATTTTTTTTAGGATCTGGAAGAGGCCGCTTCTGCTGACAAGATCAAAAGCTTTAGTGAGGTCGACAAACGCGATGTATAGAGGCATATGTTGTTCCCTGCATTTCTCCTGCAACTGGCGCAGAGAGAAGAACATGTCTATGGTTGACCTACCGGCTCGAAAGCCACATTGCGATTCTGGGAGTACACGCGCTGCTAGGGTCTGCAAGCGTGTTAATGCAACTCGGGCGAAGGCCTTTCCAACTATGCTAAGAAGGAAGATTCCACAATAGTTGTTGCAGTCACTCTTGTCTCCTTTGTTCTTGTACAATGTTTTATTTACTATATTATTATAATTACACTTATACTAGTTACACTGATGATAAACATTGTAAATTTTGTAGACAATTTCTACATAATCTACCTAGAATTTCTGGAATATAAAAATAACTTTTGTGATTGCTGTTATTCAGAGCAGTGATGACCGTGCCGCCTGTGGCCTGCCAGCTAATTTTAAATGGTCTCCCATGGCCTGAGACATTTTTAGGATGTGTGTAAAAAATAAAACATTTTATAGTGAACATGTTTTTAAGCCACATTCACTGTGTGATTTAGTGTAGTTGGGAAAATGCGTGAGAGCAAATAAGTTTTAATATTAGTATTAGCACATCAGCAGAGAAATCGTTTAAGGAACCTGGGTGACATAAAATCGGATACTATCTTCTCCTTCTGTTGGGTAAAATTACTGACGCCATTGGGAAAGATGAATAGGGAAACCAAAAGTCACTTGAGGTGTAGCTATTTGGTCATTGTAGAAATGTCCATGCCCCCACTAACGGGAACAAGCTAGATGAAATAGATGTTGAGGAGCGGAACTACTGCACTTTGTGGTATGATAATGTGACAGGAAAGTCTTCCTGTCAGAATAATTGAGATGGTAGATAGGATACTAAAGGTGTCACAATTGAATAACTAAGGTGGGCAGTGTGAACCATTTATGGTACCATGTTATTTAAACAGCCTAAGGATTCTTGAAAGTATTATTTTTTATAAACAAATCTAAGAATGCCTAGCAAAATAAATTCTGATAGAAATTCCACAACTCTGGAAATGTAACAAAATTTTGATCATGTTTTTGCAAGCACCCTACATTGGTGAAACTGGATTCTATGTAATGTAATAACCAACATCAAGTCCAAAAAACGTAACGCTTTGATTTTGATTGGTGTGACACTTAGGGATGATGCTACTGATGACAACCTCAAATTAAGAAAATTGCAAGTAAAAATTAAAAAAAAAATACATTTTTTATTAGCTTTATTTAAATTCTTGATGAGCCGATAATGTAATGTATATTATATTATATATGACTCTTTATGCATAAGGTAAGAAGTATTAACAATATTAATATTTTTCTAAAAACTACAACAAAAAATATTTCTTTTGAGATGTTTGCCGCCCTCAGGTTTTCGAGAAAAAAAAATTTGGCCCACCTAGTCAAAGGTTCGACAGCTCTGTATGGCTGTACCATACAAGTAATACAACACATCTTTTGTGCTGCCCCTTCACAGGCTGATCCTGAAAGGAAAATAGCTCAATCTGGTCTTGATACTGAAATGAGTGACTAGAACTGTTGGTTATAGCTGAGAATCCCCAGTTTTAGATAGAATATCTGCATTACTGAAAAAGTAGGATTTGCTATTTATTGACTTTTAAAATATTTAAAGATTAACTTTAAAGTTAGTATTAAAGAAAAATAAGTTTAAGGCACTTAATTTTGTAGTAGAAAATTTATTTCTGTACAAAATGGTTTGAAACATACTTTGACAAACATTTAAATGTTAGTCGGTAAATAAATGAATTACTAACAAAAATGACATTTAGCTATCTTCTGAATGTTTATGTGCAACATCTTGGCCTTATTATATTAATACCTGGTACCAGTCAGTACAAAATTAGTTGAGCTAAACTTTGGAAATACATGAAGTAAAAGGAGATGGAGTGTGAAAAAAAGGTGCAGTTTCATATAAATGATTTTTCTTTGTTATGGGGCAAATGCCCAGTTTTAAGTTAACCAGTGTTGAAAGTTTTGATGTTTTACAAAAAGACCTATTTATTTTTGGCGACATCTGGATATAAGAATATTATGTTAAACTGTAATATAAATTTATAAATATATATATATATATCTGTAAATTTTCTAAATCTTAGATTTAAAAAAAAAACAAAGTTGTATGCTACCAGATCAGATATATATATGCCAGTTTCTAAATATGAACATCAATTTTATATACACACAACACACACATAATATGTAAATTATACCAAAAATTAACAATTGGAACAGCCCTTATCAAATCAACTACCGGTACGGTAATTTTCTTTAGCATCATCTGGGATAGGTATTATTTTGTAAGGTATTGTGTTGTGTGCATTTAAATCATAATTGTACATAATGTAATGATATGAGCATTTAAATAATCCAGAAGGTGGAATGCAAAGTTTAAAACGTAATGATTGAAATACCATTCACTAGAGTAGTCGTACAGATGTTTATTAATTTTATCAAATTCAGGTACCGATAGGATTGTGATTTTGTTAATAGGACAGAAAAGGAATATTTTTTTATAAAAAGCATTTTTTAAATTAATAATAATATATATATTTTTTTTTTTAAACTTTTCCCTGATGCATATAACTTTAATATGTGGCCACACCATTGGTTATGCCAGTTATTATACAGATGCAAGACATAGTACTACAGGTAATAAAAAATAAATTTAGATTATTTCAAATAAAAGATTTGAAAAATCTTGATGTTTTTACCGCTGGTAATTTGATTTTTTAAAGTGTCTTTTCTGTAAAGCAAAACTAAAGTATGGTTCAAAACACTGACAATATCTACATTTTCTCTAATTTATATGGACAAATATTACCTGTCTCAGGAGTCCGTTAAATTGAGTTTCTTTAAAACCCTAATAATTTATTCATTCACCATTATTAAAATGGTTACAGTTTGGCAGCTGACAGATTGAAAGCTTAAACTTCAACACAATTAATTGATACCATTTTGCGCAAATCTGGCAACATTAATTCAAGTACAAGTTATTAAATTTATAATTTTACTAAACTAAATGGTAAAGGGAACAGATCGAATAATTATCATTTAAATCAATTTTCAACTTAAAGTTTTGGCTTATGAATCCTACTTTTTATTTTAAGGACGTGGTTAATTAGCATTTATAGTGCTATTGTCAGTAGCCAAGTTTGTAACTTTTTTAACATTCATTTGTATAAACTGAGGTACAGCATTATTAGTTGTAGGAATACCTTGGACCTGGTCGGTTTTATTTATATTACTGTTATTCACTGTGACAGCATTTATATGCAATGCATTGATACTATTATTAACACAAGGAGTTTGGACTGTTTCAATTGTATTACAAAAGTAGTTATTATTAATAATATTCTGAGTCACAGTCAGATTCAACTGCAACTGTCCATTTTTATTTTTTAATTTCTTTAAAAGTTCTGATTGATCTAGGGCCTTTAAAATAAATTGTTCAGCGTTTTGTTGTAAAACTATGTTAGAGTCATCACAAGTTGTTTGTGAAGTGGAATTAGAAGTTTCTTGATTCACAGCATCAATTTCAAATTCATTTTGCGTGTTGTTCTGAAGTCCTCTCATACTCATGCCTGCCATGTGCGGTTTCAACCTCTGAATAACTTGTTGATCATCATTTTGGAATGCAAGACTCAAGGCACATCTCCCCTCGCAATCCATAATGTTGACATCGGCACTATATTTAAGTAATTCTTGTACAGATTTAAGATTTCTATTTTGTGAAGCAACCATTAATGCAGTTACTCCATCTTGATTGGTTTGATTGACATCAACTTTTCCTTTATTTACCAATATATCGATTATACAAGTATGATCTTTCAGTGCAGCTAGCATCAACGCTGTAGCTCTCCTGCCACCAATATTTTTATCACATGCCCTGTGAAGGATTAGATACTCAACAATTTCAGAATGACCTTGGTATGATGCTATCCCGAGTGCATCCCATCCATCTTCGCTGATTTCATTAACATCAACACTATGTTTTATTAAAAGCTCTATACAAGCAATGGTTTCAGTATGTTGTTGTGTTGATGCAATCATAAGTGAAGTCCATCCTAAAGAATATTTGCGATTGGCATCTGCATTAAGGTTTAGCAAAAGTTTTGCAGTTTCAAATTTAGCATTTTGTAATGCAATTGCAAGAGCATCCTTTTTATCATGGTTAACATGATCAATGTTCGCTCCATGCTCTAATAACAATTTCACAATACTATTGTATCCACCCTGTGATGCAAGCATAAGTGGTGTCCACCCAGCTTCATTGACCTGATTAACATCTGCACCATGCTGTAATAACATATCAACTTCCCTCAAGTCATTATGAAATGATGTCAACATAAGTGCACTGTTGCCTTCATCATCAACATGATTGACATCTGCACCCTTATTAAGTAAAATTTCAACCACACCTAACTGCTTCATCCAAGAAGCCAGCATGACAACATTCTGTTTGATGTCATTAACCTTTGTAATATCTGCACCATTACTTAGAAGCATTTCTATAATAGTGCAATGACCCTTGTATGAAGCATGCCAGAGCGCACTCCAGCCATGGCTATCAACACAGTTTATATCATTAACTGTGCTATGCTTTAATAATAATTCTAGAACACTTTCACTTCCATACCTGGCAGCCACCATGAGAGCACTTTGTTTCTCTTTGTTTACATGAGCTACATCAGCCCCGGAATAAAGCAGTATTTCAACAGTTTTAGTGTTGTTACGTTTAGCTGCTAAGATAAGTGGTGTATTTCTATCTCCTTGTATAATATGATTTACATCAGCTCCATACTCAATAAGAAGTTTTACAGCTTCAAAGTCTTCATTTGAAGAGGCAAGCACAAGGGCAGTCTGTCCTTTCTTATTAGCCCAATTGACATTAGCTCCCTTCTGAAGTAGAACTGATAAAATTCCTTTGGTTTCATAGGAACGACGCTTGCTAACAATGGCAGTAATTGCGCTCCAAACACTACCGCTTTCTAATTCTTCCGTCTCGTTAACGTCAGCTCCCTGTGCCAGCAATGTTTGGACCCTATCAACCTCACATCTCATTACAGCTGTAATTAGTTCATTTTTAATAGCTGATTTTGTTACAGTTGAATTACTGGCCATCCTAAAACGTGTTAAATTAGTTAAAATATTTACTTTCTACCGTGCTCACACTTGAAATTGAAACGTGTCTTTCTTAGTACGGTACGGTTAGTCTTAGAAATCGCATATCAATTCCAAGAAGTGAACTCACTACACTACACAGGCGACATGAAGAGACCTACGACGTCATGTTTATTTATAGTTAGATAAGCCATAGGCCTACTAAATAGAGTTTCGCTATTTATTGTCCCACTTTTAACATATGAATTGTTTAAACCTAATAAATTACTTTCATTCAACAAAGCACAAGGTCATTGATTTATATCATAATAATATTCACAGAGTCAGTGATTCTGATCATCAGCTTCAATGAATTTAAGTTAGTTGAACAACCTCATTTTAATTATTTCACATTTTGTGCTGAAGCAATTGTTTATATTAGTATTAGTGGTTCTCAACCTTGCTAATACCACGACCCTTTAATACAGTTCCGCATGTTTCGGCGACCCCCAGTCACAATCTTTTTTCGTTGCTGCTTCATAACTGTAGAAGATAGGCCTACGTGTTTTCCGATGGTCTTAAGCGACACTGGGAAAGGGTCGTTCGACCCCCAAAGGGGGTCGCGACCCACAGGTTGAGAACCGCTGGTTAATATAAACAAAAACTTGAAAGTTCAGCGCTGCTCCTGAGCGCCACACACTCTATAACTATGTATAAGACTCTGATTAGTCATTATAACTCCCAGGGCCCAAGGTTAGGTCTGACTCCACTCCCCTCCCCACCAAATATAAACAAAAGTTCATATTATACATCGTGGAATGAAAATTTAACAACACTATAAGAATAACAAATATAGCTATTTATTATCTTTTTACATGCATTTAATATTTTACAAAAGACCATTGGTGTAGCTAGGGGGTTGAGGACCGCACCGGGTGACACCATCTCAGGGGGTGACACCAAATTGAAATATTTGATATATTCACAGAGCACACACTGTTCGGTCTAACCGAATTTCATAAAAGGATAACAGATCACATGTAGGCCTACATTTTCCACACGTGTAACCATTCCAAATGCGTGCTTTATTAAGAGTTCAAGGTTGGTGCGTCAGAGATGATGTGACCCTATGTCAGAAAAACACCGTTATGGCCATGATTCAACGCTGATTGAAGTGTTCGGTAACTTTCGTAAGTGACAGTAAGCTATATTTATCTAAATTCTGAGAGATAAAGCTTTCCATTGAAACAAAATATGATGTGGTTGGGTGATTCAAGTACATGTTACAGTTCTTAAATACGTTTACCCCCGGACCTTCAATGAATTTGTTTTTGTTCTTGTCATTGTTATACTGTGTAGGCCTACTAATTTTAACAAGAAGAAATCCATCGTGGAAGTCGGGGGTGGGTTTACACCATGAGTTTACCGCACCGGGTGACACCAACCCTAGCTATGCCACTGCAAAAGACATATATTTACTAATGTGTGATGATTATCTGAAGAAAATTAAAGCTTAGGCTACGTAGGCGTAGGAAACGCTCCAAAAACTGATTAAAGTGAAAGGTTCATTTTGAATTTCAAACTAATGTAACTTTCTTCAGATAAATTTAATAATTAATTAACATACGGCGCATATTGTAACTTTTATTTTTTTTCTTTAACACATCCACCCCACTCTTACAAGCCAAATAACTTTTTTTTTTCTAAAATTATTACCAAAAAATCAAATTGAGTTAAAACGCGAAAACTTTTTCGCAAAAACGTGTTTGACACGACACCATTTAGAGCAATTTAAAGTTGTCACAATTTAAAGAGAATTCAATATTCATTTACAATATGGGCAACATAATGGACGTAGGCGAGTGAGGCCACTAGGGGCATGATATGCCTAGTCATAGATGTAGCCGAGTGGTAATGTGTGATGATACTGATGGCTGACAGTTTTACTAAAACAAAGAAAATGCAGGCGCGCAAACCAGGTCGACTCAAACTTGGAGCACGGCAGTACATTTAACCCAAGCACCCCAAAGTATAATCGCTAATTGTATACTAGTATACAAACCTAAGTTTATTTGAAACTTGAGGCATTTCAGTATGTGTAATTAGGACCATAGCAATTATAAGTGTTGGACCTCAACGCATGCGTACGTGGGTCTGTAGTGGACAAGGCTCTTTGCCGTATGTATATCTATCTCGATGAGATTGACAGGTTATTACTAAAATTCCATTTAACTGGTTGTAAATTACAATAAAAGGGTCAATCTTAGAAAAAAATTAAATGTTCTCTACGACTAAACAAATAAACAATAAGAGCAGTGGCATAAAAATAAAAAAACGAGTCTATTGAAGAATTGAAACTATAGGTCCATCTTGGTCTGGGTCTGTCCCCTTTTTGAGAAATACGGGCAGATCTGCGTGGCATAATTGGCGGTGGTGTGTCTGCCCCTGTTCTAGGTTGACCTCTAGGCGCGACTGCGGGTTTTGTCGTGATTATTATCACGGGGTCCTCATCCCTGGCTTCCCCCGGGAGATCTAGTGAGGGACATTCGGTCAACAATTGCGCTAGCGTCTCCGGGCCCAGCATGCAATACCGGCAGGTAGGATCCCCATTGTTGTCTAACCGCCAGAAGTATGTGCCTATGGGGGGAATGCAAACCTATCTACTAAATCAGACTTTACAGGTTACATATATCTTTTTATGTGGCATATCCCCCAACCATGAGTATATCAGTGTTACATTTTAATCTCAGATTAATTAGGCTACCCTAGAAAAAAAAAATAGTCCAATACATTGATTTATTAAAGGTTCGTCCATTAATTACGGCAATTTTTTACCCCCCCCCCCTTTGTCAACAGCTGTCAAACTTTCAATGACCCCCCCCCTTTTTTAATTATGTCAACATTTTATTACCCCCCCCCCCCCCCCCCCAAAAAAAATTTGAATTATAATATAAATATATTTGATGTATTTTAAAGACACAAAATTGTAGGAAAAAAGTTTTATTACATGTTTAGCTTGTTAATCGACAAGTTAAAAAGTTTTTACACTTAAATTTTATAATGCATAATCAATTAAAAGGTAGTTAAAGACTAAATATCATAATCATAGTTATTGGTATAAATATGATTATTGTCAGTAGGCCCATAGCTGACAATTATAGTATAGTTTCTAGCTGCTATCATCTTCACATGGAGTAGCCAGGTGTTGCTCAATCGTAACAATGGGCATCAGAGACCTATTTTGGGTAGGGCAGGGCATCTCCCCCCCCCCCCCCCCCCCCCGGATTTGAATGACGCTCATGATGAGCATAGTTTGTAGTAGCTGATTTATCATTTGCATCTTGCGGAACTGATATACCAGAAAAGTCAACATCATCCTAATTAAACCAATCAGAAACTTAATATAGAAGCTTTGGCGGTGTGAGCAATAATTGCCATAAGCTCTCTCTATCTCCTTGCAGTTACTGGCATTGGTCGAATCCTTTTTTGTTGACGAGCAGGTGGTAATTTCTTATGCTCAAGAGGACATTGTAAGTGTTGTTGAACATGTTTTTTCAACATGTCTTGTGATGCAAAAATGATGTTACAGATTTTACAAATTAGTTCAAGCAGCGATATCCTAATTGATACTCACTTTACTTTCCACTAATTCTCAAAATGTCGTATTCCTACTCTATCAATATCATTTATCTTTACTTTACTGCACATCACACTTAAACCTTGACCTTGTTCCATACCCGCAACATGATCGCAAACATACCACCTTAGTCATTCGCGACAAACAGTAGCTACAGGTGCAGTGAGGCGAACTTTTGACTTTTCTTGCACTAACAAAGTATGCTAACATTCTGACAAGCCATCTGCAATGCACAGACACACATTTATTTCATTAAATAAATCTTATATTGTTAAAAGCCTAGGCTAAAATATATATGACTATTTACACTCATTAATTTTGTTTAAATAATGTAATAACCAGTCAATTTTTAATATTACAATTGTAATATAGAAAACATGATTGTTGACGTCAACTAATCTAAACCCCCTCCCTCCCCCTTGTCAAAACCTGTCAAAGTCAAACATTTCCACCCACCCCCTATTTTGTTGACGTAATTAATGAACGCCCCCTTTAAGTGAAAAACTATTTCATCGAGGAAATCATAAAATAAATTTGATTTATATTTCGGTCAACGTATTTTAACATACGACGTATATTCAACTATGTATTGGTAGAGCATATAAATACAATATAAAATATGGGAAAAACAGCCAGAAATCGAACATGACCATGATGTGTCACTGTCACGCGACAACAAGGTCTAGGCCGTAGTATTGTTGTAGCGCTATTTTCAACGCAAAACAGCATAACATAACTGACAACATTAACAACCAAGTATGCAAATTTTAAAAATTTAAGCCTACAACTACAGTTCAGTATGACTGTATGATGCCAATGAATTAAAGTTAAAGTGTCTCCGTAACTAACTATCCGATAATTCTCAACAATTTGTGATTGAATTGACTTGTCACGATTTTTTACTGGTAATTACGGTAATTCAAGTAATTTAAATTGTACATTTTAAAAAATCTTCTTACCCGGTGCCGGTACTAAGAACCTTAGGCTTAGTCTTAAAAAAGTATTAAAAAATTATGCATATTTGGCTAATGCAAAGAAGAGATGCCATGTTGCATTTACCCGTACTGCATATTTTTTATGCATAACTTTGCCTTAGACCTTAGGCCTACTACTACTACTACTACTACTACTACTTAATATATTAAATACTTATTAATGATTTTGATTATAACTTTTTAATTTACTGACTTGGCCGCTAAGTTAACTATAGTATTTACTAGTCTAAATTTAGCAAACAATTAATCGCAATAAAACGGGGGAAAAGTGTGCTAAAGTCAAAGTAAATAATTATAGGATGACAAATGAATGAAGTAATAAAAAAATATTGTAATTGTAGGCTAAATTTCTCTTTTAGTTTTAACTTACATAAATAGGCCCTACCAAGCCTACTACTACTAATAACTAATAGGATACATGCTGAGTAAATAACCTTTTACTTTTACATTTAAGCAATTTTGGGACTACATATTTGACATTTATTATGAATATGTTTGGCCTATTACTATTATAGGCTATATTTTGTATTAATATTAATATATATAATTATATATTAATATTATTATACTATACATATAATTATATTTAATAAATGCATGAGCCTCGAGTTATTATTACTTATGAGAATGTGAGCCCTTGACCTAGACCTAATAATGGTGCCTTATCTAAAGCATAAATATTATTGGCATAGGCATAGTGATGATAGGCAGGGCCTACGCCTACTTCATGTGATAAGCTTATATCTTCAATGTCATTTAAATTTAAAGAGCAATATTATAATATATAATATGGCCCAGTTTGATAGTGATAGAATTATTTTAAATTTAAATAATTCTTATCAGATCAGTTACCAAAAGCCTCACTATCACAAATTTGGGATGTGGCTAAATGGTAATAAAAAGAATACAAAATATAATTTACAGATCCAGGTTGATGACTTAATGACAACAAAACTCTTAAAATAGGCCTACCTCCTCCCCATTTTAATGCATTTAAATTTATTTTTGGAAAAATGGTAAGAGTAAAAACACTTATTTCCTTTATAATTAGAAGAATATGAATACACTTATTCAATTCTCTAACAACAATATGTTGATATATTGTTATCCTCATAAAAAAAACTTCACACCCTTTTGGGTTGAAATATAAGAAAATCATTTCTTTGTAGGTGCCTAGAGCATAAGAACATTGTAGCTACGGGTACCTTAATTTAACAATTTGCGCTGGTTAGCCATATTGATGGGTCAGTCAGGACACTTTCTTTGAAATATTTATTTAGATACTGTAGTTAGATAGATAATTAATTGTGATAACTAGTTGCTGAAGTCTTAAAGGCTTCTTTTAGCATAGGCCAAAAATAAGTGCATTGTTTTGAGACCAATAAAATATACTAGATACCGTACAAGAAAGAAACTAAATATATAGACACTCCTTAGATTTTTAGGGTCCTAATTTAAAAAAAAATGTAGGCCTATCAGTTTCAACATATATGTAGACCTGGGAAATACCAGTGTTGAATTGTTGGAAGAACCTTTTTCACACATTCGACAAACATTAACTTCATTGTAAAAACATATAAATTATTAGGGGTCATCCATTATTTACGTCAACAATTTTTACACAATTTTTTAACCCCTCACCCCCTTGTCAACAATTGTCAAAATTTCAATGACCCCCCCCCCCTATTTAATTATGTCAACATTTTCTTAAACAGCACCCCCCCCCCCCAATGAATTATAATATAAATAAATTTATAAATACATTTTACTTTGTACTGATCTGATCTATTTTAATGACAGAAAATTGCAGGACTTTTTTTTTATTACATCTTTATCTTGTTATTCAAATAAACAAGTTACAAAGTTTTTACACTTAAATTTTATAATGCAGAATCAATTGAAAAGGTTGTTAAAGACTTAATATCATTGTTATTGGTATATAAATATGATTATCGTCAGTAAAGCTGACAATTATAGTTTAGTTTCTAGCTGCTATCATCTTCCCTTGGAGTAGCTAGGTGTTGCCCTATCCTAAAAATGGACATCAGGGACATCACTTGAGTAGGGCAGGGGTCGTTTGCCCCCCCCCCTGAATTTGCAGGTTTTATTTAAATTACTATGTACTGTGGCGCCTCCAGTAATAAACAACTTAAAAGGCTGACGATGTCTTTGTTTCGGGCGCCCCCCCCACCTATGAAATGATGCCCTGATGGGCATAGTATATAGTAGCTGATTTTCATCTTGCGAAACTGATATACCAGTGTGAGCAATAATTGCCATAAGCTCTCTATCTCCTTGCAGCTACTCGCATTGGTCGAATCTTTTTTTCTTGAGGAGCAGGTGGTAATTTCTTATGCTCAAGAGGGCATTGTAAGTGCTGTTGAACATGTTTTTTCAACATGTCTTGTGATGCAAAATAGATGTTACAGATTTTACAAATTAGTTCAAGCATTGGTGTCATTATTGTTACTTTACTTTCCACTAATTCTCAAAATATCGTATTCCTACTCTATCAATATCATTTATCTTGACTGCACATCATACTTAAACCTTGTCCTTGTTCAATACCCGCAACATGATCGCAAACATACAACCCTAGTAATTTGCAACAAGCAGAATTTACAGGTGAAGAGAGGCCAACTTTTTATTTCTCTTGCACTAACAAAGTGTGCTAACATTCTGACACGCCATCTTCTGTGCACAGACAGACACACATTAAATAAATCTTATATTGTTAAAAGCATAAAAATTATATGACTATTTACACTCGTTTACACTTACCGGTATAAATTTTAAAAAGTAATGTAATAACCAGTCAATTTTTAATATTAAAATTTTAATAGAGAAAACATGATTGTTGACATCATCTAAACTAAACCCCCCTCCCTCCCTGTTGTCAACAACTGTCAAATATTTCCAAACCCCTCCCCCCTATTTTGTTGACATAATTAATGGAAGCCCCCTTAGTCTTTGTATATTTTTTCCTGTCCTATCCATTAGAATATTTAACATTTATTGGATATAATGTTTGCCACTGAAATATTATATATATTATTAGTTTAAGCAACCTTTCTTGGTTCAGGGGCTGGACATAGATAGTTTCTCTGAACAGCAGATCAGAAAAGATTTGAGTCATATGGTACATAAGTTTATTCCAAATTTACTGTCTCACCTAAATATTTACTTAGGACAATGGTGAGGTTGGGCTGTTGGACAGATTAAAAAAATAGGACTGTCCTGAAACCTTTTTCTTAAATAATCAATTTGTTTCAGATTAAATTCCTAGTGTAGAGAGTTGCTGATTAATATCTAGGAGAATGCTTCAGACTAGCTCTGCATGCTCATTGTTCAGCCTGGCTACCATACTTTCAGTATTATGGACTTGCAATGGAAACAGCAATGTGTCAAACCATGTCAAACGATATGAACCCGACTGGAAATCTATAGATGACAGGCCCATTCCTGAGTGGTACGATGAAGCCAAAATTGGTATCTTTATTCACTGGGGAGTTTTCTCAGTTCCCAGTTACATAGGAGCATGGTTTTGGTACTGGTGGCAGGGACCACAACCCAGGCAAGAAATAGTGGATTTTATGAAGAAAAATTACCCACCAGGCTTCACATATGCTGACTTTGCTGCTCAGTTTACTGCTGAATTTTACGATCCTGATCACTGGGCAGATATTTTCAAAGCTTCTGGAGCCCGGTAAAAAATATTTTGAAATAGTTTAAATAGAATGATTTAAGATATTTACAATATGTTCCAGACTTTGCGTCTGTACATGTCATAAAATATAATGTGTGAATGCAAAACAAGTGATATACCATAACTCACACTTTCTGAGTCATTCTGAATTTTTCACCAGATAGCTTCTTTTCTTATGCATTTCATCCATTTAAATAAAATGTCTCATATGTTCTACCAGGGAATCATTTATTATCATCAGTTCTTATGCCTAGTCCTATTTGTGCCAAAACACAACATGAGGACAAGGCAAAAAATACATTAATCAGACTTCATTCCTTACTCATATAATGATGTCTATTAAATAATTATCTTTTACTTTTAAGTACCATGACATTGATCATATGAATGAAAGTTCCCTTCAGATTTCTTTCCCCTTTAAATTAGGCTAAGTCGTGGGAATGTGCTTACTACTTCTTTTTAAACAAACCCAATTCCTGGACAATGACATGTCATTTTTATTTATCATTGTAATATAACCTTGATAACATATTGGGGTTGTTGGATCCTTATTACTTATAGACAGTATGTATGTTGAATGACATTTCCATGGTCAACAGAAGATGTTTTGTACGGTATGTTATTTTGCTGAAAGAAGTGACAAAATTGTATAGATATTTTGTTCGATTTTTTTTCTTCTTTTACTTACAGTGGAAAAGATCAGTTATGCAACCAGCTAGTAAGAATGCATGATTTTTACTTTAAAGCAGTTTTTACACATTTTTTCTCCCCAGGGTAAAAAACTGTATTGGATTAGGATATGTCAGAGACTGAGGACTGGTGTTATTATGTAATTTTTAATCTTTATATTTTCCCATCATTAGTTTTTATATAATTTTTTTTATCAAGATATATTGTACTGACAACCAAACACCATGAAGGTTTTTGTAACTGGCCAAGCAATTACTCTTGGAACTGGAATTCTATGGATGTCGGCCCTAAAAGAGATCTTGTTGGTAAAGTACATTGTTAAAAAAGTATGGTTTCATTTTATCTTAACTGAAATACAATCCAATATCTCCTATTTCCTTGTACATTTAAACACTAAAACTACCAAAATTTCTTGAAATTTAAGTCTTAAAAACTATGTATTTCATCTTCAACTGGGTTTAAACCTTATCTAAAAGGAATAGGAATTTATCTTAAACTGAATTCATGTTTCATAGTATTGCACTAATCTTACATCCATTTTAAATTAATTTTTTTTTATATAAAACAGGAGATCTTGCCACAGCTGTACGCAAAAAGGGTTTAAGGTTTGGTGCCTACCACTCTCTTTTTGAATGGTTCCATCCCCTTTACTTGCAGGATAAATCTAATGACTTTAAAACACAAGACTTTGTCAGAGTGAGTTCTCTTCCATGGCTAATCAATGTTCCATTTATAATGGCTTTATATTACTTGAGCCAGTATGGTTAACTTCATATGCACATTATGCTAGCTAAATAAAATTTATATCAAGTGCTGCTTATACTTTTTCATAGCTTGTTCTAAATTTCGGTATGTTTTCTTGTGATTTCACTGTCACAATTTAATTATTATACTGGGATTCTGCAATGTCTGCATTAGACCAAAACATTGCCAGAGCTCTATGAGCTTGTCAACACTTACAAGCCAGACGTTATCTGGTCTGATGGAGCTAATGGGCCCGACACTTACTGGAATGCTACACAGTTCCTAGCTTGGCTTTATAATGACAGGTTAGTCATGTTTCTCTTCTTTTTACACTGTGTTGTATTGTGTTCACCATGTGCTTCAGATATGACAGTTTAAATATTCAGGACATGATGTAATAAAATTAAATGATTTTAGATTTGAAACTATATAAAGCACATGGGTAAAAATAAAATTGTAGTGTATAGATATCAAATGGTGCAGTGATATTCCCTTTTCTTATGACCTTAAACAAACATATCAAGGTCTTAACCCTCTACATGTAATCCCTTTTCTTATGACTCTAAACAACATACCATGGTTTCGACTCTCTAAACCGCTTAAATCAATTTTTTTTTCTGAAAGCCACTTTTTTTCTTCAAATTTATTAACAGAATATTTTCAAGAAAACATAACAATAAAACTTTCCTAAATTTAGTATCCCTTTTATTACGGTACATTAAAAATGTGTTAATAAGATAAACCTGATTAATTTTTATGTGGACTTTTCTTTAGCCCTGTGAAAGATGAAGTTGTGACCAATGACAGATGGGGCAATAATGGCATTTTGTGTAAGCATGGTGGCTACTTCACTTGTGATGACCATTACAACCCAAGTAAGATCAAATGAGTCTGAATTACTTTACTTTAGATTAGAAATATGCTAGCTTTTTAAAAAAGAATTTAGACAGTATTATATTATGATGCTTTTTAAAATTTTTCATCTGCACTATAGCGCTATAACTAGTGTAACATAATTTTAAGTGTAAAATTCTTTTATTCTCTAATTTAAACAATAAAAATTTGCCTTATCATTAAAAATGTTTTGATCTGCATTGGAGTCCAGTTCATTCTGTGTTTGATTCCTCTACCTTGTCAGCTAAGTAAAATTCACATTGCTCTTCATTACTTTAGAAACACTCCAGAAGCACAAATTTGAAGACCCAACTACCATGGACAAGAAGGCTTGGGAGTTTAGACGGGATATACAAATTAGTGATGTACATACTATGGAAGAAGTGACTACTCTCATAGCTCAGGTGGTGAGGTAAGAAATACTCTCATAGGTCAGGTGGTGAGGTAAGAAAGGCTCTCAAAGGTCAGGTGGTGAGGTAAGAACTACTCTCATAACTCAGGTGGTGAGGTATGAAATACTCTCATAGCTCAGGTGGTGAGGTAAGAACTACTCTCATAACTCAGGTGGTGAGGTAAGAACTACTCTCATAGCTCAGGTGGTGAGGTAAGAACTACTCTCATAGCTCAGGTGGTGAGGTAAGAACTACTCTCATAACTCAGGTGGTGAGGTAAGAACTACTCTCATAGCTCAGGTGGTGAGGTAAGAACTACTCTCATAGCTCATGTGGTGAGGTAAGAACTACTCTCATAGCTCAGGTGGTGAGGTAAGAACTACTCTCATAACTCAGGTGGTGAGGTACGAAATACTCTCATAGCTCAGGTGGTGAGGTAAGAACTACTCTCATAACTCAGGTGGTGAGGTAAGAAATACTCTCATAGCTCAGGTGGTGAGGTAAGAACTACTCTCATAGCTCAGGTGGTGAGGTAAGAACTACTCTCATCGCTCAGGTGGTGAGGTAAGAAACAATATTTTGTTGGTTATGTAATGAGTTGTTTTTAAAAAAAATGTGATTTGAATTTAATATGACCTAGCCATCAACCGTTTTTTTTAAACACATTTGAAAATCTCTTAACTGAGTTTTCTTTTCACTCAAGAAAAGTAAATTATGTGAGTCTCCTGCTGCCATGATGCGTCTTATGCAAACTAGTCTATTTAATCTAGTTTAAATAGTCATAACTATTCAAGTATTTGAACATGACAGAAGCCACTTTGGTTATTTTGACGTATCTTTGGTTCTTTTTTACTATGAAAGGTGTCACATAGGTTATTTAGACTAAATATGAACATTAATTTCAAAGCTTAGATTTTTTAGATTTTTTTCAAAAATCTAATTAGTGTTTTTTAATTAGGGGATAATGCTCTTGAAAAAAATATGTATTAAAATAAACAGAATTACTTTGATCAAATAAATGTCAGTTGCGGTGGTAACTTGCTGATCAATGTTGGTCCAACCAAAGAAGGAACCATTGTTCCCATATTTGAGGAGAGACTGAGACAGATGGGACAATGGCTTGGGGTCAATGGAGAAGGAATCTATGCAACCAAACCTTGGAGCCATCAGAATGATTCTGTTAATCCAGATGTATGGTAAGATTATCCTTGTAATCAAATCTAGATCAATTGAAAAATACAAGATGACAACATAAATGTATTACTGTGGAATGAACTTTAGGAGAGATTTCTTATTTTGTATTAAAAACATTGAAAACACCATCAATACTTTATGGTGTATCCCATACTTTGTGTAACTGCCTCTAACTTGCATCTCCATGTATCCCATACTTTGTGTGTCTGCCTCTAGCTTGCATCTCCAAGTATTTTTTGGTCTTTCTCTCTTCCTTTTTCCCTGTGGATTCCATGTTAGGGGTTGTCTGATGACTCTTCGTAAACCCCCAGATAAAATCAGCAGACAAGACATATTCAGTCAGGAGTATTTTATTTTAAAGATATTTTTGTTTGCTCTCTGTTGCCATGGTAACATTGTCCGACACTTGACCGAGAGGTTTGGTTGGGGGAAGAGGGGACTAAAATTCATTCCAGTTACAGGTTAAAAGCTGGGTTGAATGGACATTTTATCCTCGCAAAGCAACTATTCTTGAGGGGTGGTAAATCCTGAGTGGAAACATTCAGCTACCAATATTTGTAAACAACAGCCAACTTAGTGTCAGATTAAAACTCAGTAGTCTCACAAAAATTAGCTTTGGTCCTACCAGCCAAGCTCTAATAAATCTGAATTTTTAAAACAATATAGTCTTCGATTTCTATGATGTATCTAAACTTCGTTTAAAGACTATTTATTTGTCTTTTTTTCACTACACAAGGACGTGTTATGACCTCATTATTCCAGGTATACTTCAAAGAAGATGGAGAAAGGGAAAACTGTTTATGCCATACTCTTAAAGTGGCCCAGCTCATCTACCCTGATCCTTGCTGATCCAATACCCACAGAAGGCACAGTGGTTACAATGCTGGGATACTCTGTACCATTCCAATGGACTGAGACTGCTGCAGGCTTAGAGATTACCATTCCTCCAATACCTTTCAATAAAATTCCCTGCAAGTGGGCATGGACTTTGAAGCTTACTTATATTAACAATTAGAAGACAAAAGTATTTCCTTGGGTGGCAAGTGTTTTGAATGTTTTCAAACTTAAGAATATAGATAGGCAAAAAATAAATATTTCAGTTGTTTAAATATTAATAAGGAATATCAACTTACATTAAAAAATTTTTAGACAATAGATTGATATAGATTTTAACACTTTGTTATGAGAATCTAAAATTGGGAACACATCTAAAAATGTTATTATGTAAAATTCTTTTTGTCTTGTAAGAAATTTATTTTTATATAGGCAGTGGGTCCATTGTGGGATAGTTTGAAAAGTTTAATATTTATATACACATATGTCTTGATATGTAACTATAATATTCATGTAATAATGAGGAACCAAGAACTTTTAAACATATAATCAATATTATAATTTTTTTTTTAAAGTTTGAAACAAGAAAATAAAGTTTGTCCCATCCACTTATGTAAATATATATATATTATATTATGTACACTCAGCAAAAATCCACATCATAAATTATTTTCACCTTTTATAATAAAAATGAGCTCATTATCCCAAAAACCTATTTAAGGGTTTTTAGTTTGACATAATTATTGCTTACCCATAAATAAGCACTTAATAGAAATCTTCATCCATTCACCCCCTCCCATCAGCTCATATGTAATGTATGCATAACCCATGATATTTATGGCAGATTTTGAGTTTGATTGAAACAGAAAATTGTGGCTAGAAATAAGTAAAAGTACAAAGGATATTTGGGGGCTAGGGGCGGGGGGCTTTTGTTGTCAGGTCAGGTAAAAGAAATTAGTTGCACTGGAAAACCTGATTAAGGAAACAACAAAACAATGGATGTGTCAGCTGAAAGCCTTCTCCTGCCGATACGTTTGTTGTATCGTTTTCCTATTTCAATTTTTCTTCTAACTTGTGCTACTTATTTCCATATGAACTACAAATAGGGATTAAGTTTAATAAACAGGTCACTCTCCTTAGTTTTATTTGGTAACATTTATCAAGTAAATGTTTAATGTGTCAAAGAATTACATGCACATATGCTTTCCTCTGACTTTTAAAAAATGAGAGTTTGTAGTTTTATTTTCATTGTTCTGTTGTGTGTTCAATTAATTTTATAATTACATTCAGCTTTGTTTTGTTTATATTGGAAATAAATAATATTTTTTGAACATCTTTTCTGGTAGTAAATCTGTCATTAGCTGCAGTTCTTCAGTTTTCAAATTTACCTTAATTCTTGAAAAGATAAAAAGTGCTAAGTGCTTTCAGTCTCCTTAAGTGAACTGACAATATTTTCTGGAAAGTTGCATGAATTGTTCATCACTGTAGTAACAGTAACCATGTCTGTAAATTATCACATCTGTGATTCACTGTAGTAACAGTAACATTGTAAATTATCACACCTGTGATTCACTGTAGTAACAGTAACATTATCTGTAAATTATCACATCTGTTTGATTTTCCAGAAATGGAAATTAGCCAAGGGTCACAATTCAGAAACTATTATACTTCAGTGGTCAATGATGTGTGACAGTTCTGTCAAACCTTTTTCCAGTGGTCAATGCTGTATGACAGTGCTGTCAAACCTTTTTCACTATGTAGACCAAAATGTTTGTTTTTTACAACCTCAAGGGAATCTCAAAAGAAATATTTTTCTTTCACTTTTTAGAATATTTTTAATATTATTGATACTTCATACTTTATCATAACTTAAGCATAAAGATTCATATATCCTATTGCATTATTGGCTCATCAAGAATGTAAATAAAGTCAATAAAAACTGTAGCCTTTTTCTTTACTGATATATTTTGCTTTGAACTGTACTTGCAATTTTCTTTATTTGAAGTAGTTATCAGTTGCATCTCAGGCATCTGCCATCATTAGATTTTCTAAATATTCATAGTCAAACCATTACGTTTTTCCCCTGCCCCCCCTCCACTCCCCACGCTTCCCTGAATGCCTGAAAAGCCCCATTACCACCACCCCACTGAACTATCTGAAAGAAACAGTTAAAAATGCATGGGCCCACCAGGGTCCCAAATGATTTTCCTAACATTACTTAAAGGGGTTAGAGAGGAATAGGGGGCCACAGTGGATTTATTCACCCAGGGCTCTTGATACTGTTAAAACTACCATGGGAATGGGATGGGGGAAGGAGTTGGGGAAGGGCATTTTTAACAATTAGACTCTCGACCACCTATGTCAAGCAGTCGTTAAATTATACTTTTTTAGTTGTATGCCTACCTTAGTCCCTTTGTAAGCAGACATTGGAAAAAGAATTCTTCTTTTGTCACATTTGTGGGTTTACAAAAATTTTCTTAAACTTAAATGGCTGCGGCTATTTGGACCCGGTACCTGAAGTGAGAGGTTGAGTTTATTAAAAAATATTTAAAATATTATTGTTGGGTTTGTAAGACAAACATTGGTATCAAATGAAAGATAATTGAATAGAATATACGTTTGTAAACATACTTCTTCAATTTAACTAAAATAAACGACCACCTCAGGCTCTTACCCTCTTCTTAGTGCAGACGGTTCTACACTCATCACAGACGAGAACATCTTGGAAAGATGGGCTGAACACTTTGATAGTGTGCTGAATACGCCCTCCATCATTAATGATGAGGCCATTGAAAGACTGCTCCAGGTCCCAACGAACTCACTGGATGCTCTCCCAACTTTGGTCGAGATACAGACAGCAATCCCTCAAATGTCCAATGGTAAAGTACCTGGCTTCGACATGATTCCTGCCAAAATCTACAAAGAGGGTTGACCAGCGTTGACGGATAAGCTATTGCGTCTATTCCAGATCATATGGCAGATGGAAACTGTACCACAGGACCTCAAAGATGCCTCAATTATCTACTTGTAAAAACACAAAGGAAACTGCCAGGGCCTGCGACAATCACCGCGGAATTTCACTGCTGTCCATCGCAGGCAAGATCTTGGCCTGGGCCTTTCTGAACCGCCTGAATGCACATCTGGAGCTAGGTCTCCTACAAGAAAGTCAATGCGGTTTCCGAAAAAAAACGCGCAACTGTCGATATGGTGTTTACTGCCAGGCAGCACTAAGAGATATGTCATGAGCAAAATACGAAACCATATCCCACATTTATCGACCTGAATAAGGCTTTTGACAGGGTCAATAGAGGTGGCCTGTGGAAAATCACGAAGAAGTACGGATGCCCAGACAAATTAACCAACATCATCCGTCAGCTGCATGATGGCACGAGTGCAGGACAACGGTCCGTCATTTCAAGCATTGTCACAAACGGTGTGAAGCAGAGCTGTGTCCTGGCTACCACACTCTTCAGCATTATGTATTCTGCAATGCTGTCTGATGCGTTCAAGGACTTCCCCACGGGCTTGCCAATCCGTTGCCACACCGATGGATCAGTCTTCAACCTTAGGAGGCTTCAAGCTAAAACCAAGGTCAAACATAACACCATCAACGAGCTTCTGTTTGTGGACGATTGTGCCCTCAATGCTGACCTTGAGCCTGCCATGCAACAAAGCGTTGATATCTTCTCTGAGGCCTGCAACAACTTTGGCCTAAAAACCAACACAAAGAAGACTGAAGTGTTGTATCAGCCAGCTCCCAGTAGGCCCTATGTTGAACCCAACATCATCATCAGGTGGATAAATTTACTTGGGCAGCACTCTCTCCAGATCTGTCGTCATGGATGATGAAATGAAAGCCAGACTCACAAAAGCTAGTGCCATATTTGGCAGGCCCGCAGCACTGTTTGGGATGGGACAGTAGAGGTATGAGACGAGAAACGAAGCAGTCCTCTCGCCTAGTGAGCCACTCGTCGAAGTGTAGAACTACAATATAGCTACTCCATCGTCTCGCAAAGACGGAAGGATGCCATATATATATAAACTACTAGCGAGTACCCGGCATGCGTTGCAATGCCACTCATCGGAATAAAGTGTTTGTGTTTTAATAATTTTTTTGTAAGTACTTTTAATATAAACATTTTTTAACGTCTGGTGCGTATTCGAATTAGTTAGAAGGTTTTTCGAAGCGTGAGCAGACCACACGCAGCTGTCCGTGTGGGAAGCAGGAATTTTCCAAATTTAGTCCCCAAACTTGTAGCGATTGATCCCCCCATGCAATAGCTATGTTTGAAATTATATTTATATGGCTCATTTATTACATATAAACAAATTTAGGGCCCCCGGCCCCAAAAGGAATATTTTGGTGAAATATTTGTACTAATTCAGAAACCCATTTATTAAGTCAAATATACAAAATGAAATGTCACAGTTAATATTTAATTTATTACCACCCACCTATGCAATAGCTCTGTTTGACATTATATTTACATAGCTCATATCAGGGAAAAAACGAATTTAAGGGCCCTAGGCCCAAAGCGGAATATTGTAAAATGGTTGTACTTATTTAGAAACCTAATGCGGGCCTGCACACAACAACTCACTGAAGGTTTATCGCATTCAGATGAATGGTATAGGAACGCATACGGAAATTATATTTAAATAGCTCATATTAGAAAAAAAACTAATATAGGGTCCCCGGTCCAAAACTGGTTATATTTTGTAAAATGAATGGGTTTTGATATCCATGGGTATACTTTTGAAATAAATGTACTTACGTTTTGTTAACGTCATTGATTTTCTTCATTGGTAAAATGAGAATATAGAATCTATTTTCCACAAACGTAATATCATTGGATTTAAAGAAATTGTCATCCAATTAAAATTGTACACACCCTATTTCCTAACCCTCGTATATATGTACCTAAGAAGGTAAATTATTTGTCAAATTCATTTTGAGACGTATAGTGTGCTGCCTTGCGCAAATGAAACTATCGTATTACATCTTCCCCCTCCCCCAAACAGAGTTTTAAAGAAATTAATAACATCATCCACGGGATTGTAATCCCCTTACTTACGCAAAAACAATTTTTTGCATTTCAAATGCTTTGCTCTTATTTGGATGAGTGATCAGTGCTATTTGGATATGTAGTTTCGCTGCACTGATTGCATTAAACGGCATTTTCGTATTAAAAGTATATTTAAAGGGTATTTTTTTTTACTAATTTATAAATTTCATAAAGGTATATTTTTGGAAAGAAACTTATTAAATGTTACAAATAAAATCTAAAGTTGTATTTAATTTTATAATATTTTAGCAATTTAAAAAGCAATATATTATATTTATTAATTTTACTTTTAGGAAGGGGGAAATACATTATCAATTTTATTACGCGTGGTTATTAAATCAGAGAACTTTTTGCTTTGAATAAATAGGCAATTTGCGCTCTGACGTCATTTGCGTTATTATTTAGAACAAATTAGTTTTAATTTTATTACGCAATACTAGGAACGTACTAAAACGCATTAAAAACAACATATGTTTTGTTTTTCCCGATAAATGTGATTACAGTGTAATTCTTTGATCATAAATTATTTTATTACATTTTTTTTCGTACCTACCTTTCAAACACATTTTGTTGTTAATCTAAATTTATTTGTAATTTATATTATTAATACTAAAAATTTTATTAAAATTAAAGCAGACATATAATATTTTTGCACATTACCATTTATTCGATTTCCGTAAAATAATCGAAAATAACCATGATTGTTTTTAAAAATGCGAATGTATTTAAATCGTATCGGTTCTTTGGAGATACTGTCAACATAGATCATTCTTATATATTACAACATCATTGCTATTCAAAATCACAACACGTTTACAAAGTTATATCCGATTCTAAAATACGTCACAAAATTCAAACTTATTTATAAAAACAACAAAAATACTCTTTACACTAAACATGCAAAAACGTGTTTTCTCTGCTCTTGCAACAAATTGATTTCTGTTGGCATTTGTTCAAGGGCGGTTGTGTTGATAGCTCTGTATAAAATTATTTTGATAAGAAAACAAAACGAATTTAAGGACATCGGCCCAAGCGAAATATTGTAAAATGTTGGTCTAATTTAGAAACATTTGTGGGAGCGCGCGCATATCAAGGCCCCCGGCCACAAAGAAATATTGTAGAATTGTTGTATTACTTCAGAAACCTACTTATTATGTCACAAAATTAAAAAAAAGTAAAGTTTTATCGCATTCGGATAAATGGTTTAGGAGCGCAAACGGAAATTATTTTTACAAGGCTCGTATACAAAAAAAACGATCTAAGGGCCAACGGCCGAAAACGGAACATTTTAAAAGTTTTGTAATGACTCAGTTAAATGCCCAGGTAGGTGGCAAACAGCTATTCAAAGTTTTGTCGCAATCGCATGAATGGTTTAGGAGCGGATACGAGACATATATACAACGATACACATTCATCTTTTTATATACATGACAGACTATAGATAAACTCAAACTCTGTTTTATTTTCACAGATAATTTTTTTCTTTCATTGTTATATTTTAAAAATTGTAAAAATTTTTAATTTTACTATTGCACTATTTTAAAATGTTTGTCTTTTATTTATGTGCTGAAATGACTATGTAAATAAAACATCAAAAACATTTCCATTCATTATGATCAATAAAAATAATTTTCTTATCAATGAAAGAATAATCGTTTAAATAGCACTTCAAACCGGAACAACACGATTTGTTTAATAACCGACGCTCAAGTGTGAAATTGCCATAAATAAATAATAAATATAAATAAATAATTAAGTTTAAGAAGGTACTAAGTACAATACGAATACAGTAGAAGTCCGATAATCCGGCACGTTCGGGACCGGCTGGGTGCCGGACTACCGAAAATTCCGGTCTATCGGGCGGTGCCCCTTCTTTTTAGTGTAGGCTTTGCCGTAAAACAAATGACATTTGAAATGTACTTTGTTATTGTTTTTTTAACTATATACTAATACATACATAAATCGTAATTATAAGAACAATTAGGTTAATAATTAAACTAAACATACAGTATGCAAATACAACAAAGTTTATTTTACATTTCATATAATGTATGTATACGTACTGAGTCGTACTGTAAAACTAAAACATATTTCACTTCAATTTCAAAAAGTCACGAATGTCTTTGTTTTCTTGACTTTTGGCATTTAGTATAAAATTTATTTCTTAGGTAAATTTTGAGAGATGTATCCGCGTCTTTTACCATGGCCGCCATCTTGGTTGCCCCGACCCGCGAACTTTTACGTGTTCACGGGTTGGGACAACCAAGATGGCGGCCATGGAAAAATAAAATAACTCATGTTTTTGCTAAAATTACGAATAAAAAGTTTTTAAAAATGAAAAAATGATCTAAATCTATCCCTCACCCTAACCTGAACCCTAAATTCCTCCCTAACAGGGTTTTGACCCTCTCCCTAACAGGGTTTTGACCCTCTCCCTAACAGGGTTTTGACCCGCTCCCTAACAGGGTTTTGACCCTCTCCCTAACAGGGTTTTGACCCTCTCCCTAACAGAGTTTTGACCCTCTCCCTAACAGGGTTTTCACCCTCTCCCTAACAGGGTTATGACCCTATCGGAACCAGCGTTTTGACACTCTCCTTAGCCTAACGTGGCGCTGGGTTTTGACCCTGAAAAGTAGGAAAATTTAAAAAAAACAAAGAAAAGTGGCCAAAATTAATTATAAAATAAAGAAGTAATGAAAACCCAACTTAGATTTTCATGGAATACACTTTTACACACTTTATTTCAGGTTCCAACGAAAAGAATATCCAAAAATTAATGAAACACGAATAAAACACGTGTGGTCATCCTCTAAAACAATCTTATGAAATGGCAGACGACATAAAATACTAAATCAGCCAACCAATCAAATTTTATCATTATATTTAATCAACCAATAAAAATTTAATTAAAAAACATGCCATCGTAATTTAAGGAAAATGCAACTCTAATAAAAAAAATAAGGGGAGTGAATCCACGCAAATGACGTCACGGATACGCAATTAAAAATCAGCCATTTCTTATGATATGGAAATCAATAAACAAAACAACGTACAAAAAAATGGCGAAGACGCTTCGTGATTGATTAACTGTGCTGCACTAAACCTGTATTTGTTGTGACAGCTGAGACTAGCCGGCCGCTAATTGTTTCCAAACAATACCGAGCACTTCCGGATGATCCCGAACTACCCCGAAAACTTCCAAATAGCTCTCGAGCGTTTTTATTTGCTTTAAAGACACACTTTTGGAGAAAACCAACATTTTTACAATTTTCCGAAGCGATGCCGGACTATCGGGCATTCCGGACTGTTGGATGCCGGACTAATGGACTTCTTCTGTACTAATACTTCCATCAGGTCCATCAGTCTCAGACTTCACAATCACATCGGCTATTTCACACTATTAGTGCTCAGCGTGATTTGTATAATTTAGGGTTCAGGTTAGGTTCAGAGGGATACCGTGAAATGGGCATGGGGTGACTTTGCCTTTGTGAATAATATTCAACTTGTTAACTGATCTAAAAACTAACACAAAGGTGCTAATGTACAGAGTGGGTACCTGCACTTTGTTGTTGTAGCTGAATTAAGTCATGAGTCATAGTTTGATCAGATTAAGTTGATAGTTAAGGAGAATTTTCAATTTCAACCTAAGGAAAATTGGGGTGACATTGCCCTTTTTAAGTAAAAGACAGCACAATGCATGTAGAATTTATAAATACAAACAAATTTTACTGTTTAACAGTCACCAGTTCACATAAAAAATGATTCTCGGTGATCCATTCACCAAATTATCTCAAAGATTGTTATCCTCGAATTGTTCAATTTCACAAGTACATTTAGGACATTTTTTCATTATTATTTAACGTTTTATTCTAAATTTTTAACATCCGAATACCATTGAGTCCAATGGGACCCGGGTGCGAATGGCGGCGCTGCGTGTCCGGGTCCATTTTGACTAATGCTATTCGGATGTCATTTGTGGTAGTTTATTTTAATTCAACTGAAGAATTAAGTTTAAAAACATACAGTCCATTCAATTATCTTTCATTTGATACCTCATTTTGTCTTACAAACCCAACAATAATATTTTAAATAGTTTTTTAATCCCAACCTCTCACTTCTGGCACCCAGGTACGAATAGCCACTTCGTAAAATTAATAAGATAAGATTAAAGATAAACATAAACACATGACTTCTTTGAAGACTATAACTTATAACTATACTCAACTCTTATGATGTACTGTCTATATAATAAGACTTTCTTTCCTAACCAGAGATTCTGATCTAGTCTAATAAAAATAATACAATTATAATTAAATTTATCAAAATCAAAGGGTTACCCGTACTTTCCATTTCAATGGCATTAACTTACAAAGATCAAAGATTCATCATCACAGATACATAAAAATATGTCACACCCACAGCCTTTGACAATGAAAAATTCCGCAGACTTTCACAAAGTCAAAGGTTCTAACTCTAACAAGGTGCACCACACGCACCAAAGACATACAATATAACTATAACAACCAAGGAGGTGCAACAATTTTTATTTATTAAATTACAAATTACTACTACTACATCTACTCTTACATTATTTCATATTGTATAGTATATTAGTATATAACATATTAATTGAGTACGGCTACTCATATTTATTTATACTACTGATTCAGACTAGAACAAGACAGAATGATGTCAGTATAATAATATTATAAAATATTGTACTCTGTATAAAATCGATATTATTGTTTTAATACTATAGACCTAAACATAAGTGCCAATTACAAATACTGGGATCTTTTTGTGTGACTTTAACAAGGAACCTATCCAAGTCCAAGGATACTTGCTTTTGCTTCATTTACAATATGAGGATTTCACAGCTTTATTAATAACATACATTGCTACTGCTACTATAGCCTGATTCAGGTTGTGCTTTTATTTTTTAGTACAATAATGTATAAACTTAAGAAAAACAAAATAGAAATCATGAAAAATATATATATAAATTATAATTTTTAATGTCTTAAAACAAAAATGGTATTATCTGTTTCTTTAAAATATTGCTTTATAATACTTTACAGGAGCAGGATGTCAGACTTTAGAGTGAACTCACTTTGGGCAACGATTGGCCTTCCTTTAGGTATCTTATCTTTTATTGTTTACCTGATCAGTAGAAAGAAGAAGGAACAAGTAAAAGACAAAGTTGTTTTCATAACAGGAGCTTCTTCTGGTTTAGGAGAAGGTTTGTTCATTGTTTTGTGTTTACAGAATTGTTTTAAAATGTTGCTGAAAATAAATAGAGGCTTGAACTGTTCCAAGAGTGTGAATGAACACAGAAAAAAGTCATATGGAGTGCGCTCTTTTGAAGCGGTAGCGCCAAAGTTATGGAATATTTTACCTCCATCTTTGAGGAGCATTGAAAAGGACAAAAAATCATTTAGGAAACATTTAAAGACTTTTTTGTTTAATAGATTTGATGAAACCAGAGCGCAGTGAGCATGCTAAAGTAGCATGGATACCAGCGCTATAGAAGTATCCAATCGATCAATCAATCAATACAATTTAATTTAATTAAAAACTGAACGCAAAGTATTTTTTGATATTTATTTTATTTAACCTTTTCCTGAATTTTCTGGACATTGACAAAAATCATGATTAAAAGACACAAACTATTAAAAGACACACAAACTTTCTGAATAGTGGTATGTAATCACTCTTTAAAAAAAAACTCTTATAAGTTTCATACAGTGGCAGTTCTTTTCAACTTTATAATGGCGTCCACTAGCTGCTGCTGAAGAACAATACTATTGGTAGCTCTTATAAATTCTTCTACTGATCACTGCTTAGAATTTGTTTGTTATTGTACTTCCACAAGTGTGATAATTTTTTGGCTCTAAAATCATGCAATACAACATGTAGCAATGTAGCAATATTATTTTTTTCTTTTATTTGAATTTTTAACAGAATTCAAAGAAATATATTGGAATTTAAAATATTTCATATATTTTAACATTTACAGCATGTGCAGAAGTGTTTTATGATGCTGGTTGTAAAATAATTCTATCTGGCAGGCAAGTAAAAAAGCTTATGGATTTGAAAGATCGTCTAATGAAAAAGCAGGTCAATATATCAAACAAGCTTATTTAATGTATAGGTATGAGAAATACATTTTTAACTAACAGATTGTGATAGAAGTTACCACTAGATTTGATTTTGCCTTCAAACTTTAAGTATTTGTAGTAGAGGCAAAGAGATTGTTTTTTCGATAATTTAAAATTAAAGTTTATTTTAGTCTTGATATTTAACATCATTTCCAGAGAGCTGGATGTCATAATCCAGCTATTGTGAGTATTGACCTAGAGAATCTTTCAAGCATTCCAAGTAAAGTCAACCAGGCCATTGCTGCATTTGGCCATATTGACATACTCATAAACAATGCTGGTATGAGTTATCGTGGAAATGCTTCCGAGACCACACTAGATGTGGACAAGAAACTAATGACTGTTAATTACTTTGGCCACATTGAAATTACTAAAGGTAATCAGTAAGTTTGAATTGTCATATTATTTTGTTTGCTTTTTTTGTCAGGAACTCATAATTATAAGGTGCTTTCTTACATGTAAAGGAAGGGTTCCTATTTATTTACTGCTTCAATCATTATGCCAATTTTTGGAACCCATTATTTGATTCATCACAGGGATTAGTTTGTTCAGATTTTATTTTGTACTTTGAATATTTGTTTGAAATAAATGTTTTATCATTTAGTAATGCTAATAAAAATCTAACAGGATGAAATGTACAGAAAAAATGTTTCAAGTACAGAGAACAAACATTTATATTTAATATTTATATTTAATAATTTATTCACATCATTCAAATATCAATTGATTTAGAAATGACGAGGTTAAAAAGAGAGTGAAAGAAGATAAAGCATTTTTAAAATTTTAATTAGTCAGTTAAATATTTTACTTTCCTACATTTTCTTAAAATAGTAAGCATATCAATACACAATTTTATTTTGTTATACGTCAGTCGATTCATGAACTAAAAAATGATTATTCTTTAAAATTTTCAACAGCTGTTCTTCCTCAAATGATCCGACAAGGGGATGGCCAAATCGTAACTATCAGCAGTATTCAAGGAAGAATAGCAATACCACATAGATCTGCCTGTTAGTCTATCTTTATTTAAGGAAATGTTCATTATACTATAGTTAAAAAAAAATCCTTTTGGTTTACTATTAATATATTTAAATAATCATTTACATTTATTGCTTATATTACTAAACACTTCATATGTTACCTAATTTGCTGATGGTAACATAGCATTATAATATACTACTATAATTTAACATTTCTCCAATGTTTTACTCTTTTTTTTTATCATTAGGTCGTACAGAAACCTTTGTCGCCTCTTTTCTCTATTACAAAATTCTTTATATAACAGATCTCATAAACTCTTTATGTAACTTGTAACATAATGATTGCTCATAAATACTGAACATAAATTGTTAATCATTGTCAACAGATGCAGCATCTAAGCATGCACTACAAGCTTACTTTGATAGTCTGAGAGCAGAGCTGTCTGAACATAATATCAATGTCTGTGTTGTTAGTCCACATTATATCAGCACCAATTTGTCTCTCAATGCACTCACAGGTTCTGGAACACCTTATGGCAGTAAGTTATCTTTGAAAATTTCTTCAACTATAAATTAAGGTATAACAAAAAAATTCTTCAGTTATAGCAGTACCAATAAATCAAAGGTGAGATGTTTGTTAATAATACATTGTTCTAGGGTGGGGAAGAGGACTGATGATAATGAGTTGAATTATGTAGAAGAGTTGGGGTGGGGGGAAGGCTAGAGGGGCAATTAGAGGAGTGGTTGGACTGTGAAGCAGTGAAGGATGAGGGAAAAAATGAAATATGTCAGCCCTAGTTAAATAGAGTAAATGACAGAATTGGTGAGAGAGATCAGTTACAAAATCTAATGGCACACTGCATCCTTGAAATGCATTCAGCTCACATCTTATAAATGTAAAGTTGCCTAGCAAAATAGCTCAAAGAAAAATTATCAAATGTAAAAATATTTTTCCTAATACTAACAGAGATGGACAAGACCACAGAGACAGGGCTACAACCAGAATATGTTGCTTATCAAATACTAGACTGTGTACAACACAAAACCAAAGAATTAACCATAGCACCATTCTATGTTAAATTTATAATTTCTTTAAGAGCCCTTGCACCTTGGCTTTATTTTAAAATAATGGCACATCGGGCACAGAGGGAACAAGCTGAATTTAATAAAACCATTTAAATATTCAAATGTATTCAATCTGTTGGACTTTTTTAATACCAGGAGGAAGGCGCACACCATATTTTTGGTCCAATTGTAAATTAAATCATGCTTCAATTTAATACCCAGAATAAATTTTATAGAAATTTGTTTGTCTCTGATTTCTAGCTTTTAAATAATGTGTTCTTTTTTTTTGTTGCTTTTAAATAATTTTGTCACTGTTTATCACAATATTTCTTGTATATCATTAGCATACTAATACATATAAAATTTATGTGCACATTAGAAGACCAGACATATTTGTTGATAATAATACTATCACTATCATTATATAATAAAAATAACTTACTTTATTATTTTATTTTTATATAGAAAAAGTAATGAAAAACATATGGGTTAGAATACTCAGTAAATGTGAAAATAAATATTCATTGAATTGAGGCTTATTTTTATGTAATTAAATTAATTAATAGCATTTAAACTAATTTTAATTAGGGAGGAATATCAATTAGGTCCCAAATTTCCCAGTTTTTCAAAGCTGCTACTAGGCCTAATTTGTCCTGAGCTACTAAGGAATGGGAATTTTATTTGTACACTGCCGGTATCCAAAAACCCTCAAAATCAAATGGGAGCACAAGGTCCCAGACACCAAGGTATTCTCACAAGCAGGTCTCCCCAGAATATACACCTTATTAAGGCGGTACATTTTGCAATTAAATGTCAGACAACTGCTTGTCCAAAAGAATATTTTTATTTGAACTCGAACATGGCAAACTTTTAAAGACTTGTGCTCCTCCCTAAAAAAGGCTCAATGCAACATGAACAGCTGCTGCAGAGCACAAAAGATAAGCCAGAAATGCCATAGTCCTCTGTAATTAGTGTAATGGAGTTCTTCAATCCATCTTCTGCACAAGAAGTGCCAGAATCAGCCATTCACTCAGAAAGATTCAGCCCCAACACCAATCCTATGTTTATAATGGTTATGATCAATTTTTGATGGACTAACAGTTACACACTTGATGTGCTGTGTATAAAAATTGCTGAACTGTAATTTATATAAAAAAAATAAGTTGTATACAAAATGTGTGTTACGTAATTTTAAAAAAAATTTATTATTATCAGTGGCAGTTATAATTTCTTCCGATATGTTTTCAAGTTTTCACAATTATTCCTTTATATTGTCATAACCATAGTTTTTCTTTAGACACTAAATTTCATGAATAAAAAAGGTATAAGCATAGTTTTTTAATGTCCATGTAAAGTAAAGAAATCAATTTATTTCACCTTAAGTAGTATGTTAATTTTTTTAATGATATGTATTACAAGACTCAAAAAGCAATTAAAGAGGAGATTGTAATAATTAAATGGAACAGAGCATGGCATTTATTTCAGAATACCATTCACAGTTCATGCTTGTAAATATGTCTAAGTCATATTTGCGTTGAGTGGGAACACAATTATTACAACTGTACCGGTACTGCATATCATAATATCAACATCATTTTTTGTTGTATTTTTTTTAATACCTAAGGCACACTTTGGCAATTACACCATTTTAATTTTTAAAAATAGTTAATTATGGTAATTAATTTTTACACTGATACGATCCTTTTATTGATCAAAACAAATGGAAATGTTTCTTGATTACAAATAATAAACATTGTACATTTACATTTTCAGCACAAAAATAAATAATTATATATTTTAATAAAGTCGAAATTTTCCAGCTAAAACAATGTAAACACAAGACATCTACATTAAATTCATTAAATTATTTCTCTAGTGTAAAAAACAGCCATTCAGTGAACTCTCATAATAATAGGAATAGGAACTTAATTAGTGATCATTTAGATTTTTTGACCTGTAGGCGAGCACACTGGTAAATTTGTACACATTACCGTACTAATTTTTATATCTTTCAGTCCTTCCATTAAGTAAAGAATTTGTCCTGAACAGATCTTAAGTATCTGTGATGATGTATTATCCAAAATTTGTTTACTTTTATAATAACATTTTTCTTCAAATATTTCTTCATGAGATGGATGTTAAGTTTGTGTGATGTTTCTTGATTAGTCTGATGATGAATTTCCACACCAGCAGGTAATACCGGTATTGAAATTAAGTAGATTTCCAATTGTTGCACTGTAGAATAAGTTAATAACTTGTTTGTTTACACCGAAATTGAACAGTTTTTTAAAGTTTTTTAAGATAGAAAAGTCTTTCGTAAAATTTTTATGAAGCATTTGCCATGTTAGCTTATTATTATTGGTGACACCTAAGTACTTATATGTCTCAATTTTCTCTACACTTTGATTTTTTATGTTGAGATCTATAATATGGTGTTTCCCCCCCACCCCCCGGAAATCAACCATCATTTCCTTTGTTTTTGAGACATTCAGCTGGAGAAAATTTTCGTAGCACCAATTGATAAATCTTGTAACTAAGTTGCGGTATAACTTTATAGTATAGGCAAATTTTATGATTGGTACGGTGTTGCTTGGGTTCTGAATATCATTGGTACATACTGTATACAGAACAGAGGAGAGAATGCAACCTTGTGGCGCCCCGGTGCTTTTTCTCTGGTTAGAGATAATTAATCATTCACCTTGACATATTGTGAACTATTTGTTAAAAAGTTCAGTACCGGTATCCAAGCTTGAATATTTGAATTTACACCTAACAAGGAAAGCTTTTTAATCATACGGTGTTGTTGAATAGTGCTAAATGCTGATAAGTTTAAGAAAAGAACGCTTAGCATATATTTAGGGCTGTTCAGGTGATGGTAAATTCCCTCCAACGATAATAATAAGATAGCATCCCTCGTGCTTCTGGCAGATTTATAAGCAAATTGGTGGGGGTCAAGTTTTTGCTGTACTTTGTTCAAAATTTGTTTCTCAAAACATTTAATTACAATAGAATAAGTGCAACAGGTTGTAAGTGTAAATCGTTATTGCAAGTTACCTTATTTTTCTTTGGAATTGGTATAATTTCTGAAGTTTTCCAAACCTTTGGTATAGTGTGAGTGAGTTACATAAGATTGATTAAATATGTCAAAAGCTGTAGGAGAGCTGCTCTGAGCATAGCTTAACAAGCCGACCACTTAATTTGTCTGGCTCTGAGGCCTTGGCTGCAATCGTTTATTTAAATACTGGTACTGGTAACAACATCACATCCTGTTCAGTGAACAAGAAAGTATCATCCTGTGTAATACTGCTATCTTTAAATTTAAATGAATTCATCATTTCAATGTGTACACTTCTGAAATCAAGACAAAGGTTTGTAGTTTAATACTTCGATTGTTTTTTTTGGAATGGTTTTGTCTACACAGAACCACTTATTATAAGAGTTGACAGTGTTTGTTAGCTCATCAATGTCCGGGCAAGTGTTTATAAACATATCCCAATCTGTACTTTCCATGCAGCAATGACGTTTATCTATCGCCTCATTCATCGACAGTTCAATAGTTTTTGTTGTTTTTAAACCGGTTTGTAGCATGACATTAGGCGGACCTTCCTAGGGGAAATAAACCAGGAGATTTGTAAGCCTTTTTATGTTATTGGTACCGTAACACATATCTAGCGTTTGGTCTTGTTGTGTGGGGCAAGTAATGTACGGTTAGTTATAAAATTAAATAAATGCTTGAGCAAAATATTGTAATCATTATTGCTATACTATATAATACAATAATGCACATTTAAAATTTAACATCAATCCCAAGTTTTAAGGATTCTGTGCCGGGCAACTGTGCTCTGAAAATTGGATATGTTTCCAAATATTTAATGCTTCCTTAATTCAAATATTTTTAAAAGATCCACTTGAGTAACTTCTATAATTATTGTTATATGAAATTGTTTTAAAGCAGGCTTAAAAGTTAAAACTTCATGCTTCCATTATATGATAAATCCAAATTAGCTCCAAAAAAAGGTAAATACAAGCCTTTTTCAAATTAAACAAAAATATTTAATGCCTTTTAAATTACAATATATATATTTTTTTAAATGTTGGCAAAATTAAATTTAACTATAATTGTGTTTATAAATAATTGGTTCAAATAAATCTCTGCACCAGTACTGATCATCATTTAACAGTTATCCACCTATGCTAAGACTTGGATCAAAGGAACAAAAAGACCACACAGGATGATCATCGTAGCTGTAAAACTATGGCCTTTAAAATAGAGTCCTGGCTGTTGATGTTTCTATTGTAGTTGTAGAGAAGTAATATTGCAAAAAATATTGTTTTTACTAAATTTAAAAAAATACATCTTTCTACGGTACTCTACTATGTCACCAAAAGGACAATACATCAACTACAAATATTCAAATTTTCTTTGCCTTGATTTCATAAAATGGGTAAATTATAAAAATTTAAAATAATTTGGTTAAACATAAAAATAATCTAATCTAGGAATTACAAATACCATTTGTAAATCTTAAAAAAACAAAATGAACCAGCACCTATAGCTAAAATATTTTGTAGAACTTTTCTTCTTGAATCGTCTTTGCGAACTAATACCACAGGCGTTGTCGTTGTCAATGTGTGAACTGGTAATTTAGGAACTTTCATGAGGTCGTATTCAACTTGATATTTGCAACATGGGTCAAACTGCCAAGACACTGCATACACTCCGGCACAAACCACACTAACAAATCCCATGGGTAAAAATATGATGCCTTTATTAGGCCACACAAATCCACTGACTAGACATCCAAAACCAGATAACACAGCAGTTTTGTGTAGACAATTGCCACAGGCAATCCACCGTGCCGTGTCATCGCCAAGTCTGGCAGGTTCGACAATTATTGTCTGTGCTTTTGTTTCCAGAGCTCTGTCCAATTCCACTTCAAATTCCTCTGTTGAGTATTCATGCTCATAGATCTCTCTGATAATAACAATATCTTGTGGCATCTGGAGCCTGATGAAAACAGATCACATTTCATTTTTATCAGAATGTCAAAAGTTATATATATATATCCTTGTTTTAAAAAAATTCCAGCAATCTATCACTAACATTATACCTTTTTATTATCAAATAACTTATGTTGTTTTTAAAAAAATCACATTCGAAGTACTATTTTCAATTCTTATATTAACATAGGCACAAAAAAAATATCTTTATTCCCAAGATGTTAGGAAATCATCCAAGTTTACTAGCCCTTAAAATAGTCAGTAAACCTACATATCTATACCGGTACTTAGACTACCTGTAGTGATAAGGAATCGACAATCATTTGTTTTAGACTGGAGCCTTTTAATAAATTAAATCTGCTATGATATGAACTATAATATTCAATTAAGGAAGCCTCTTCCTGGAACAGGTTGTAATAGCAAATAAGCACAAAACAACTTGAAGTAATATTTTACTTTGATATTTTAATCCTAGAACTGCCAAGTGCATTTTTCTGTAGTTGGAAGTGTCAAGCCATTTTTAAAAGCATTTTCATATGCTTGTAAAAAATGACAAAATCCCTCCTTAAATTTAAATGAATCCAGAAGCCTTCACAAGTACCATATAAATTTTATGTAAGTACATTGGCATTGGACAAGGTATCTTATGGAATGAAAAGACTTTGTTTTATATCATGTATGCTGATACTGACCTTGACCTTTAAAGAGTGAGTAAAATTTTACTACTCAACTTCTCCATAATTGTTCAAAGTACTGGTATAATAAAAAATAAAATTAAGTTTATGAGATACTAGATGCAATATTCTTCCATAAAATGTCAAGTTATAGGTACTTATATTGAAAATTATCAATATAATATTGGTGCATTTTTTTCATTCACTGCCTACAAATTTTTGGGGGGAAAGCAAGAAATGGGTTCAAAAATTCCTTTTCAATTTAAGTTATTAAAATCCATTTCATATTAGTTAATGCTCCAGAATATATGCAAACATAAATGTTTTTAAAATTCTTTTGGGTAGGTCTTTGGTGTCCAAAATATCTGATTGATTATGTCACCATATTGCTGCTAGAACTAATTAATACTGTCATTACTAGTATGTGGAAGATCTCTGAAACCATTGCTTTCATTTTAATCCATTTAAAATAATACCAATAAAGAAAGACTTGATTTTGCAATCTAGAGGGGGCCCTGTCCAGCATCAGACATGGCGGTACAAAAACATTAAGCAAAATACAAAACCCGAAAAATCCCTTTAAAAAAAGGCCTGATAAAGCATGTTAACGTGTAGATAAAAAGGTAAATAGGAATCAAACTCATTTATATGGAAAGATTTCCCCTTAAAAAATTTCATCTGCATTTTTATTGATGATTTTGCCTGCTATTAAACTTAAATCGTTAGTGACACCACAGAACAGAAAGGGGTATAACAGCTGATGATTGGCTGTTATCAGTTATATTTTAGGGTTAAATGTAGACTACTAATTACATTAAAACAAATAAAAGCATTATTAATTTCTTTATTCACTCGTTTTATATAAAAATTAATGTTAATCAAAAGAGTCTCATTTATTCATTCAAAGTCAAAGCAGTATTGCTGACTGCTATGACAGGCAGCATGTCACGAGGAGAGTCAAGAAAAAAAATTCCCTCTCTCAAAGGCTATCAACTTTCTCTTAATCAATTAAAATATGTTTTTTATTAAATTTAATTTATAAATGGTTATTGTCCTGGCTTATTTAGGAGTAGAAGCTTTTTATAGTAGGCCTATTAATTTAGAAAATTCATTTTATTCCTTAGGCTTAATCAATATTTAAATCAAATGTAACTTTGTTTACCGAGTACGGAGTCCTCAGTTACAGAACAGTAGCCCCTACAGTAAAATGGTAAAATCAAATTATATAAGACCTACTAAGTAGGGACGCTATCTATCCATATAATAATATAAATATATCTGACTAAGTGGGGTAAACAATAGGTTTAGGACTACGGTACTAAATACAAATAATATATAATATATTACTAGTATTAGTTTTAACATTAGCTTTAACTCACTTTGGTTTGCTAAATGCTTAATTGACTTAGGAATTTGCAAACCAATAATAAAATCAAACTCATTGTCAGTGTCAAACTAACTAATTAGTTAAATAGCTTAACTAGTTGTCTTTCTAATTCCTAAGTTCAAGCCCATACATAACAATACATAGTTAGCACCAGGGGTCCTCAATTTTTAATCAGGGCTCCGGTTCCCCATCCCTGAGACAATGTTGGGGACCGGTCAATCGCTACTTGATAGAAAAAAGGAACAAATTCTTATGCATACTGCAAGTCTTGTTTGTAGTGGGGGGAAAAAAACAGGAAAAGACAATTACATTTTTAAAATGAAGGACAATTTTTTAATCAGCATGATAAACTTTTTAGTAATTCAATTAGGTGTATGGGGCTGCTTTTTGCTAAAACAAAAGAGATGGTCAATGTCTGGTTCCAAATTTATCACTGCTTTCCAGGGACTGGTACGTTGACCTGTATCCGGAAATTTGATCGAAAGAAATTTCGTCGACGGAAATTTGATCGAACGGAAATATGGTCGAATCTTTTTTTTAGTTTACACGTTAAAATTTTGACACAAATTTCTTTTTGAACCCATTATTTTGTTTTAATGTATAGTATAGTGCGTTCAAAAAGAAATTTGACGAAAATTTTAACGTGTGAACTGAAAAAAAGATTCAACCAAATTTCCGTTCGATCAAATTTCCGTCTATCAATTTTCTGTCGACGAAATTTCTTTCGATCAAATTTCCGGTAACCACGTTGACCAGATGGGCCCGGTATCTGGCCTACAGGCCAAAGTTTGATGACACTCTGCTACACTATCACAAATATCATCAGTACAGTCTACCTACACTCAAAATGCTGTCTCAGTAACATGTCATTGCGATAATGATATACCGGGGAGTGTCTTTTACTACAAATTATTCTGGTTAACACTAGCAACTACTTCTCTTCCCTAGTTGTGTTATTAGGTAATCTACATCTCAAGCGTCAGTAATGAAAAAATCACGTTGTTCTGGTTTGAAGTGCTATTTCAACGTATATTCTTTTATTGAAGTCAGTTAATAATACAGTACAGAACAGTGGAAATAGGGTGTCCCTGTATAGAAAGAGAGAGGGTGCTGTTTTAATGTTCAAGTGCCAGACCGACATACAATCACATTAGAGGAATTGGAATGCATTGAGAGATATGACAGGCTTACATATTGAATTGGAGTGGGCAGCTTAAACAAACATAAACCAGATATGGCACAGAATCTATGAATACTCTGTTGTGGTCCATCAACAAAATTTTGTTGATCCAAATGACGCTGGTGTCCACACATAGAATATTTAAAACGTGGATGCATGCTAAGCGCAAACTGAATAGACAGTTTTGCTCGAGCCGTGATCTTTTCCCTTCCTATTTGCATGAGTTCATGTTCCGTGACCGTTTTCATGGTGATATTTTTAAAAACTTCATTGCTACCTTGAGAGAGACATATGCATAATCTCAAACTCTGTTGCCTTTACATTCATTTAATTGTTTAAATTTGCCACAAATAAATTTTTTTTAAATTGTTTCAATTTTATATTTTAAAAATGTTGTCTTGATTGTTTATATATGAATATGCGCTGAAATGAATATGTTCACTGTCAATGTTATAAAAATAATTTCCATCTATTTGGACTTGGATCAATAAAAGAATAAGTAAGCGTTTAAAATAGCACTTCAAACCAGAACTAGAACTAGAACAGGATTTTTCCATAACCAAGGCTGAATATTTATAATAATAATAAGTGAGTGTGAGATGCTGACTCAGCTATGTCGCCTATGTTACTATGTATGTGAGTGACTGTCAAGTCAAGTCTTATTGAAAAGTTATTCAATATTGAGAGCAATTTTTAGTAAAAAGCCCCACTCAATGTAGAGTAGGCCTACCAGACTACTGTACTGTTGTAGCACACACCATTAGACAAATTTTGTAAGATCTGTTTTAATATTAGTAGTACAGTACTGAGTAATAATTAGTAATGAAATAATGTCAGTCACTTGAGTCTCTCACTCACAGTCAGTCAATGTATTTATTAAAAATTAAAAGTGTTACTTTAGTGATTAGTGTATTTGGAGGCAAAAGAACAGTAGACAGATCTTATTAAATTTAAGACTATGATAAGAACAGTAGATATTTTAGACTATGAAGCTCCCGTATTAATTACTTGATAATAAATAGTGGTAAATCATACTTTGATCTCAAATGATCTGTTTCAAAAAGTCAGCTACATAAGATCCAAATTTTATCTTTGAAAATTAAAATTTGACCGACACCAAACGAGGAGTTGGGTAACTGTATGAAAAAATTCTACTTCTTCTACAAGAGATTCAAGTTTATTAAGGGAAGTCAATCTGATTATTAGTCTCGCTCACGCCCCCTTTATTTTCAGGAAGGTGTAAATACCACCTTTGTTTACGCTTGTTTTAAGTGGATCGTTTGCATTTATAGAACTAAAAAATATTGCCCAGTCATAATAATAAAAAATCTTTTTTATAAGTTATAATATACAAAAAGGTGAGATGTATTGTAGATAAGTTACATAGTAAGTATTTATTTTAGATTTAGTAAAATTCATCGGTCGGATAATTCAGTCAATATTGACAATTATGACAATTATTTAATTTACAAAACAATGAATTCTGAATGGATTTTTAATTATTAATGAATTAATTGACTTAGGCTTAAATTAAATGACAAGAAATAATATTAAAAAAACAAACAATGGGCTCATTCAGACTATTGGTGCCATTATCATTAGCCTTCATTGACATTAGGCATTAGGGATACATTTAAATTTAGGGTTCAGGTTAGGTTTAGTGAGTAAGTGACAGTGAATTATAAAAGTTCAGGGTTGTGGCAACCAAAATCGCAGCCGTATGATATGTCATGGCACTAATTGTCTGAATTTACCAAACAATGTTTTGTAGTTCAAAATTTACTTTTAAAGCAATGGTCTGAATGGTGAATGATTCAGCCCCTGAATCATTTTGAGCCTGATAATCCCCTTTCCTAATAATTATCACAATTATTGAATTAATCATAATTAATGTAATAAGGTAATCACAGCAATCATAATTAATGCTATACTTTAAGTTTAGATTTGACACAGCAGTTCTACTGTGACCTTCCTTCAAAATCAATTTAAATTAAATTATTTATTTATAATTTGCTTCCTCTTTGTTTTTATCCCTCTACAATGGCTAACAGTCACATTCATAATTCAATAATAATAGTAACACAATAACAGTAACTATCACTTCTGACTTATTATGATTTATCATGTTCTTGGAAAAACGCAGAGCCCTACACTCAAACAAAAAGCCCAGTCTCTGTTCAAAATTCTGACAACAACATACACTCAAGAACCTATACCTACACACCTCACAGTTATTCTGACCACAAGATGAATGAATGAATCACTGAATGCCTTGCTACTGACCAACAAAAACTCAAGACAAAAACAATATGTGCAAAGTAATCAAAACAAATTTCCATTTATTTTGTTCAAAATATTCTGTCCCTATTCGGAGCAGCTTAAGGCATAGCTCTTTGATGGCATTAGCAAGCATATTACATGCATGCCACATCTTTTGGGTGTCACCATAACCTAGACTAACTCCATCACTTCTCAGTATCCGGCACTCTGCTAGCAAGGGCACAACTGTCTCTGTGGCCTGCCTAGAGTGGTGGCAGCTTTGATGCAGAAGAGAATTGTCTGTCTTTAACCCATATCCAGAAATTTGTTTAAATGAAATTTGGTGGACTGATTGATAGATGGAAGTTTTGTCAAACTGAAATTTGGCAGAATGGAATTTTGGTCTAACGGAAATTTATTCAAAGAATGTCTATTGTTAAAAAGTGAACCGACGAATTGCCTCTTCTTTAAATCCTTTTGAATTTCAAAATTTGAATTTCAAAAAAAGCTTTAGTCTTATATCCAGAGTTGACTAATTGACATTTAGTCACACTTTTCATCATGCCAGGATTTTTTAAGGCACAAATTGTTCAGCATTTTTCAACCATTAATATTCTAAAAATTACATTAGGAGAATCAAATCTAAAATCAAGGTGGACATTTTCTTCCATTGGCCTATTTTAATAATTTGTGATAGAAATTAAATAATGTTTCAGGTAAAAAGTCATGACAATTTTATACAGTTGTGTAGCCAGAGGTACCAATGTCCTGTGCTCCAATCAGACAGGGAATGGTAATTTCCCAGAAACTTTACATTCTATGCTTCCTAACATTCCAACACAGAGTGATGGAAAGAAAACTTATACATCTAACAAGTTAGTATCAGTTTTGTTCATTTTCATAATGATCTTTTTCAGCTTATATTAAATAGCAGATTTATTGAATATGATCTTGTGAATTCAAATTATGATTTTTTATGTGAGCATTACATATGAAGTTCATTGTTTCTGGTATCTCAGAAACCAAATAAAAATTTTATAAATTAATAATTGTCACATGCCCTTTCAAAGCATTTATAAATAAAATATGCAGTAGTACTTTTTAGTCATCAATATCAAGCTATGTTTTTCAATACTAAGGGTTTCACATTGTTATTTTGAGGCTAGATTTAAATATTTGATAAGTTTTTTTGCACTATTTAAAATTAATTTCCTCAATGATGTAATATGTCATAGGCATAAATAAATTTGTTAGCCAAACTTTGACTTATTCAAGGGCGAAAAAAAATAAAAGAAGTGCAACGACTCAGAAAATCTGATTAGCTCCTCTGCAAATTGTACTTTATGGTAAAATTAACATGCTGTTTTTTTCCAGCTTTGAATTTCACTGCTTGATAGAGAATGGCATCCTTTATGTATGTGCCACAAACAGTGGTGTCAGCAAGCAGCAGCCTTATGGTTTTTTGACTGAGGTAATGTTATATTCAATCAAGTTTATAAAACCAGAAACAAAATTGATGACTCAAACACATGTTGTTAGATTCCAACTTTGAATCAGTAGACACCTCTGATCCTGGCATCAGAGAAGTAGAAAAATAAGGCAAAATAAAAAAGAAACATAATGTTAGTGATCTTGATAAACAACCACACAAAACAAGAATCGGATGGGTTCCAGTTTGTTCACAAAGTAAGAGATAGTATAGCTACACAAGAAGGATTTTGGTCTGACATATTAGTTATTTTGTAGTGTTAGTTATCAAGTTTTAATTTAAAGTGTGTTTCTTATTTCCTCATTTTTGCAACATGATCGCAGTCTTCCATTTTTCTACTGACTTAGAGAAATGACTTACTGCATGAACTGCTATCACTTAAAAAATTTTTATTGAGTGTAAAACCATTCAAAAAAAAAATTTTCATTGACTATAACACTGCATGTTTGTTTTACAAATCATATTCCCACATTTATCTGCAAGCCCCAGTTACAGAAGTTTCTGTTTGTATTTTTATTAAAATTAAAGGAATATTATTATTTTAAAAAATATAATTAACAAATGTTTGTATTAATATAATATTGGAAGGCACTTACAAGTTTTGAATAATTGATATGGTAATATTGTGTGTGCATTGTTGTATTTTATAAGAAAATTTGGTGAGAAAATAAAACACAATAGTTTATATCCAAATTTTATTTTAGGTTATCCTTACAAATTCTTTCTAATATGATTCAGATAAAGAAGCGATTTCAGTCAGGGGCGTTAGCCGGTCGGGCAATAACAGCATCGGCTGGAGACTTAGACAGGGATTTTAACTTTGTCTTATCACAGCAAATGGTGAGTCTTTTCACTAATAATTATATGTTAAACTTGGTATAAAAGCCAGAATATTTGTAAAGCGTTTTCATCTAGTCAGCATTTAAAACAAAAAAATAATCTATAATTAAAAACTACAGCCACACAATGTGATATCACTGTTAGTTCTTTTAAATTAAATAGATAACAAAATGTAAAGCAGTAAAAATAAATCCACAAGTCCTACTACAAAACATGCAGAACTTTGAAATGAGATGCAGACTCTGAGACAAGGGTCAGATAAAAGCAGAGATAGAAGATGACCAAGGCAATTTTTTACTTGAAAAATAGCCTTGATTTGAGCTTTATTTTTTTGAAAGTGAGGGTGAGGTGCTCCATACGTCAGTCTCACTCTCTCATCCTTGCCTATATGACCCAATGGCAAGACTTAATCTAGATGACTGGATGCAGTAGATGACCAGCAGTTGGTGTGTGTGTTTCACTGTACTCTGTATAAGTTCTTTGTTGCAAGAGTTGCCAGAATTTTCATTGTGTCAATGTCTTGACGCCCACAGGACTCCATCTGCGGGTTTGATTTCAGAGTTGCCATCCACCGGGGTGCTGGTGATCTTTTTGTTTGTCTAGTCGTATTCTGGGGATTGAACTCCAGTCAGCTAGCTTGGGATTGACCACTCAGCCCCCCACATAAAAACCTACCACACAAAAGGCTGATGTAATGTTCCAGAAACTAAATTAACAGTTATATTTACTCTTCTTCTTGTGTCTAAATGTATTTATTTGCAATGTTTTCCATTAGACATACAGCTTTTATATTTCAGGATTTTGTCAGCCGTTTGCTGGTGTGGGCTATTAGAAATACTTACCTGTGCTGTTTTATGATTAGAGTAGTGATTAGTGATAAGTGTTGTAAAGATAGAGTGATGAGAATATTAATCAGCTTTATAATAATGTTTACAGTAGTTGTTTGTTTACTTAAACAATAATACACTCATTCACATATGGTGATTAGGGAAAAAGTCCCCTGACCTCCTGACCCACTTTTCCCATGTCTATACTAAGCCTTTGAAAGCCACTGCTTCTGAATGAATGTAAAAATAGATTTGTTGATATTCAGAAAATGGTGTATCCCCAAGCAAATGTTTATTTCACAGCTGTCATTGATCTCTCCATGTTTTAATGTTTTCTAGGAAAAATACTCGCAGCCAGGGGCGGGTGCCAACCAAGCAGTGGCAACCATCCAGGCACAGATTGATGGGGTCAAAGATGTCATGACCCAAAACATTGAAAAAGTTCTACAGCGCGGAGAGAGGCTGGAGGATTTGATGGACAAAAGTGAGGAACTGGAGGCAGGGGTCAGTACATTTGATTATGGCATGTTTATGACATTCTATACAATTTTCTGATATCTATTCTACTAATGTATGCCTCCTATTTAGCTATTGTGTGACATCTATTCCAAAAATTGTATGACATTTATTTAACAATTGTTAAACATCTATTAAACACTAGTTTAATATATTATACACATTTTTATGACAGATATCATACAAATTTATAACATTATTCAAGGTTATGACATCTAGTATACAAGGTTTTACATCTGTTATACAAAATTTGACATCTATTGTACAAAATAGTCACATCTTCTTCACAAGTTAACCACCACGTTGTTATCAATGAATGCCAATGACCTGTCTCAAATATTAAAAAATACACTTTTTTTTTTGTTCAGGCGTCGTCCTTCCAGAAAACAGCAAGAAAAATACAAAAGCGTTACTGGTGGAGAAACAAAAAGATGACACTCATCCTAGCATGTGTCGTGTTTGTGATCCTGTTTATTATTTTGATGATCATCTTGTACTACACTGGAGTCCTCACACCTGGCAGCAGTGATGGTGACAGCAAGGGAACAACCACAGTCAAACCTTGAGAACATCAGGTATTAGTTCATTGTAACACATCATTGAAACATTTCATGCAGTCAAAGTAAACACAGCTTCATTTAGAACAGATGCTCAAGACGATTGTTGATTTTTTGTTTCTCTTTAGAAAAATGTGATACAAATTTTAGTCTGTAAACCGAATTGAGAAAATTAAATTTGGCAAGTTAAATTCAAATTATTTATTGAAAACCAGCAAATGAAACAATTTCTCACAAGGTTCTAAGGAAAAAATATATTAATTTTTGTATTTTTCTTTAAATTCATGAAAAGTCTCACACGATTTAACCACATTAATGATGAATTTTGACAATCCCCATAGATATTCTGTAGAAGTAGATTTAATTAGGAAAATGTTATGTGCATGCTAATCATGCCTAATCATTTGAAGGATCTTCAGCAAAGATTTTGCATGATAATTTGTTAAATATTGCTTACTTCATATTGTCAAAACCATTTGCTATTTCTCATCCATCCATAATAATTATTTCTTTTTTGTGACATTCTGTTGGTTATTGTTTGATAATTTAAAATAAGCTCATGAGTTAGTGTAACATTTTTCTGTCAGATGTCATTCAGTCATTCATGCATCAAATAATTTTTACGGTGCATTAGTTCTTTTTATTTCGAATAATTTTAACTGCTCCTATTCCATTACACTTTTTAATATATTTTTAGATTTATTTTTAAAAAATTAAGATGACATGAAGGAAGTCAAAATATGAGGGTTTGTGGAAGGGGTTGTAAGATAAAATAGTTTGAAAACCATTGCACTCAAGCTTACAATGTTAAATTTCAGTCAATTCATAGAAATCGCTATCAAGCAATTAGTGATTTTTTTAGTGTTTGATGAATGTCTTAATAGCCATTTTATTTCAACTATTGAGTGCATGTGTGTTTATGTGTATGTATACACATACCTGAACTCAGCAATGGCCATAATCATATACAATTTATTATGTCTATTATACTAATATTTCCTACATTACTAACTGTACGCTGACTACTGACATGACTGACTCTCCTCTGACATTACTGACTTTACACTGACATTACTCACTGTACACTGACTACACTGACATCACTGAATGTACACTGACATTACTGACTTTGCACGGACATGACTGAATGTACATTGAAATTTTATTTGTCTGTTTTTCACTTATGCAAATAATTTATCGCTATACAAAAGTCATAAAAATATTCAAAACAAGTTAGCATTGTCAGTAATTTGCTCTATTAACAACATAAATATTTGTTTGAATTTATTTAACCTTCATGCAAGGCCAGCAACGTTTAAATGTTTAATGAAAACGTTTTCCAGATAGTTAAATTTAAAGTAAAACATATCAAGTGGGCCAGCAGCAACAGAAGTTCAGAGTGATCATTTCATAAGTGATTGTTTGATCAGATCAGGAGTGATTGATCAGATCAGAAGCAATTGCTTGATTAGATCAGAAGTGATTGATTGATTAGATCAGAATTATTGATCAGATCAGAAGTGATTGATTGATTAGATCAGAAGTGATTGATCAGATCAGAAGTGATTGATCAGATCAGAAGTGATTGATCAGATCAGAAGTGATTGAGCAGGTCAGAAGTAATTGAGCAGATCAGACATGATTCGGATCATTTGTCTAATTCATTTAGGTGTAAAATAATTGTATAATTTTTTACTTCATTTTATAGTAATTCCTAATAATATATTGAGAGGGCGTTCGATCTTAATTATTTAATTTGTCCTGTGATGTGCTAAAAATGTTTAATACATGTATTTAAATTACTGACTTTAATTAATAACCACTTATTATTTTTTAGATCATCATAATTCTTAATAATTAACACATTAGCTATTTAAATGTGCTATTTAAACAATGTCATAATGTTATTTATTAAATCAGTACATTGTATTCTTTAAACAAATTATTGATCTTATACTTCAATGCTAAGAAACTTATATGTGCCTGAAAAATACACAGATGATTATTTTATATACCGTATGTTAAATGTTAACTTGATGACATTCCAGTTAATCCAACTTTTTTTTAATATGCTAAAAATCATGTTGAAATGTCCAACTTTACGTTATATTGTCCAACTTTTTTTTATATTGAATTGCCCAATTTACCTTGAATTGCCCAACTATACATTGAATTTTTCAAATGATTTATACCTACTGTTGGCACGTCTTTCTGTTTTGTGCATTTCATATTTTTAAAAAACCATAAAAGTTTACATTTTAAAATTCCTAGTACCCTTTTCTCACCCACAATTATATTAGGACTTCTCTATACACAATGTATACTCAATCCTGTTGTTATGATATTTTATATTTGCTGCGAAACTTGTGATGAATCAACATATTGATACACACTTGAAAAATATTTTTCCTTAATAATCTTGATGAGAATGACACCTTTCTGTAACATTTCATTTAAAGACCTAAACTTAATTAAAGATACAAAATTTGATTATCCATTGTTTTTTTAATAACATTATTTATATTCAAAAAAAGAAGTGCTGTGTTAGTTTGGTTATTAATTGGGATCCCAAAATGTTATAATTTTCAGAGTGCTTTTTTTAAAAGCACTCTATTTGCAGATGTTATACCGGCTAGTAAAATGGAAATTGTATAGCAAATGAGGACACTTAAAATCTATGAAGGCGAAAACGGCTTAAGCAAGTACATATAGATTAGATCCAGGTTTATATTTATCAATATGTAGCAATGGTTCTAAAAATTTTGCAGTTTACATAAATTGGTAGGACTCTTGGTCAACTCCAGGTTGAGACTCACTGATCTAGACTACTAAAAACATTTTATGTTATTTACATTCTGAACATTCCTGTAGCCTTGTTGTATCTTTATGAACTAACTTGTTTCCTACTGAACATTCCTGTAGCCTTGTTGTATCTTTATGAACTAACTTTTTTCCTATATTAACCAATAAACTTGATAACAGCCACACTGTGTTCATGTTTTCTTGTCAAGTCCATGTGGTCAATGATAACTTACTTGTGGTCACTGATAACTTACTTGTGGTCAATGATAACTTACTTGTGGTCAATGATAACTTACTTGTGGTAAATGATAACTTACTTGAGGTTAAAGATAACTTACTTGTGATGAATGATAACTTACTTGTGGTCAATGATAACTTACTTGTGGTCAATGATAACTTACTTGCAGTCAATGATAACTTACTTGAAGTGAAATATAACTTACTTGCCATCAATGATAACTTACTTGTGGTCAATGATAACTTACTTGTCATCTATGATAACTTACTTGTCATCAATGATAACTTACTTGTGGTCAATGATAACTTACTTGAGGTTAAAGATAACTTACTTGTGATGAATGATAACTTAATTGTGGTCAATGATAACTTACTTGTGGTCAATGATAACTTACTTGCAGTCAATGATAACTTACTTGTGGTCAATGATAACTTACTTGTCATCAATGATAACTTAATTGTCATCAATGATAACTTACTTGTCATCAGTGATAACTTACTTGTGGTCAATAATGAATTAGTTGTCATCAATGATAACTTACTTTTGGTCAATGATAACTTACTTGTCATCAATGATAACTTACTTGTGGTCATTGATAGCTTACTTGTGTTCAATAATAACTCTTTGTGGTCAATGAAACTTTTCTGTAAAATATTTGTATACCTTTGATATTTTGATGAATGTATGCAAAATAAATGTCTGTGTGTTCGTCTGTCGACTCCATGAAGCCAGCTCTAGTCATCTGAAGGCTACATGCAGGGTGATCGTAATGACTGATGAAGTAGGCTCTACTCATCTGTAGGCTACATGCAAGGGCTGATGCTCTCTCAGAGTGATCGTAGATGACTGATGAAGTAGGCTCTACTCATCTGTAGGCAACATGCAGGGGCTGATGCTCTCTCAGGGTGATCGCAATGACTGATGAAGTAGGCTCTACTCATCTGTAGGCTACATGCAGGGGCTGATGCTCTCTCAGGGTGATCGTAGATGACTGATGAAGTAGGCTCTACTCATCTGTAGGCTACATGCAGGGGCTGATGCTCTCTCAGGGTGATCGTAGATGACTGATGAAGTAGGCTCTACTCATCTGTAGGCTACATGCAGGGGCTGATGCTCTCTCAGGGTGATCGTAGATGACTGATGAAGTAGGCTCTACTCATCTGTAGGCTACATGCAGGGGCTGATGCTCTCTCAGGGTGATCGCAATGACTGATGAAGTAGGCTCTACTCATCTGTAGGCAACATGCAGGGGCTGATGCTCTCTCAGGGTGATCGTAGATGACTGATGAAGCCAATCCTATCACAGACATTCCATTTGGAGGAGTAAGTACTAATCAGACGTACGTTGATGCGATAGTGCCGCGGTATTTTCTAGATCAACCCTTGAGTTACCCAGCAGCTGAACTATTGACCTCGTGCAGCATACAGCTTGTGTTCAACTTTAATCCTAAGCTGTTTGCTCCCACGAGACACGGATGATCCCGAACGCCCGAAGTAAGGATTTTAGTTCGTCTTTAAAGGCACTTTGAAAATAATGTTTTTTAAAACCCCCGAGAGAATGCTGGTCAACTTTCTGTCCTCAAAATATCCGGAGAAGGGGGGAGGGGCGGGGGTCTGAGATGTGTGCGTGTTCCGTCCAGGGGAATTGGATCAAGATGATACAGACTGGGCCAGGCGAGTACTTCAATTCTGGCAACTTGTCCCCCCACATGGTGTGGAAAGCATTGTGTGAAAGTGGCTATATTGTCCTCCCACTTGGTGTGGTGTGGAAAGCTTGTGTGAAAGTGGCTATCTTGTCCTCCCACGTGGTGTGGAAAGCATTGTGTGAAAGGGGCTATATCTTGTCCTCCCACGTGGTGTGGAAAGCATTGTGTGAAAGTGGCGACCTTGTCCTCCCACTTCGCGTGGTGTGGAAAGCATTGTGTGAAAGTGACTATCTTGTCCTCCCACTTGATGTGGCGTGGAAAGCTTGTGTGAAAGTGGCTATCTTGTCCTCCCACGTGGTGTGGTGTGGAAAGCTTGTGTGAAAGTGGCTATCTTGTCCTCCCACGTGGTGTGGTGTGGAAAGCTTGTGTGAAAGTGGCTATCTTGTCCTCCCACTTGGTGTGGTGAGGAAAGCTTGTGTGAAAGTGGTTATCTTGTCCTCCCACGTGGTGTGGTGTGGAAAGCTTGTGTGAAAGTGGCTATCTTGTCCTCCCACGTGGTGTGGAAAGCTTGTGTGAAAGTGGCTATCTTGTCCTCCCACGTGGTGTGGAAAGCATTGTGTGAAAGTGGCGACCTTGTCCTCCCACTTCGCGTGGTGTGGAAAGCATTGTGTGAAAGTGACTATCTTGTCCTCCCACTTGGTGTGGTGTGGAAAGCTTGTGTGAAAGTGGCTATCTTGTCCTCCCACGTGGTGTGGAAAGCATTGTGTGAAAGTGGCGACCTTGTCCTCCCACGTGGTGTGGAAAGCATTGTGTGAAAGTGACTATCTTGTCCTCCCACATGGTGTGGAAAGCATTGTGTGAAAGTGACTATCTTGTCCTCCCACGTGGTGTGGAAAGCATTGTGTGAAAGTGACTATCTTGTCCTCCCACGTGGTGTGGAAAGCATTGTGTGAACGTGGCTCACTTTTCTTACTCGGCTCCACGTTGTTGTTTTTTTTTCAAGCAAATAATAATGTTTCACTGCATGCTGATGTGTTGTGGGAGCTCTGACAAAGCGGGGGTTCACCTTGTCGTCCATGGAACCACTTTATTGGGACAGTGAGCTGCCAAAACTGTTCACAAATTTGACCATCTTCAGTGCTACTAAGCTCTAATGGGTTGTCCAGGATCTGGCCGGTGAATAAACGAAGAGTTCGTATCAATGGAGCTTGCACTCGCAAATATTTTTGCCGTACCTTATTGAAAAAAAACAACAAACTACAACTTTGGCAAAAAATGACGCCCCTCAATACATTAAAAATAGCGCTGCCCAGGGTGATCTACTCCCTTTACCATTCCCTTTCTTACGAGAGTGAATCCAAGCTTGACTATGGTCTTTCAAAGACTGACAGTGTCGAGGGACTTGTGTCGTACTTAGTGTAGAAGTGGGGTAACACGTTGTTGATTCCCCACCGCCTGTTCTTTCTGTAAATCACACTGGCTTTCTTGTAGACCCATTACTAGAGACGTGGCTAGTTAAGATGTGTAGAGCACCAGCAGGCTCAATTCACAGGACAACACAGAAATCACCCAAAGACAGAAGTCGCCTGTAGAAAAAGTCGCCTTAAAACAAAAAAGTCGCATATAGTGAGACGTCACCTATAGACAGAAGCTACCCATTTAGAGAAGTTGTCTAAAGACAGGAGCTTCCAATAGAAAGAAGTTGCCTATAGACAGAAGTTGCCTATAGACAGAAGCTGCCCATAGACAATTGCCTATAGACATGAGCTTCCAATAGAAAGAAGTAGCCTATATATAAATAAGTCACCTATAGACAGAGGTCACTTATAGACAGAAGTCACCTATAGACAGAAGTCGCAAATGGACTGAATTTGCTTATAGACAGAAGTTGCCTATAGACATTTGTCGCCCATGGGCCATCCATTTATTATGTAACGCTATTTGTGACAATTTACAACCCCCATGTCACAATCTGTCACACAACATGGACCCCACCCCCTTAAGTACGTCACACATCCAAATATAAAAATTGTAAAAAAAAAAAATACAACTGATTAAATTTTCAAAGACACATTTCACGATTAAAAGTAGACACCAAAAATTGACATGTCCTGTCAGAATACATGCAGCAAAACAGAAAGTTATACATCACTGCCCATTTCAGCCTTAGCCCTCCCTTCTACACACACACACACACACATGCGTCTCACAAAACTGCTCACACATCCTCTCCCGAGCGAGCCAAACTCTAACTGTAGTCCATACAGTTATATAAACTTATAGCATTATGTGGCTAATAAACAGAACCCCTTAGACAGAAGTTGCATTCTTCAACCGAAGTCTCGAGCACTTAAACGAATAATGACTAAACGAATAAGTTAATTAAGATTATTTTTATTAGCCACAGAATGCCAAAAGTTACAACACTTATCTTTTGACTATCAACAATGTTTATTAGCCACAGAATGCTATAAGTTACAACAGCTATCTGTTGACTATCAACACGTTGGAGTTCAGATGTATCATTTTCAGGGCATATAACAGCTAATACAGCCTTCTAAAATGTTCTCTTTTAATGACATAAATACCTATAAATTAATATATATATATATATATATATTTATAGCTGTCTGTTGTATCTATTTTAATTAATTTTTTTTTCAGCCTGTCAATGTTTATAAAGGTGACAACTTTTGGAGAAGCGATGACATAAAAAGAAACTTTATGGCTATGGCACGGGCCTGTCCTATTCATTGTTGGTAAAAGTAAAAGCGGTCTGTCAACAAAAAAAAAACCAAAGCTATGTCACGTGACCTACATGTAATGCCTATGTGGTATGTCAAATAATTAATTAATTTAAAAAAAAACCATGAGTTCCTTTTTTTTAAATAAATAAAACCATTTATAGTTTTATTGCTATTCTGACAACAGGAGCTACTGACGTCACACGGTAGCGCCCACACGGATGATGCCGATATATTTGTAGACTACGTGCTGAAATACTGTCCACGAAAATTCAGTCCATCCTGTTGTCTCGTGAGATTTTAGCAAGTGATTTAGCTGATTAATGATGTATGAAACTAGGTCTTCTAAATCACAATGGGCGGGGCTAATTAAGATGGTATATTTTTATACTTTTATACCACAATGCGTCTGTTAATAGATTTTTTTTTGTAAAGTTAAATTATTGTTAAATACTAACCTTGATTGTTGGCAAATATTAGAATGGACTGAATGGAATTATCATGTTTATTATTATCAATGACTGATATAATGCAAATATTAGGTCACAGTTATTTATGGCTTTAATGTAGGTCAAAAAGACTTTTTTTAATGTAGCCTACCGAATTTTAACAAAAACATACCATTTACTGATAGAAACAAAACAACATTAAAAATAGATGTTCAGACCTAATTTAAAATCTTTATTTCTTCCATAATTTAATGGTATCCATGTACACAAATCTATGAAAACCTTTCATTATCAGCGAACAGTATGCGAGAAGAATATATTTTTCAATTAAAATGTAAGCATTAAATGGTATTTATATATATTTTTTTAAAAATGTAACCATAAAATACTATAAATATTAAAAAACAACGTATACAGGTGGTAAAAAATATCACCGTTCAGATCAACGGTTGCCAATCTTTGTTACGCGGCAGACCGCTTGGGGTACGCAAAAAATATATTAATTAAATTTAATTATGTCGGGAAAAAGGATACACAACTTTGTTTTTAGTCCCGCTCATTTACGAGAAGTTATATTTCAATCTTTAGCAGCATAGTGGCAAAGGTTGTGACCTTCTAAGTGGGTCATGATTGATGGTGTTCACCGTAAATAAGTAAATAAGACAAGACATACAAATTTGTAAAAACTCTTTACCAGCCCATTTGTCAATTCACGTAACATTTTATTGTTTTAAATTAACTGTAAAGTGTATTGTTTATAATAATAATAATTGTCATCGCTTTATATGTTCAATATTTTTACCATTACCATGGCTCAAATGTCTCCGGCTCAGGTGACCAAGCCAAGGCTCAAATGTCTTCGGCTCAGGTGACCAAGCCAAGGCTCAAATGTCTACAACTCAAGTGACCAAGCCAAGGCTCAAATGTCTCCGGCTCAGGTGACAAAGCCAAGGCTCAAATGTCTTCGGCTCAGGTGACCAAGCCAAGGGTAAAATGTCTCCGGCTCAGGTGACCAAGCCAAGGCTCACATGTCTCCGGCTCAGGTGACCAAGCCAAGGCTCAAATGTCTACGACTCAAGTGACCAAGCCAATGCTCAAATGTCTCCGGCTCAGGTGACCAAGCCAATGCTCAAATGTCTCCGGATCAGGTGACCAAGCCAAGGCTCAAATGTCTCCGGCTCAGGTGACCAAGCCAAGGCTCAAATGTCTTCGGCTCAGGTGACCAAGCCAAGGCTCAAATGTCTCCGGATCAAGTGATCAAGCCAAGGCTCAAATGTCTCCGTATCACGTGACCAAGCCAAGGCTCAAATGTCTCCGGATCAAGTGATCAAGCCAAGGCTCAAATGTCTCCGGATCAGGTGACCAAGCCAATGCTCAAATGTCTCCGGATCAGGTGACCAAGCCAAGGCTCAAAGTTCTCCGGATCAGGTGACCAAGCCAAGGCTCAAATGTCTCCGGCTCAGGTGACGTAAAGCCAAAGATTGGTCAATATTTGAGGTTTTAAAATTCATAATTCAATGTGGCTTCCTAGAATCTTATCATTTTGGCCTAATTATTTCTATTGAAAGAGAATATTTTCACAAAAGAAAGAGCAATTTGCGATCTGGTACGAGTCAGATCTATCTGGTGGCGAGTTTGTCAGTTGACAGAGATAAGATGGAAAATGCTAACTTTGATGATGTGATTGACAGGTTTGTATAATTGAAGACCAGGTAAGTCAAGTTTTCACCGTTAAGATTAATGTTTCAATAAAAAGTAATGTTGATTCATTTTTAACGATGGTATCTTCAATTCTGTTTCCTTCTTGTGTCTTTTTAAAATCGCTTATATTATAGTAACTTCGCTTTTGTTCGTGAGTTTAAGGCAAACTCTTCGGACGACTAATTCCCCTCATCCGATCGAGCTGAAACTTGGCACATAGACTTGTTGCTGATGACAACACATTCTCTCAAATTTTCAGCCCCATCCCAAACCACAACTCTCAAAAATTAGTTTTAAAACGCTACCAGATACCTCTGATTTTACTAAATAAAAATCCCAATAACTGCCTTGAATTTGAATGAGATTCTTTAAAATATCGCAAGTAGGTTTGGGGAGTAATATTTTCTTTTCTTTTTTAAAATAGAAATAGGGCTAGTTGGTGAAATAAATATGCGGTTTAAAAGCGTGTGGGACATTAGATTGTTAATATAGTTCAGGGGCGTGAAAAAGTATGCGGTTGCGAGCCTTGGCTTGGGGGGAGGGGCGGCGTTACTTGAATGCATGTTTTGTCAAATTTTTAGCCCAACTTCCATTGCTCGATATTTATTATCATTATTAGTGGCGTAACAGCCCATGTAGGGCCCTGGCCTGCTCCAACACATCCTTCCATTCGGATCGGTCCATGGCTTTCCGCTTCTATGCATGAACCCCCAACTGGTGTAAATCCTTCTCTACAACTACATTGTCGATCCGTCTCAGTCTTGGGCGACCAGTGAGCCGTCGGCCCCTAGGTTTCTGCTAGTATATCACTTTTGCTGCTTTACAATCCGACATCCTTTCAATATGTCCTGTCCAGCGCAGTCTGCCTTTTTTGTTGTTGCGACTAGGGGTGGGTCTTTGTACAATTGATACAACTCTTGGTTTGTACGATATTACATTTTACAAAGGATATATACGGAGATGTTCTATTTGCTTTAAGACTTGATCTCCAAACAATACTATATTGCTGTAGGGGATTCTGTATAATCTGGTTAAGAATTACATGAATGGTACAGGTCAGGGTGGGGTGATTCCAATTAGGGGGTGTGGGGTGACACCATGACTTTACTGCACCGGGTGACACCAACCCAAGTGACGCCCCTGAATCTTTAACCTTAGTATATTTAGGACGTAATCAAGCGTTTTTTTTTTAATTCTTTATATTAACTTCAACTTTCTCGTGTGCTTCTTTCTTTCTTTTCTTTTGGCAAAATCTTCGGCTCATTGACCCGTCCTCCTATCAAGCTGAAACTTGGCACATAGACTTTTTGCCGATGACAACACATTCTATCAAATTTTCAGCTTATAGCTTAAATCATGTACAATTACGATTCCTCGTATTACAGTAGATCAACATTTCCTCAGCAACATGGCATTAAAAGTTATGTAACTGTGAGGGAGTTAGCAATTTATTTGACTTTGTAAATGAAAAAAAACTTGTACTTGTTCAAACGTGACACATTGATGTATTCATTGAATGAAAAGACCAACCAAGCGATACACTGCGTCACGTGATCCACACATTTCTTCGGTGAACCTAAACTGGTTCTACGCCAAATGAGCGCAACAAGCTCCATTAGGTACGGCTGTTCTTCAGCCCGCGCGTTCAATTAAGTGGCCTATGCAGTACCGGATTTACTTATATGTTAAATAAGCTACAGCTTAGGGCCTCACAATCTGCCGGCTATATATTTTTTTATTATTCTTTGACCACCTTATGTAATTTCAGACGGTAGGGGGCCTCTGGACTTTGTATAGCTTATGGCATCAGCAAGTCTAAATTTGACCCTGGGCCTATGTGTGTCTAGGATTCGACTTTTATTCCACAGAGAATGTGAATACAACAACCATTTCCTTCCCTGTATGTGCAGCTGTCCTAACTCATGTCTAATGGTCACAGTTGCCTTTTTTTACGATGAGCAGGTGGGGAACAAAGCTCAAACTTTTCACCCATAAGCTTTTTGATTTGCAAACACGTATTTCAAAGTTCACATATTGTCTAGTCTAGACTACTTATTGTCTAGTCTAGACTAATTATTGTCTAGTCTAGACTACTTATTGTCTAGTCTAGACTACTTATTGTCTAGTCTAGACTACTTATTGTCTAGTCTAGACTACTTATTGTCTAGTCTAGACTACTTATTGTCTAGTCTAGACTACTTATTGTTTAGTCCGCACTATTGTTTATTACAACCATGACGTGAAGTAAAACGATTTTGATCTAAGAAATAATTATTAGGCGTTCAAATTACTGTATATGAATATTATATTGCAAATTTTAAATTAACCCGCACACATGTGTGAGTGTGTGCACCCCCCCACCCCCCACCCCCAAAAAAAAAACTCCCGTAGTCCATCTTTGTGTTTATAAAATAAGAAAATGACCTCTTCTTAGGTCTTCTAAAATAATTAATTACGAAATTAGGTTGTTTTTTTAATTAACAAATTGGCATTAAATGGAGACAATGGCATGCGTAACACATTTTTTTAAAAATAACAACCTTCTCTACTTTACGTCGGCGAAGAGTCCGTCAAATATTAAGGAAAAAACCTTTCTACACTAGACCGTACACCTGGCAATCAATCAAGCCAAAGACAACGATGCGAAGGAATGAATTACAATTCGTGTTGCTCTAATTTTAGCCCACGTAAATTTGGCAAGAGCACTCTCTACCAATACGTCTCTGACGTACCAAGTTAAAATTAGACAAAGGTTACACGAGGAATGACATCAAATTTTTGTATTAAACACCATTAATGTTTTGACAGGTTTCCACGATTATAGACCAGAAAGCTATTTTAACTGGCCAGGATATGCTTGTACCGTAACTTCAAACTCCCTGCTTGCCAAGTAATTTTTGTAAAGTGCTGAAGGGATTGACGGACCTATTTTTACTGTCACAACACGTAGCCTATAACTGGATAATAAAATTTGATTTCGAGCTGTTACTTAGCAAAATAGAATCGAAACAAATATTTTAAAACATAATTAAAATATATAAATAAAAACATTGTACATTTTATTATACAATACGTTAATTGAAAATATATAGGAAATGATATTTACATTTGAATGGGCCTGTTAGAAGAAATAGGGTCAAACCAAGGGATTGATTTTATTATTTAATACAGTTACTTGGCATGCGGTTTAACTCTGTTTAACTATGAACTTTAAAAAATCTGTAAACTCTTCTTCTTCTATATTTTGAGTGCCCACGATCAGTGAATATTGATCATTCTGGCTCCTATGTTTCAGTGGGGTTCGCGATGTAACTGTGCGTGGTTTTGAAGGGGATACTTCACTTGTTGCAAGGGCTAATCAGCGATTGTATTATGAACTGTGGGTTGGAAGACAGGAGGCAATAGACGCAAATGTGTCAAATGTAGTCGCATCAACTGTTGCTTTTAGAAGCTTGTTCCAGTCCCTTGTTGTCTTTAGCAGGAATGAGCAGTTCTTGTACTGTGTTCTTGCTGTTATGAACCGGAAGTGCCTGCATGTCATGGCCTCGTCGCTGTCTAGGGAGAGAGGGACGAGTTTTTATCTTGTTGTACATAATGGAGAGCTTAGATAGTCGTCGTCGTTCCTCCAATGGTGACTAGCCCAGTGTTTCCAGCATGCTGCCAACACTCGAGGTTTATGATATCCTTATTTTGATGAAAAGTGTTATAGCATAGTTTGTAGATATTTTGGGCATTAAAAGAAGATTTTAAAAAAAAACACTGGGAAATCCAATGAGGGACATGCTTGGTCAGATATCCGAATCCCAAGAAATTGTTTAACTCCGGAGAGAGAGATAATTGTACAAGTGGAATAGAAAAGCTACACATTTTATTCGTTACAAATATTCAATAGCTTCATAAAACGCTTTGACTAGAGACGTGTTAGGTAAACCCCCCACCCCTTTTCTCTTTTTCTCCAACACACAAGAGCACACATACAAACCACATTCACACTTCATAACAAGATGCAAATGTTGTGCAATAAGCGAAAAAGTTTTAACTGGCCCCTAAATTTTATATATATTTTTTCTCTCAAACAGTTCTCTACCTATGCACTGGTCATTCATTTATCTATAGTATAATAGCTCCCACAGCGGGGCGCAGGTCCACCGCTTTCCCCGTCCTGTAGCGCTGACAGTGTGGCATTAGCCATCCACTTTCCCCATCCTGTCATTGTGTTGTTGTTGCGGATGGCATACAAAATGGTTAGATGAATGGCTAAAACCGTGGCTTCTTCCTAATCAGCGAATTTGGTATCGAGAGTATATTACAAATAATTCTAAATCTTAAAAAGAGAGTATGGTTCAATAATGAGTTCAATAGCGCGCAAAATATAATTCCCGATAACTATAATACGCTAATTTTTTTTTTTTTAATAACGCAAGTGCATTTGGCGCTCAATATTTTCTTTTCGGAAAATAAAATCGTCTCAAAGTATGGTGAAAAAATATTTGGTTTAAAGTGGTTGGCACATCAGAATATGTAATATAGTTCATGGGCGTGAAATAAAAAGTGTACAGTGACGTATCATGGGGGGAAGGGATGTAGCAAAAATTGGGATTCTTAAATGTGCGTTACTTGAGTTCATGTTTTGTCAAGTAACATTAGTAGATGCGAAGTTCACGCATTTCTGTCGCCAATGTTTGGTGGGCTTTATCTAGTGCCAGATATTTAGTTGTTGAGTCTTGAAATTTCCTGACTAATTCTGTCCATGCTGAAATTGTAATTCTATTAATTCTATGAGCAATTTCTGTTTATTTTGAATGTGGCATGTAAACAAAAGGAAATCTTGGAAATAGGTAATTAATACTGTTTCAATTAACGTAATTGTGGAGGGATGTCACTTAAGTTTAAAGCGTATTTTATAAGCATGGTCTAAAATGTATATGTTTATAATTAGTCTTTAAGTGTTTCTTTAGTTTAAAATTAAGGAAAATACAAAAGATTTTTGCATCAACAGCAATAATAAAAGAGCAAACTGCAGATTTATTAAATTGCCCTGACAACAAATTTGATGTTTTATTGTTGGGGGGCGTGGGAGGCGCAGCTTATGGGGCGTTACAATATGTTCTTGTTTATTCTTCTGGTGGATGATCAGGTGGGGGGGTCAAGACGGTGGATGATCAGGTGGGGGGGGGGTGTCAAGACTTTGGATGATCAGGTGAGGGTGGGAAGAGTTGTGACAAAGATGAGGGTCACTAGGGGTGTTCAGGTGGGAACAAGAGCAGTGATAAAGTTGAGGGTAACTATAGATGTAAAAATGGGAGTAAGTAATATTGCAAAGGTAGGGAGAAAAATGGGTGTGAAGATTGGGTCAAATATAATTTTAAATTTTGGTGTAAAGGCAAAAGTGTTTTTTAACGTTATGTGTTACAGCTTGAAATTTAAAGATGGGGAAACAATCAATAAAGTTTGACCAGAATTTCTAATGCTTAAATACTTCAAGTGAACCACCAATGCCCGACATCTTTAGATACATTCCTCTCCACGATACCAACAACATCTTATTTTGTGCCTCCCACCTTGACCCCCCCACCGCCCTAGTTTAACCGAGCCACAAGAACACAATAAGAAAGACAAGGTGATATTGTTGTCAGTCTCGAACACTGCTTCCCGTTGCTGAAATATTCCTGTCTTTTCCGTCATCTGTCACGTTTTCCAGGGGCGGACAAGGAAACGGAGACACGATGGTACAGTTTATTCCCACGTAACGTAAAAGAGGACTAAGTTGTACGCGGGTGAATACAAATGAAGAATATATCAAAGTCTTAAAATTTAATTATAAATGGCAAAATATATTGCATTATCATCAGCTGCATTTCATGAAATGCTTTAAAAACGGTCCGCCCCTGGCTCTCTAGCAATATAATATGGAGTCTCTAAATGACTGCGCATGACGATATGCCCCCACCCCCATTTTCTCCCAACGATGCGTCACATCCCGCTCTGGACCAGTTAAATAGCCGAGAGGGTTGGAGAGTTTGAAAACATTCACCAAAACCGTAGAACAATACTTTACTAACCAACGAAAATAAACAAAACAAATCAAGAACTTTTGGGAAGATTTCGATATAACAGTGCAGTGTGAACCCTTTTATTAACAACCTAACAACTGAAATTAAAATAGCAGTAAGAACAAGACCAAAGATGAAACAACAAAAAGAAGATGCCATCAACATGGGGCTGTGTGCAGTGTTGATACTGAGTGTCTGGACTACAGGTACATGTTTTATTATATGTTATTTATTGTTAGATTAGCGTTGTTTGTATGGCAAATGAACTTCTGTGATATAAGACATGGAGTTACATACAGCAGATTTTGCTAATTTTTTAAAAATGTACGAATAGCAATTATCTTTTTGATAATTCCAAATTTGTATAGTTTCCAATTTCTTTTATAACATTTCAACCTTTGACCCTCTGATCGTCTCAACCATCTGATTTAACCATACCCCATTCCAACATCTTATTCACTATCCATCATGCACATTCTTAGCAGTTCCATCTAAAGAAATTTTAAAATGATTTCTTTATATTTTAATGAACTGCTCATGATCGCAGTAAGTTTCAATGAAAATAAATAGTAATTTTAGAATTAAAAAAACAACAACAAAAAACAATTCTTTACCAAGTATTATTTGCGGCACTGAAATGTTCCAATTAAAAATGTGGGACAGTTGAAGTTGAACTTTATTAATCTGTCTCAGCTTAAATCTGGCATACACTGGAGCTTGGATGGAGCTCAAATTTAAATAAATATTTTTTAAATTTAAAATCTGGCAGTCAGTGGATCTTTTTATAAAACGTGACCATCGTCACGTGATTTACTCAGTAACATTATATGGTGACGTTTTAAAAACGTTTCCCATTTCTTTTTTACTTTTTTTTTTACATTTTATACTCCCACAAAATTATTTTATTGTTAAAATTTTTATAGCATTTCATAACTTGATGGTGATAAATTATAATAAACTAACAAGACGTATTAAAAATAAACCAATTTGAATTATTAATTAGATTTTTATGGCGCATATCTCTTCTTCGGTATTCCTTGTCACCTGACCTTAAATCTGTTAATATATTTAAATATTTTATTCACATTTGTGTAGTTATTTAATTGTAGGGAGCTAATTTCGTAGTTAAATGTGAAGGTAGATAATTTCTTATTTAAATGTGAAGGGAAAAAATTGTGTAGCTAAATGTTTAAAGTTAAATAAATTTGGTAGCTACACGTTGTGTGTGTGAATATGTTCGTGTGAAGGGAGGTTATTTTAGATTTGTATTTAGATACATAATTCTGTATGTATCAATGTCACTAACGCTACCAGATGGCGCTGATTTTACTAAATAAAATTCCCGAAAGCTGTGTTAAATACCGCAAGTACGTTTGGTGCGTAATATCTTAGTTTATATTAGGGAAATAGTTGGTGTAATAAATCTGCGGTGTAAAAGGGGTGGGGGGAAGGGCATTAATAATTTTAATTTAGTTCAGGGGCAGTGGCGTAACGGGAGGGATAGCACTAATTTGGAATCTTATAAAGTGAGTTTCTTGAATGCATATTTTGTCCGGTTATTTTAGTACATGTGAAGTTCATGCATTGTGGTCGCCATTGTTCGGCGGGCTATAGCTAGTTAATCATAATGCTCTAATTTCCCTCTCCACCCAATTTTTTTTTTTTTTAATTAAAATCCTTTTAAAAGCGCTTCTTGGGTTTATGGTTTAAAAATAATGACGTATAACAGCATCATATTTAAAGTTTTTGTTGTAATAAACCTAAAAGAAACACGCTGCCCCATTGACTCAACGGTTGCTAAGTCCTAACACAACACCCCTTCATGTAGTCACTCCTTACAACTCGAGCTGAGCACGGTCTGTGTGTGAATAGACAGGTGTTAGCACAATGGCGCTCCCTTGCTTGCGGAATTGATTTTTGTTTCTGGTTGTTTTGCCACTGCTTTCAAAATACATTTATGTCATCCCTTTAGAGGATTATGAAATAAATATTGCATCATTTTTAGAAAATTAAATGTGTCAAAATAGACAAAATCACACACGGGCAATATAATGTATGTCGTGTGATATAATAATATATGCCTTATAATGTCTGTAAACAATTAACAAAGGGCCGCACGGGGCCCTAACCCCTTTACCCCCCCCCCGTCCCACAGTAGAACTCAGCGACGATACTATGGCTTACTGTGTAGTATTTGTTCTATGACAGGCCCCCACCAACCCACAGTTAGCGTCCCTGTCTCACGCCATTGTAGCGGATTTGTTCTAAAATTACCCACTGAACGTCCACGTTTTAGGGCGCCTAATTAATCACGACCAATCCCTCCGTGGCCATTTCTAGAGTAAGACTGCACACCGTCCATCAGCAGGTCTGTTATTGTCACATCTGCGGAGTTCTAGCACGTTCTTGAACATAGCATCCGGTTTTGACGTCCGTATTTTCTAGCTGCAAGTAAAAACATAAACCACAATTCTAAAGGGAAAACAAGTTGTTTGCAGACGGTGGTGACACCTAGGCATTCTACACTTAGGCCCTACTGTTGACATGCTACAACTTACTGCTGACATGTTACGACTTACTGCTGATATTCTATAACTTAATGGTGACACTAGACATGGGGAGTTACCACCACCAGCTTCCAGACAGTAGAAACTTTGTTTAATACAAACCCATTATGTTAAATGAAACTAAAACATTACAATTTCAAGTTGAAAAAAAAAACACGTTTGCTCCGCTCCCCTAATTTTTTTCCAGGCATTTAGAGGACCTACACCTTTGAGAATAATCCCAAATGCAGTGGCGGCCCCATTATTTTTCTAGGAAGTGCGAAACATCTGAATGGCTCCCTTTCATTGATTAAAATTTACAAATGGGATATAATTCCATGATTTGGTGCCGCCTCTATGATCGAATTCCGTCTATGATAACATGCCCTCTAGGATGGCACCACATGTAAGATAGCACCCTTCCTTAAAATGACACCCCATTCAGGAGCTGTGTTGACGGGTTATAATGATTAACAGTCTTTCTTTAATTGCTAGGAAAATGTAGAGTAGATTTATTAAGTTCCGGGTCAAACCAATCTGGAGATGACGCCATACTTGTATGGAAAGAAAGTAATAAGTTTATTTAGAAATTCATAAATCTATTGCTGAAATTGTCCGTTCTGTTAGAGTCGTTGTGCGGTCACATGTGTATTTTAAAGATCCACCACTAAACACAGGCAGACGCGATGTTGGAAACTGGGACAATTTCCGTGGTCAAGACAGTTAGAGAGTGACTTCATATATCACTCGAGACATAAATCCTTGTCATTGGTGTGTGTGTAATGAGGTTGGTTGGGGGGGGGGGGTTGACGAGCCAAGAGGACATAGCCTTACAAGGGAAGCTATACGGGACATACAAGGGAAGCTATACGAGCCATACAGAGGAAGCTATACGATGCTCGTCATTTGTTCTCTTTCTATAATCTTTTGACTTTATTAAATAAAAAAGGTTACTAGGGAAAAATTACCTATTCCGTTGCTATGGAAGAGGGAAATAAAGAGGCTCTCAGCTCTAGAAAAGTTTTATTCCCAAAAGTATATTTTTAACATGTATTTTGAGAAGGGTTTTATGGGACTTTTGAATGTGTTGTGAAATGTTTTTACCGACACATGATCATTTCCATAAAATTATTGCCATTGTTTTGCATTAAATTCAAGAATGAAGAATTCTGTATATATATTACATTTTATTAATAGATATCAAATTTACAATTTTCTACGTCTACCGTACTTCAATATGAATTTCGAGATAAAATGAGTTAATTTTTTAAAACTAAGTTAAAAGTTTAATTTGGAGCTTTTTCTTACGGAACAATACAACTTAATGTGCTCCGTTGCAATAATTGCCCACTTCAGGGGAGAAGAATGTCATTTGAGAGGTACGTTTATTTTGTCCAGGAGGGTAATTAGATTTTCATGTGGAAATGAAACGTCCGCTAACAAGACATGTTTTACTTTGATGTAGTTAGTAGTCTAGGATTTTAAAGGAGAAAGGAGCAAAAACAGGGTGAAGAGAGAACATGTGGATATAATGACGTCAATGTTTTTGTCGTTATAGCACAGCGGTCACTGGGATAGATCAGCTGACTCTGCTCTATTACTTTTGGGCCACACACGTCGGAGGCCTACACATTACCTACTGTTTGGAATAAGTTACTGATTTGGTATAAGACAGGAAATAAACTTTTAAAAAACTTTAAAATAAAAATAGGCCTATTGTCGGTTTAAAAGGACCGATTGGTATCGCCAGTGTTCAATATTTGACCGATTTCGCCAGCAGTTAATAAAGTTCTAAAGTGTCCTTTTGAATTCGATGACCTTTGAGCAATCAACCAACGATGGACAGAAAATAACGTGGAAGCAATTTTATTAAAAACCAAACGTCTACACGTTTAGCAGCACAATGATTTGTTGGCCTTCGTATGTAGTTGTGGGCCCTTGCATGCAGTTGTGGGCCCTTGCATGCAGTTGTGGGCCCTTTGCAATTACTGTAACCCGGAAGTCAAGCACTCACTGGTGCGGCCATGTTCGAATCACTGGCTTTCGGTGATCAAAAGGTTCAGTGTTCGGGACTGTGTGACAATTGTGTGACAACTGTCTCGTGAGAGACTGTCTAGACAGATTGGATAGTCTGAGTGATTCTTAGCACGACGGCAATGACTGACATCTGCTATTGACTGACATGTGCCATGACGTCAATGCAGATTGAGTGGCACAAGGCACAAATCAATCATTACCGAACAATTTGATATACTGGAAATGTCTTTTTAAGTGATGTAGTGCAATGGAATTGATTGTTGTACAAAGGAACTGACTGTTGTACAAAGGAACTGACTGTTGTACAATGGAATTGGCTGTTGTACAAAGGAATTGACTGTTGTCCAATGGAATTGGCTGTTGTACAATGGAATTGACTGTTGTACAATGGAAATGGCTGCTGTACAATGGAATTGACTGTTGTCCAATGTTGTCCAATGGAATTGACTGTTGTACAATGGAATTGGCTGTTGTGCAATGGAATTTACTGTTGTACAATGGAATTGACTGTTGTACACTTGAATACGCTGTTGTACAATGGAATTGTCTGCATTGGCTGCTGTACAATGAAATTGGCTGTTGTACAATGGAAAAAGCTGGCGTAACAAATGCAGTATACTTAATATACATTAATTGTACATAGCTTTCATAGCCAATTCGATAATTTTCACGCATGATAGCACATGAACACAATATGTGTACCTATTATTTATAGATTTGAACTTCTTTTCTCTTGCTTAACTTTGAGCGTACTGGCCGTAAGGTTCAAATCGTCTGTCTATATTTCACCCATGTTTCACACGAGACTTCCTAATGGCGTCGGAAAATTGCTCGAAACAACACTGACATGATTTGAAAATTGTGACACATCTGATTCATGAAAACCTTGTAAACTTTGATCCTATTAAACTATAAATAAACATTTTTTCCAGAACCTGAATTGAAGACCAACCGTACAGCTGCTGAATTGATGACCGTACTTGCGTCAGTCATTTGTTTCACTTAATGTTGACATGTTGTTTACACGTAGGATCCGCCCCCTGCCAATCAACATTCCATAAATTAACATAATGAAATCACGCTAAAACTAATTCTGACACGCTACATTAATTATTTGACGTCACTCAAACTGGTGCAGCCTCAAAAAGTCAAGGTTAAACCAATCAATATTTTAGCCTGTCAAACTCTCTTTCGAAATTCATCAATTTTCCCTAAAGGTTAAATATAACAACTATTTCTACACCATAAAGTTCCACAATAATCGATCAATTTTGCTCAACTTGCCCAAAATATTATGGGTCTTTTCCAAGTTGACAAAAACAATTAATTTATAAGGAAATTTATTTTTTTTTAATTACAAACTTAATTTTAAAATATTAAAAAAATTGTTATTATGCATGGATATGTTATATATTATTATTTTAAAAGAATATTTATGATGACTGAACACTGCTTGTGGTGATTGGTCAAAATATAAGCGTCTTGGAAACTTGGATTGGATTCGATGCGTACTACAAAAATATGTGACACCATATCGAGGATCATTTAATCTCCTCATTAACACACACACACACCAATATAATAATAATATGTTGGTATTTAATTTCAAATCGGTAGGCTGCCTGGCAAACTTAAAACGCGTAAGCCTAGGTTCGAGAGTATATTGCGGGTGAATGATATCACGATCTGTGATGGAGATGCATGATGTTGCAAGACACATGATGTCAACACACACGGTTGACAGGAGTCATGGGTCATCCATCTCTTTCGCCGCGTTTACTTTCGTACTCCTGTGACCTTTGAAAGGGGACCAAAGGGAGAGTTAGTCTACGTCAAATATCTGGATACATTTATATCATCGTATTTACGGACTTGATGTACCGTGAGCTGGACAATGTAGAGGAGATGAACTTATTGACAGGACACCGAATATTTTCAAGACCCTTTTGAAATCTGATCATTATTATAGAATACTTTAATGCTCAACCCCCCCCCCCCCGGGGGTCGATGGATATTCTTAGATTGTTGCATCCATCATATCACAATTTAAATGTTTTCTTGTAGTCATTGGAAAAGGAGCAGATGTCATATAGGGTGATAGGCAAGCACTCCATTTGGCCGTATTTCATCTTATTTGGAAAAAAGAGACTATTCCAGTCCATGACAGTTTAAAAATTAAATCGCATTCGGCTTTGCTCTTTAGCCGTTACGATTTTGTTTAGCTGAATTTGATCACGTATTTAAATGTGTTCGGTCATGCAATCCTAGTTGTATCATACTTGATAAGTGCACCAAGCGGCCGAATAAATGGCGCAGAGTTGAATTCACGTGACCAATCGTGCCTCACTCCCAACACTATTGACCCGAGTCCAATAATGTCCGTCTCATTAATCGTTGTCACAGAGCTTAATGAAGTTTGTTCCGTTGGTTTCCCATGATGTACAGACGGAAGCATGACCACATACACAGACATGTGCTTGACGCAACAGCTCCCACCAACATACAAATCTCTCAAAAAATATATTGAGCTGTGCCAGTTATTTTAGGTTTGGATTTATTTAAGGTCAATGTGTTTCAACCAACATTCGAAACTATCATACGGAGAAATGCTCATAGATTAGTACACTCCTAGATTTGTCTCCTCCTAGGCTAGCCTGTTCCTAGATTAGCCTACTAGATTAGAATACTCCTAGACTGTATACTCCTAGATTAATATAATCCTAGATTGTGTACTCCTAGATTAGCCTAATCCTAGATAAGTATATTCCTAGACTGTATACTCTTAGATTATTATACTCATAGATTGTATATTCCTAGATTAGTACACTCCTAAATTGTATACTACAATAAAGTCTAATCCTAGATTGTGTACTCCTAGATTAGTCTAATCCTAGATTGTGTACTCCTAGATAAGTCTAATCCTAGATTGTGTACTCCTAGATTAGTCTAATCCTAGATTGTGTACCCTTAGATTGTATGCTCCTAGATTAGTCTAATCCTCGATTGTGTACTCCTAGATTAGCCAATTGAAAGAATGTAATTAAAAAGATGCACAGGAGCATACATTTTGTTTCCTTAAATTAATTATAAAAAGGATTTATCTAACCAATTAAAATTAGTTATCTAATCAAAGCACAATCTCCATTCGTTTATAACCTTCTACTAGGAGGTTGGGATAGTCTGGATATAACTTCATGTACAGCAATCATGTTATAACTTAAATAGCTGGACGTATATAGGTAACATTGAGGAAAAATAAGTATTGTAAGATAGTTAAATGTTTTTTAAATCAAAAACGATAACCCTATAATTATAATTCTTTTGTTACGCTCTCGGATACTATATCTCAGCTAAGTGCCTCTTTTTAAAAATTGTATTCTGTTTTTACTCTTGTTTCTTTTCTGATGAAGGCTTCCTGTCGACACTTTCACTGTTTTGTTGCGTTCCTTTTTTTTTTCTTCAGGATTTCCTATACTTTGTTTCACTCATTTCCTTCTTTTCTAACCTGAGTGCAATCTCTCCCCTTATTACCATTAATAATATTATAATGGACCAGAGAAGAAAATAAATAATTATGAGATGCAGTGAGACTCTGTCTTGGAAATAATATTAAATGAGAAAGTCTTTTTGTCTCTTTCCTCAGTTTGCAGTGCTGATGAAACGCAATTACAAATCAAAGAGAAAGTCAAAGATGTTGCTGAAGTTGTATTTTACTCCCAAGAGGAGATGGGTGAAAAAATTAAGGTACGTGAGATTGGAGTGGGGTGCACATAATTTATGGCGCAAATATTTTGTTTGTGAAGAGTTTTGGGCTGCTAAAGTCTATTGTTTATATCGTAAGTGGTGCAGAGAAAAGTGATTGGGTGTTGATTGTGAGTGTTGGTGAATAACCTAATTGCAGGATGTGTGGGGGGGGATATCCTAACTAGTTAAAAAAAATTATGACTAAGTTAACTAATGAATGTTTTCTTCTAGGATTTGTTGGACAAAAGAAAAGAACAACTTGAGATTCCAGATTTTGAGAGTGATTTTGACGACTTGTTCGAGAAATTGGAGTCGCTTTCAGTGAGAATGCCATCTGCTTTTACCTTCAACGTGGCACAGTTTGGCCCTAAAGGTAAAACTATTACTCTGTATTATGGCACTCTATATGCGGAGTGTAAAATTATTTCTAGGTGGTTTGAGATTATTGTATGACGGATGGACTTTATCATCCCTGTTATTTGTAGGTTATTGCCCCTGGTAGTTGTAGATTATTGCCCCTTGTGATAGGAGACCTATTGAGTTCATTGAACAATTTTAAATTACAAGATTATTTTGGTTGTAGATAATTTAGTTCTGGCACTGGTCTTTTGTTGATTTCTGATCATTGTGAAATAAGTTTCCTGCAAATTTACAGAGGGACATCCTGCATTTCAAAATCAAAGAGCCATGAAGTGCTTTGGGGACAACATTCAATTCTCACACTTTTTGCGTCGAGTGCATGAGATCCTGAAAGACCTCCGAGATGATTCCGGTGAAAACACAATGGATTCGGCAGACAGCGATGATGACAATGCCAAGCAAAATGACACAAGTGCTGACCTTGACCATGATGACTCATCCAACAATGACACGTCTGACGAGATAGACGCCAAGAAGCAGATTTCAAAGGGAGGCAACTCAGATGATATAATTCACAGACGTAGGCGGGACACAAAAGTTGCTGGGTTTGAGCTGGATGATTTGTTTGATAAAATGGAGGTATGAACAATTCTATAAATAGCATATCTGGGACTTTCCGGTTAATAACGTTTAATCCCTTATTTCTGGTACTGTTAAATGGAAGAATTAGACAATTAGACATATGTCAAGTTAAAACTAAAACTAAGTACAAACTATAGATATGAATTTTGAATCATCATCATCATGCCCCTTAGTCTTTGGACCGTTGGGGCGCCACAGTTGACATGAAAACTATCCTTCTCCATTCCTCTCTGTCTTCTGCACTACGCATATCATCGACTAGTTTTAGTCCCGTCCACTCTTTGGTGTTATCTTCCCATCTTTTTCTCTGTCTTCCTCTTCTTCTCCCTCCTCTAGTTGTGCCCTACATGATTTCTTTGGCGAGCCCTTGTTTTCTGGTCACGTGGCCATACCATTCAAGTTTGCGTTTTTTTTACAGACACCAGGAGGTCATCGTACTGCCCAATTGCTTGACGAATCCTTTCTTTTATATGTTCATTGGTGATATGGTCTTTATAGCAGATGCCTATAGCGTTAATTTAATCCAGTTTCACTTTGTTTACAGAGGCCAAACTTAAATGTAGCTATTTAACTACTTCAATATCTAGACAGCTGATACAATGTAGGATCTCTCACACGGCAATGTGCACACACTCCACACTGTTTATATGTACTTGTTTTATTGCATCATCCTTATTTCATTTCAATATTCCCCTAAATTGTTGATACCGATACTATTCATTAAGATTTGAGTTTTTACACAATAGATACAATATGAGATACTTGAATTTTTAAAAAGTCCAATATGAAAAATCTCTATTTGATGCCATCCAATATAAGATCTAGATGATAATATTTTATGACATATAGCATGAGACATTTCTATGTTATTTATAGGAAATGAATTAACAACATTTCTACTACATTTGTTTCAGGATGATGACATTGAATGTCTGTCAGGGTTTGTCAGTGAGAACCACGAGAAATTCCTTTGCAGACATTTCACACACAGATCTGCTGGAATTTTCGCCAAGATTCTGGCGGCAGGCACAAAGTGTGAAGACTACCTGGATGATGATGATGATGATGATGTGAGTCTCGAAATAAATGTTGATGACATTTTAGATGACAAATCATTTGAAGACATGCATGATAAAAGTGGTGACATATCCCTTAAAACAAAAGATGATAAATCCCTTGAGGTTTTAGGTAGTATGAAAGATGATAAAGCTGAAGACAAGTCTGATGATACAGATATGCAAAGAGATGATGATAACAAGAAGGAAGACTCTGGAAATAAAACTGATGAAACAATGGATGACTCCGCAGAGTCATTTGATGAACTAAGGGAGATTATTCATGAGGTTACTGGAGCAGATGATAGCACAAGTCAAGATGTTCATGATATTTTTGAAGATTTTAAGCAGACCGGAATGGATAGTAAAAGCCATGATGATGATAATGATGAAGTTGTGGAGGATTCGAGTAAACAAATTAAAGATGAAAATGGAGATACTGACAATAAAAGCCATGATGATGACACTGATGAAGTTGTTGAGGATTCTCGCACAGTAATCGATGTTGGCAATGATGCTATCAACATTGAAAGCCATGACCTGGAGGATGTTTTGGATGGCTTAGCCGGAAACACACATGATAGTGATGAGGATAGTAGTAAGGAGGAGGATGATGATAAATTTCGACGTGGCTTCTTGCGTAACGTGAGTCAGAAAAAAAAGCATGTCTGTTGCTGACATGTCAAGAAACGCTTAGTGCTTTCTAACGGTTGCTAAGATAATAAATAAGGAAATAACGTTTAATTATTAGAATCTCTAACATCTTCTGTTAACAATAACAAAATGTATCAATGCTGAAGGATCTTTTAATGCTACAATTTTAACTGAAAAACATATTCACTATCTAATTTTCAATTTAATAAAATAATAATAATCACTTCAAATTATTATTTTTTAAATTGAAAGTATAAATGCGTCAAAATCAAACAAATATCCTCTTTCTTCTTCTATATTTTTAGGGCCCACGATCAATGAGTTGATCATTCTGGCTCCTATATCATATTTTAAAAGACGGATGAACACAAATTTAATCTGACTTTCTCAAACCATTATTACATTTGTATTCAGATTAATCCTTAGTGAAATTAGAACATGCTTTTCTGATGGGGTATATTCTTTATTGTTATTTTAAATTTTACACTAGATGTAGTATTTATCATATTAGTAAAAGTATATCAGTAGCTTTCAATGTACACTATCTAAGAGCTGCTCTAAAAAGCCGAATAGTTTATAGAACATAAACACGTTTCTTCGATTTAAAAATCTAGTTTAAGACCTATATTAGATTTAAGTTCTGCAGATTTTGTGAAAACTGGGATTATTATATAAGGCAAAGGTTCTACTACTGCACTTATTTAATTTCATCTGAAATGTAATGTCATACATTTTTACCGTCAAATTCGATTACTTCTACTGCCAGACTTACAAAAAAGACCGATTAAAAAAAATAATTGCTTTCTCAGAAACTTTCCAGATTCTTCCAATTATAATAAACAAATACAAGTATCTCGAAGACAACTAAAGTACTACCAACTGCATACTATGACAAGTAATATTACTGCCACCGGCTTACTAACAATAGAACTAACATAGTCTTCAGCTTTAATGGCCACATATACCCCTTTCATGTATCACCTGTAAAATGTGTGCACATGCATTGCTGTTTAATATAATATATATATATACTATTACTAATGGTTCTTTAATTAGGATTGACAACAGAAAACCTGGTTCAGATTATATTATAGTATATATTTGATAATAAGTCTAAGTAACATATTTCTCAACTAAAGTCCAGGTAAATCTGATTACTCTTAAAGGATGCTTAAAAATTATTCTACTCCTGCAAAACCTTTATTAATAACATCCTCTTACACAAACTAACTTTAATCAGCAGTTTCTAAAATGGCGGCATCAAATTCCAGAATACAAATTGAGGGGGTGGGGGGTGGGATGTATGATACTGTGCTGCATGTTAAGATTTAAATTGTCTTTAGAGATCATCAACCTGAAATGAAAATATAAACGAACATGTTTTTTGTATTTATCCTTGCAGCGTTTAGGAGAATCTTATCAGATCTCAATTCTGAACCAGATGAGAGCAGCTAAAGGTGTCAATGGATGGACTGAAAGTAATGTCAAAAGAATCTTGCGCCTGGCCCCTGACGTCATTGATGATGATTTCTTTGAGGATCTTCCACCAAATCTATTTGAACAATAGTAAGATAATGGTCCAATTTTCTAAAACTCTATTTGTGTGTTTCCTAAATTTATAAAGGACAATAGTGAGATAATGTGCCCCCCATTTTCTAAACCTTTATTTGTGTGTGTGGCCATTCATAAGGATGTCACCCTACTTTGGCATGTTTTTTACCCCCAGCACCATTATCACACATGTCTCACAAAAGTCAGACCCACCTTTTATATAGCATCACAAATTCATGACCTCCTCACCCACCGTCACCCCCTCAACCCCTAGATGCCTGACATCGTTTATGTGTATCGCCATGTGCTCTATATTCACCAATTCCAAACAATTTAACAATAATGTCATAGAAAATAACAATGCCAATTTTATTTTTACAGTATCCCACAGTTTGCCCGGATGGCACTGAGACATAACGGTAACTCCAGACTGCGATACATTCTTCGTGAAAAGCTGGATGATGACTTTAGCAAACTGACCCCCGAGAGACTTCGTCAGATTGGTGCAGGTCTTCGGTCCCTCAGTTTTGGTCAGATTCAAACACTGGATGGGAAACTGCTTCTAGAAACAGAAGTAAAGATTTTTGATGAGGACGACGACGATGATGATGATGATGACTCCAAAGAGAAAAATGTCCACAAAAAGGTTAAGGTAAATAATGATGATGATGACGATGATGATGATGATGATGATGACGATGATGATGTCAGACGAGCTCTTGGTTACCGCATGAAGGAAGCACTCAAACATCAGGACATCACCAGAGCACAAATTGGGAGGTAAGCAGTTGTTATTTTTATAACCTTTAAATTAACTTTGCCTTTGTTCGCGTGTTTGTCGCAAAATCTACGGACGGCTAATTGACCCACTTCCCACCACTCTGTTGACCTGAATCTTGGCACACAGCTTCGTTGCTGATGATAACACATTCTTTAAAATTTAAAGCCCTGCCCCAACCCCCAAAAATAAGTTTTTCCTAATTTTCAAGGGGAAGATGAATGAAATATGATTTGTTCAGTGGATGTGTGTTTTTGTGTAGAGATTAATTGTGTAACTGATGCTTTGTATTTTGTATTTGCGACGTTTGGTTTTAAATATATCTTTAGTCCAAAAGTTTTACATGCACTAAGTTTGATAAAAACAATTTCCCAAAGATAAAATAAACTGCTACAATCGTTTAATGATAAATCATGTACAAATGCATAAATGCTTACGAAATGCATATAAAGGATTTATACAACAAAAATTTTTTACGGGTTGTTTAGTTATGTGGTTGACCTGTTTATTCTTTTTCAAAATTGTTATTAAAAAAATTGAATTTTAGTACAAAGCATAATTTTTAAATTATATAAGTGAAAAATTTCATTTTTTAATAATTGTTGATATTTTTAGAGCTATGAAATTTCTACATGATGACCTTGACTTTGTGAAGAGTATTGATCCCGATGATCTTTTAGAGGCCCTTGAAGACATTCGTGATGTAGATTATGATGATGATGATGTGAGTATTTTGTCTTGTTACACTTAATACTCACTGCTGATGTATTTTAAACTCTAATACTCTAACAGGCGTACTAGACGTTTTTAATGCAACTTTGCTGGCTATTGCCTATATGAATTGGCTTAAAACTTTTAAAGTTTGATTTTAAACATTTTTGTAAGCTTGTTAATTGATGATATTTACAAATGTTTTTTCGTTAATTTTTATTTTCAAATTAATCCTTCAAAATTGTTATCTGTTCAAATTAGGACTTGTTTTAATGTGTTGAATGGTTTATCCATCTACCAAATGTTTAGCATTTTTAGAGCATAAAAATCCTTTTTAATAAACTTCTATAAAAGTAATGGTGTCACAGATATAATATATTTGAATTGTGTATTTGTTGTTTTGAATTTTTCACTTTATTTTTTCTCCAAATTTAAGCTATATTTACTTTTATATCAATATATCTTAAATAACACATTATATTGACCGGTAGGCCTAATGCTCACTCTTTCTTTTTTATCTCTAAAGGCAAGAGCTGTCTTTTTCCATTTGTCACAATCATCTCGCTTCCCACAAATTGCACAACTCACGGGACAAAACCTGACAGGCATGGGTCATTTACTTAGGGGCATGGGTTTGGCAGAGATCTCCATGCTGAACAAGAAGGCCATAGAAGATGCCCTTGATGACATCAAGGACATTGATTTTGATGACAGTCAGGTAGAGAATTTCATTAAATTAAGCATATTTTCCAAAATTAAATTTCTGAACATTGTGTCTCTTGGAGCAAAAATTAAATCATGTATTTTGAAATGTTAAATTAGATTTAAGTGATCTACCTTTTTTTCTGAAAATTAAATCAATTAAATAAAGCTTCTCTTTGAAATTAAATTTAGGCCCTTTTAATTAGGTTTCAAATACAAATATTACTAATTATTCACTATTTAGAGATAAAAATGGCAAGATTTTAAAAAAAAAGAACATACAAATTATTTGATCTAGTCTAATGTTTTGAAAATGTCAGTGTATTCAGAGTTAACCTTTTATTTTTTATCTCTCCAAAGGCACAAGGAATTTTAGAAGATATCTTGGATGATGATGAGGTAAGATGATTGTTTATAAATGATGGTCCGACCCAACCCTATCTTCCCCAATTTAATTCATGATTGTGTTCTCCTAAATTTCATCACTAAGACCTCAAAAAGTTTAATCAAGCATTTTAATTTTTTAATATTGACTTGGCATGTCATTAACATAATTATTCAAATTCATTATTTGAAAGAGTGTACTACACTTTCTTTGTAAATTAAAGTTCATGGTTTGTTATGTAAGAGACGAATTACCTAAATGCAGAATAATTAACTAATAGTCACGGAGAAAATCACTAAATACACTCTGACTATGGGATTAATAGCAATATTTTTATATGTGTGTGACCAGGTGGAGAGATTAGGGACAGCAGATGTGAGGAAACTTGGGAAACTCATCAAAGGAATGCCCACAGGACAGCTGCAAAAATTGAAATCTGAGGTTGTTGAGGATCTCTTGGATGACCTTGATGACATTGACCTCAGTGATGCACAGAAGAGGATTATAGTTGGCATGGTGAGACAGATAAGTAATGGAAACTAAATGCAAATACAAAAGATATTTAGTTTTAGAAAGTGTGTGTAAGACTCTGTGTAACAAGCTGTTTGTATTGTATATCAATATCTTTCAGCTATTTTTAACAATAGTATTGACAATTTGTTGCTGGCAACTCACAAAATCATAATTATTATAAAACCAAATCAGGAATGGTACAAAGCATCAGATGGTAGCTATGTTAAAATGCTCACTAAGGTTTACTTAAAAACAAAGACAAATAATATTCTACCAGGCCAGGCACAATGAAAAATTCTCAGCCAAATTCCTGGGTCTTGACAAATTCTCCAGTGTCATCAGTGTAGCAGATCTTGATGATTTTGATGATGATGATGTCAAACTTCACATAAATGTTTCTTCTCGCATTGCCTGGAGACTTCCACAGGTAAACTATCACACAAGATAATTAAATATTGAAATAAATAGGCCTAACTCTTTTCTTATTACATTTTGTATTATACCACTTCCATTATTATAAATTACATTTTTTAATTTGAGTTTGTAAGAATATATAATGTGTTATAAATGAAGCTTATTTTTAATATATGACAGTACAGTATTACTTAGTAAAAATGTATTTAATTCCAAGATAGTAAATTTTAACAATCAATATGGCTTTGTGTTGGCATTGACCGTGACAGTTGTGATATATTTACAAAGGCAGCTCTTATTTTTCAATTAATTTCCTTTCGCAAACTATATTATTATTTTTTTTGTTGCTAAACAAATCAGGATGGGCAGCTTGGCTGAGAAAAATTCTTTCAACTGCCTTTAGTTTAATTATTAGTCCTACAATAATTCTACAGGCTGTAGTTCTTGCCCAAAGATATAAACAAGCATTTGCTGGCAAGCTGCAACCTGCTGACCTAGCTGTGATGGGTCATGTAGCTAAAGGTCTCCTGCCAGATGATCTGGATGATGTTGTAGAAACTGAGGATGATTTACTGGATGTGGCAGATTCACTCAAGGACATTCATGAAGATTTAACCTCTGGACAAGTAGGTCAAATTTAGTTATCTATGTTTACATTTGACTATAATCCTAAATTCACAATGATAAATTTGACAATGCTAAAAATTTTAAAAAATATTATTTTCAGGGATATAAATTTTAATGTAAAACAGACAAAATTTGATTTCTCAAATGTATTTATTAGATTGATGAACTAGCTGAGCGATTCAGTGAATTGACAGATCTCATGAACAAGGAAGTAGAAATTGATGACTTGAAGGCTTTTCGTGGAGCTCACATTTTTGCCTATCTGTAAGTAATCATTAAAACTATAATCCAATGATTGTTTATTACTCAACACAAAAAAATATGAATTGAAGTGCATTTTATAAATATTGTTTTATAATTTTTAAAATATTACCTTATTTTTTCAGCAAGTGTAATTAGGAGAATTACTCTTTTTAAAACGACTAATAGCAATGTAAAGTAATCCTTATTCAAGACTCCCTTAAACTTAATCAACAAACCTAATACATAAATTTGACAGGCATGCGGAGCAGTTCAGCAAACTTATCTTCACTCAAACTGGTAAGGCTGCTTTCATTTCTCAACTGGCCAAAATGAGCACTCAAAAGATGAGTCGAGAGCACATTCAGTACCTAGCCACTTTAATGTTGAAAATGATTGATGAAACTGAAGCCGACGACTCTAAAGATGTTAGTGAGGTAATATATTTTCTTTACTTTTCATTTAACTAAACCTACATGACTCAAGTAATTTGGGGGAGTTACCCAGAAATAACAATTCAATATAGTTAGAGCATGATGAATCTTTTCCATGGATAAGGAGAACTAATAGTAATAAAAAAAATTATGTTCTCTTTCCTGATTTTAATTAGAAAAACTTTTTTGAATAACTACCTTTTTAAATCAAAATATCGATGTGCAATTTAACATACCCTAACTAAATTTTTTAATATTTGATTTACAACAGATGGTTCAAAAGAAGTAGAACATTAAATTATTTAAATATAATAATAAAATGTGTTTAAAACATAAGATGTGAATTGTATTTTCTTTAAAATGCAGATCAACCGTGATATCCGCGAGTCAAGACGACTACGTTCTTTGGGTCAGATGGTCCTAGGATTAACTGCAGATCAAATTAAGAAATTTAGTGGCCAAGCCATCATAGACAATTTGGCCATACTCAGGAATCTCCCCCTAACAAAAAATCAAGCCAGCGCTATTTTGGACAAATTGGATGATGTTGATAAGTAAGAAGAATTGAAAAGTCAGCTGAATTTGTTATAAGGACACATATTTTCCAGCTATTAAATATTTTAGGATGCATTCATTAACTCAGAAAATATGTGGGACACTGTATTTTAACTGTAAAAAAAGAGATATAAAGCACATGATATTAATAGCTATGAGAAAAAATAACCAGCGTGTTCATAAATTAACTAATATTTATTGATACTGCCCCCAAAGACTCCTCTCTTTAGAAGTTTTATCAACCATAAGTTTGGTAACATCCTTCAGAAGGGCACTATATTCACTCACCCTCAAGCATTAAGCCATAGTTTTCCTAGAACTCCTGTTTTAACTTTGTATTTGGTTGTAATTATAATTAATATCATTTGGGATCTTAACTCTTCCTTCTTCCAAACTGGGCATAAATTGTTTCCCTTTAAGAGGAACTGAAGTTTGCATCCACACCTAGTGTTCTAGTGTGTGGGAAGGAATGGCTGCCAAGGAAACCCCTCTTAAAAAGCTTTACTCTGCATATGTTATACTTTTATTTTTCTAGAATAGAACAGCTTGCTACAGAGCTGTTTACCTTACTTGTTTTTATTTTATTTTAATTTCTACTTTTTATTTCTGTGATACTGTAGGTTGTTTAAGAGCCAAATATTTTTTTATCCCAATTCATACAAACTGTGATTTATACACCCATATTCTCAAACCTTGAAAATATGTAAGGTAGTTTGCATTTTAATTTTTTTTTTAATAGGTAATTAATTGATGGAAGTGTTTATTTTGTGACAGGAAGTGGCATTGTAGACCAGACATGATGGCACGCTTAGGTCCCCTTCTCCTCCATGATGACAACCCTCTCAGTGATGAATGTGATGTAAGTATTTCCTGTCAATAGTAGTGATGTAAACATGTTGTTGTTGCCATTAAGAATTAAATAGTTGTATGTAATGAATTTATAATAATGCTATTTCCTTAACAATAATAATTTGTTAGTAATATATTTATTGCAATATATGAAAATTGACACTTACATTTTGTAAGATAATTATCCCATTATATGTATTACTACCAGCATCCTTGTTTTCAAATAATTTATACTTTTACTTTTTCATTTTTATTCAAATGTGTCTGATTCATGCAAACATTACAAACTTCTATTTACCAGTGGGATGAACAGAAGGGACTTCTAGGCAGTTTCGGGGCCATAATGAAAGGTTTAGACAAAAGGAATGAAATGATAAAAGAAAGGCTAGAGGAAGGATTTTCCAGGGAGGAGATTGATACAGATGATGACGATGATGGAAAGAAGAGATTGGTCAATGCCATGGTGCTACTAGCCACCCAAACCACAAAACCCAATGTGAGGAGAAGGCGTGCTACCATAGAGAGTAAGTTCAACGTGCTACCATAGAGATTAAGTTAAACACATTGGGTCAGCATTTTAATCAATCCTGACAATGAAATTTATTTTGATCATTTCCTTCAAAAACACTGATGGAATACCCCTGGGATATCAATTCTACTTCTACATATAAAAACAAACATATCTTATTTAATTGAGAAATCTGGGATTTATTATTCAATTATTTTTTATTTTTATGTTCACATCAGGCATCTCTTGTGATGTGTTGTTGAGACTCAGAAGTTCTGCCGGCCAAGTTGATCGACAAGTTCTCACCTCAATGAAAGATGACCAGTTCACCAATTGTTTATCTACTATTGGGGCTATAAGTGACTGGTCAAAAGAAACTTTGAATGCTTTGGCCACCAAGACAAAATTGGTGAGATTCATTATCATTGTATGCTTTTAAGGTTAATCTTGCACATGTTAAACGTTTATTTGCTTCAACTCTTTATAATCAAAGTTAATGCTTTTACTACTTACTTTATTTGATAGATCAAAATAGTAAGTTGTGTGTTTATATCTTATCACATACTATCTTCTCATTAAGAGGAGAAATGGCATTTTAGTGCTGTTATCTTTCTGAGTTATTAATATATCCACAATATTACTAATATGTTTTGTCTTATTCATCACAGATATGTAAATATTTTTTGTAAGTGTTCATTAATTCTAATGGGGTCATAGAAAGTATTTGATAATGTGTGACTGGTGTTTCCTGTTTTGATTTGTCCTGTTATCAACCAGTTACAAGCACACATAAAAACATATGTTATATACCATACTCTTCTATTCTCAGGTTTTGAAAAAAGATGTTGACGCATGGACGAATGAAGTAATCCGACGGGCTGGGTCCATAATTGCTGGTCTAACACCTGCTGAAATCCAGGTGTTACAACTGAAAGGTGTTGATGCCATGAACAGTATAGGCAAACACGGCAGACTTACCAATGAACAGGTGAGTGAGCTGATTCAAACTGAAATTATGGTACCTTACAGGTTTTATCAGTGTTATTTGGTATAATTTTACTTTTAGAATCTTTTTTTGATTTTTGTAATCAGGTCAGATGAACATTTTTTACTGTAATTATTCTTATTCAAATTGTTTATTCAATTCTTTCACTGATTCTTACAGTTAAAAGCAGGCTTTCAAAGATGGCTAACTTTGTCTGGCAAGCCCAGTGTGGCCCATGTCACAGCAAGTGAGTTCTCAGCCTTATCAGAATTTGTGTGTGGTCTAGATGTGACGGACATCTCAAAGATAAATGCCACATCTTTCAAGTGAGTTTTAACTTTGATCTTAAAATGTTGAACAATTGTTTTTTTTCCATTTGAAGGTCAAAATTTTACATATGACCTCATTTTATTATTAAATGCAAATAGAGAAAAGGGTAAATGCTTTAAATATTAGATATATGAAAAAATATCTTCTGTTAAGCTAATTTCCCTTAATTAAATATGATGTAGACCCCATAAAATTAATCTCTTATCAATAAGTAACAAAGTTAAGAGTTGAATGATTACTATGGTCTTTTTTTCCTAGATTCTCTTTGGATGTGATTGGTCAGTCAACCTCATGCACTCCACAACAACGTGAAGCTTATTTGAACAAAGCTATTGATGTCTATGGAAGTAATGTCAGCAAATGGGACGATGCTGTAGTTGGAGATCTGGGATATCTGATCGGTTAGTTTTTTATGTGGCAATGAAATGAAATAAGTTATATCTACAAATTCTTCTGTGCATGCATCAATAATTTTGGGAATTAAGTTAATCAAAGCTTTTTTTTAAAAAAAAAGGAAATGAATTAAAAATTGTCATTTAAAGTAACATTTTGGATTGTGTTGTCTACAGCTGGATTAAGTGGAGAACACATCAAGACGCTGACCACTAGACAGTTGGCACTGGTCGCGCCTAAGGTTATCCAGAATTTACCTAGTGATCGAGTCAGTGTAAGTAACTGCATGTATGTTGGTATATCTGTACTTATGTTGGGAATCTGTCATGGCCTTACCATACAGTATATGTATGTATTTTGGGATAACTGTCATGGCCTTACCATATCTGTATGTATGTTGGGATAACTGTCATGGCTTTACCATTTCTGTATTCACTGGTATGTCAAGATTTATGTCCCAAGCCAACAGTCCATGTCTCTCTTTCATATTATTTGAAACCCCTGTCAAGTTTGTTGGTGCATGTCATTTTTTTTTCTTGCATACAACACTGATGAGTTTATGAAGACCCTTTAATGTATGAGATAACACAATTTGAAATATATTTATTTCTAGAAAAACAAATCAATTAAATTTTTGACAGGCTGAGCAGATGAATTTCACATTAAAAATTCCAAGCCAGACATGGGTTTATTAGTATTGTAATTCACTCTCAGCTATACTTTGATCTTCACTGACCATATGTCTCTATCATTTGCAGGCATTTTCTCAGATTCAGCTGACCTCATTCAGTACCAATCAGGCTAATGCTGTGACTGAGGCCCAGTACCAGGCACTGACAGCTGAACAAAAGAAGATCCTTGATGCCAAGGCATCAGTCAATTTCAATAAGGACAGCACAACCCAATCTACAGATAATACCAAGGGTGGTCACAATGGTGGGTCTTTGATAGAAAATTTCATCTTTTATAATAAATTTAAATCATTAGTTGCTCATCGTAAAAATAAGCCATGATGTCTGCTATTCCTTACCTGGCGGTTGTGCTTAATATTTTTCATACAACTCAACACACTATCACTTGTTACCAAAGATATCATCAGCATCCAATAAGAGCTCAGTAATCACATCAAATACAAACTCAGTACTTGCTAAAGAAATTAAAGTGACATCATTAGCTCTAATATTGGTACATCTAACCGTACACCAGTACAGAGGGGACAAAAAGTAGTGGGAAACATATCTGAATTCTTCTGTTGCTTCATTTTGAATTCCCATCATCCATAGCTTAATCTCTTATTTACCTGTAAGTCCTGTCTTGTGTTTCAGATGTGTTTCTATTTTCAGTTGAAGCTGTTTTTTTTAAAGAAATCTTCTTTAATTCATATTTACTATTTGATATTTCAATCTAACAAGTTATTATATGAAATTTAAGTCAATCATTGAATTAAAAAAAAAAATTAATACAGGTAATGCAATAAATTAATGTGCACTTATAACATTATATTCAATTACTGTCCTTTTGCTTAGTTTATTGCTGTCTACATAATATCATATCTGATTTATTGGCATATAGCATATTCAATTTTAAATGTCCAGTGTCATTTATTTACAAATGACCAAATTCTATAGAAGCTGTAAAAGTATCTTGACTTCTTTAGACATTGTTCATTGTTCCTAATGTAATTCTTGTTGTTTTTCAGCTGTCAGTCCACTGACCTGCAGTATCTTTTTGATGATCTCCACATTGATGTCATTCCTGCTATAAACAAGGGAACATGATGGATCCATTTTAATGCATAATTGATTCCAAAAAACAATCAAAGTTTCTTTGTCATTGTCAAAACTAATTTTTAAAATCACCATACTCAGTGTTGGCTATTTTGAAGCCTTTGAGATGATAATCAGAATATAATCTCAATCTCACTTTCAAATATTTTTGTGAATGTCAATGCTGAGACAAACTGTTCATTAATGGCAAATATTGATGAAGTAAAAGTTAAAATTTTGAGATGACTGTTTCAAGTGTACTGTATTAATATGCTATCCAATTTTTGTTGACAAAGTATTTTAATGTACAAAGTTTATTTATTTATTGAACTCATGTACATAGAGATGTGTTTAATTCTTGAATGTAATTTATTTAATTTTTTTTATATGAAAGAAAATTACTCCCCCTAAATATATATATTTCAACATGACAGAAGTGACATTATTAATGTTAAAAAAAATAATGGGAAAATGTCTGTAAGGTCATTAACCACGCAGAAAGTAAACAAATTAGTCTCACAATATTTACGGGGGAAACATAATACATGTTCATAAAGGAAACTACATTTCACCTCCTCAGTCAAAAGAGTTTTAGAAATGTATGCAAACTTGAAATGATGGTTTGTATAAGTCCAGATAGGTAAGATAGATTTGACTGTCAAGCTGAGCTTTGGCCTTAGATTGCAGCATCAATTGAATCTTATCAGTTGCTGGCCGAGATCAATCATTTGTTAAATTTTCCAACAAAGGCATCAACGTCTATCCTATTGGACAACGTATTGCTGCGCAAATTTTGAAATAAATGGGAGATCACTGAGAGTATTCTAACTACTAGAGATTTCGTTCATTTGGTACCTACTTATCCTTCCTGTTTTCCACTTCAGTTTTCTCTAACCCAACCGTATACAACAACACCCTGTCTTGTGCCTGATCTATGAATACTAATCATTTAGTCTAATGTTAGTATGACGGTTGTAAGTGCCAAGTTTTAAAAAGATAAGAAAGTTTGTGTTTATTTTGTTACCATGCTCACATTACAAATACCAAAATAAACTATTTAACAACCAAAGTTAAAACTGTTTAATTTCTCTTAATCTTATTATGATGGGATTGTCAAAATTAACGAAAATTGAAAAATTATAGATTGTGTACAACAAGTTTTTCCTCATCTGTCAGGTTGTATAGATACATGATGTAAACTTTTCAGCCGCTTCATAAACGTTTTCTTTTCTGTCAAGAGCAAATTGTTGTGTACTACGAATATTTCATAAATCCTTTAAAATAAAAACAAATACATTAAAAAAAAAAAAAAAGAAATAGATAAGAATGATAAATTGTTGAAAAAAGTAAATTAGGAAATTTTGAATGTCTTAAAAGCATATGCTCATACTAAAAACAGATTTTGCCATGGGTCTCCATTGTATAGCGTACAGACACAATACGTCAATAAGATTTTTTGTGAAATCCCAAATCCCCCAAAGTGGTTATAAATTAAAATTAAATTTTCGCCTCTCCACAATAATCAAAACTGAAAATCATCTATGAATTGGAAATGGTTGAACCTATTTTAATTTAAGGCTACTGAATGTTATGGGGATAATATCATCACGAAAAAATTACGGTCAAGACCTGAGTTCGTACCCCAAGAAAATCTGGACAAAAAGATTAGTGGTCGCCTTTTCCAACAACACCAGGAGTTTGAATATATTGGAAACATTTTCGCCGAGTTAGGAGAAATGAACAGAGAGATAGAGACAAAAGTCCAGAGGTCAAACGCTGCAACTATAGACGTGGTATGAAGTCGCACAGGAGCACAGCTCATGGGTTAAAACTATTTTTAACTTTTAGAGAGTGTCACTATTAGTCAAATATTTAGCTATTCAATGCAATTTGGGTGTCCTAATGGTCAAATATTTAGCTATTCAATGCAATTTGGGTGTCCCAATTGTCAAATATTTAGCTATTCAATGCAATTTGGGTGTCCTAATGGTCAAATATTTAGCTATTCAATGCAATTTTGGTGTCCTAATGGTCAAATATTTAGCTATTCAATGCAATTTTGGTGTCCTAATGGTCAAATAGTTAGCTATTTGTTGCAATTTAAAATAATATATTTTTTATGCGTTTCCACGTCACATTTTTTATTTTATTTGAGGCACCTTAATTATATTTATACAAGGTCCCTTGCAGCTCAGGGGTTGCAGGGCCTTGCGACGGCTCTGCTTACCAGTGCCAAGTCTGGGCTTTTATTAAAACTCTCGAGAAACAAATATTCACCTGCGATATAAGATAAATAAAGTGAGCAGTCGGTAAACTGTGAAGGGGCTGCTTTCGGAACCAGGAAATTAGACGAATGGTAGTTGCCATACCAATCAGCCAGTATATGGGCCAGCAGCAAATCATGGATAGAATGTCAGCCAATCGACCTGCATTGCAGGCTTACGGGCACTCAGGCCAGAGGAAGACCACGCCCGCGGAAGATCGACTGTGTTTAATTAATATCTTAAATGACACCAGATTGAACTCACTTGTCATCACGGCCACTGATTATAAAGTGTGCTAAATTTAGACTTCCAAGATAACTTGAAAAAATTTGCCAAAATAAAACTGAACAGTCTGGGAAAGACTGATTTTTAAAAAGCGTTTATCTTAACACCTGGATTCGCCTAGCATAGGTATGGATTTTAAAGGAAACGCACATATAGCTTTTAGCACTTAGGGGCCATGCACATATTATATAACAAAAATATATGACTTGTTTGATCCACCCTTCATAACGTTAATATAACATTTCCATTGACCATCCCCTAATCTTAGATAAATCGTTTCTAGCGCCCCCCCCCTCCCCCACGATTATAGGCAAACAGAAACATTCCAAAAACAAGGACAAGCAAATTTCAACCAAGCATCTAGGAATTTTGATTGTACAAAAAAGTGCTAATTATTGTAAGCAGATTAAACAGAACCCAAAAACAACGTTTTTCATATAAATCATTTTTATGCATTTTATAAATTATTTTATAATAATTTTCTGAAGTCCCACCAGCACCCACTTTTACACCGCATATTTATTTCACCTATTGCAGAAAAGGGAAAGAAAATATTACGCGATTTAAAAAAAAATAAAAAAATTCATTTTAACTATTAGCTCGGTTATCAAGAATTTTATTTCTTGAAATCAGTGGCATCATATCTCATTTTCATTCATCTTCCTATTGGAAAACAGTACAAAAAAAATTTTTGGGGTTGGGGTGAATACCCGGTATTTGAAAGAATTTGTTGTCATATGCAACTATTCTATGTGTCAAGTTTCAGCTTAATAGGTTGACAGAAAGTGGGTCAATTAGCCATCCGCAGAAATTTGCCATTAAGCAAATTTAATGCGTGACGTCATAACTCCGGTAAAAAGGTTGATTTTTTTTTTATTAAGTCTTAGTGATTAGTGGGAGTCGACTATTACTCAATGTTGTTATTGTTCGTGTTCCTCTGTGACACAGCGGGCTTCATGAACTTCATGCGTTAAGTTTGATCTCCGGTTGATATTTTTTTCTTTTGCAAGATTTTTTTTTTATTGTTGTTGTTAATGAAATGCCACAAGTCATTTGCCGCCCTCTTTGATACTACTTCTCAGCTAAGTGCTATTTAAAAAAAAAAAAATTATTCGCTTTTTCTGTTTATTCGCTGACGAAGGCTTCCTGCCGACACGTTCGTTGTTTTGTTGCGTTACTTTTTTCAGGTTTAACCTTACTTTGTTTTACTTATTACCTATTGTGCTAACCAGATTGCAGTCTCTCCTCTTATTGAAATGTCACTATATTTTGTCCACATCTTTGTTTCGTTTTCGTAGGTGTTTAAAATAAAAAGAAATGCAACAAAAGTAACGTCCCTGGGTGGGCTCGAACCACCAACCTTTCGGTTAACAGCCGAACGCGCTAACCGATTGCGCCACAGAGACGTGATACTGAGAAGAATCATTAAATTATTATATTAAAATTTACACTTGCTAGAAGTAAATATTATATATTATTTAGAGTATTTACTTATTTAGTTTTTAAATTCAATATACAGTCGGGTCGGGTCTTCTTCATATTATTAGCGCACAATAAGGTGCTATTTAATTCATTAATTTTTCTTACTCGTTACATGTTCAAACAAACCGACTGTTTGCATGAAGTAAGGTTGAAGTAAAATAAACTGGCACGTAAATACGTTTATTTTCAATGTATTTTTATTTACTCCTTGTTATTTGTGTGCCTAATGTTTATTTACTAATGCCTATATGAAACTGGCCTGTTCCTATGCAAGCTCATCTTCTTACAAATTAATTTTTTAAATGGCTCTGATTTTGAATTTTTATCAGCTAATCTAACTTGATATAATTATGCCTAAACCTAGTTTTAATTAAACACATATATATTGAGGACTGTTCTGTTCAGATTTGTCAGTTTGAAAATGTTCGTTCGTTACGTTGAAGTAGTTGAACAGTAACAATTCAATGAGATTATGATTATGAGAATACTTCTTCATATTTATAAATATTTAATAATAATAATAAATTAAATTATAAATAGTTGAATGTATCTAACTCTACAAACTACTTACTCAGAATCAGAAGTAATTAACTGAATTAAAGTAAAAGCCACTTTTGGTTTTAATTTTTAATATTTTTGTGAAAGTGTGTGTAGTGTAATGTACTACGACTACTACTACTGCCTGTTGACAAATGTCAAATTGAAATATCAAAATAATTTTAAATATGTTAATATTAATATTTTTAATAAATATTAATAGTAATTTTATGATAGATCGGATATACCTACTAAACTAAATCTCCTTGTCCTAGTGCTGCCTTGGGTCAATTTACTCAATCTGCGCTGCTTAGGCTTAGACTTAAGGACTTAGGCTTAAACAGCTTAGGCTAGTACAACTAGTCCTATTAGGCTATTCTAGTAATTGTATCATTTTATTTTAGCCTATTAAATAAGGCTGCAGCTATTCGGACCTGGGGGCCTTTTTTAGTGGGCTTCAGACTAAATGGCTATTCAATTCGGATGTCATTTGTGGTAGTTTATTTTAGTTAAACTGTAGAAGTAAGTTTACAAACATATAGTATAGACATAGTCCATTCAATTATCTTTCATTTGATACCAAATTTTTGTGTGGTACAAACGCAACAATAATATTTTTTTTATTTTTTAATAAACCCAACCTCTCACTCTATCCAGGTCCAAACAGGCACTTCGATTCAATTTTAATAATAATATTGACATTGAAACTTTACAAGTTACAACTAAAATATATTAAAATAATTAACTTGACGTTTCCACCAGAGGGCTAGGCCTGAGTAAAAGTAACGTTATGCCTACCATTACCGTTACCACTAAACAGTCTCAGACTTTCGCTCATCAGCTCATAATGACATAATGAGTATCATTAATAACTTAGTCATAAGTAGGCATAATATTTTGATGAATAATCAAGCCCAGCGGGAAAAAAAATAGTATTTTTTTTTAACAACATTTATATTATAATTATAATTGAATTATATACAATTTTTCCTCATTCAGTCATCGACCTGTCAGTAGTGTCAGACCTGTCAATTATGCAAGCCTAGACAAGAAGTTCTAGGCTAATGAATAAAATGTTTAAAGCAGTTTGGCATTTTGTTAAAACTTCAAGGAATCAATCAGTACTTCTTTTAAGGTGTCTATTTATTATTTATATTAGTCTAATATTTAATAATATTAGTTTTTTTTCATCATTTTTTAAATGCATAATTGAAACATAATGACATAAGAATAAGTGTCATACCATACAAAATGCACGATGAACACTGTTTTCTTATTATTTATTTTTAAGCAATATTACCTACAAGGTTTTATTAATGTAAGTTTCAATCTGGGTAAACAATTTTGAACCCAAATTCATTATTAATTTTACAGTCTTAGTTTCTTGAAATTGTTTGATAACTGTGCAATCTTTGAAATATTTTTCCAAGGACAAAGAAATTGAAACAAAAATTTACCATCTATAATTGAGTGTATAAATTAGGCCTACTTCCTACTATCCAAGGCTTAAGTCTTAAGCTCTTTTCTTCGCCCAAGACATTAAAATGTTCTTTGCCTTTGCTGTTAATCACATAAAATAAAGGAAAGATTACTTTTCTTGGTGTTTTTATTTAACTTACTCAAAGGATCACATCAGTTAATTTACAAATATAAGAATACATCATATTATTTAAGACTTTTAAGTTTTACTCTGGGCCAGTTATTTGTAATATTATGTTGGAAAAATATCCAGAAATGAATTAATTTTTTCTATTACAAAAATTAATGTACTTCATTATTATAAGTGTTTCATTTTTTAAAATAATTTTTGTTTTATTTATTGTTATTTAATCCAAAAAATATTTTCATTTTTAAATTTAATTTAAGATTTAATGGTTTTTGAATTAATTGTATGCATACGTTTTAAAATGATAATTATATTTATATTTCTTATATCTAGCTTATCTTCTTGCCAGACTTATTAGAAATATGTCATCTAGCACACACAGACCAGCAGTTACCAACAGACTGGCACTGGAAAAATCACCCTACCTTTTACAACATGCTCATAATCCTGTCAACTGGTAAATGTCTTAGGAAATATGTGAAACAAGGTATGGGAAAATCTGATAAAAGGATGCAAGAAAACAACAAACTTGTTGGAAAGAAGCCATCTTCCGCAAATAATAGTAACCCAAATTACAAATAAAAATTAGCTGCAATGTAGCATCTGAGGGGACAGCAAGAGTAATTTTGTCAACATTTTTTGATGCGTCCTTTTTTCAGGTTTTCCCATACATTGTTTCACATATTTCCTTCTACTTAACCTGATTGAGGCACTCTCCCGATATTATTATAAATGTCTAAGCTTTGTTCTATGTTTGTATAATGTTGGTGTGATAATTATTTTAATTTGTGCAAGAAAGTTGTATTGATAAGTTTTTTTGGTGAATTTTCATCTATAACTTTAATGCAGCAGTTCTTGAAGTGGGGTCTATGATGTTATTCAGATGTAAAAAAAAATTATTTTGAAATTTAAACATATTTTACAGTAATTTAAATTCATCTATTAATTTTTAAAAAGGTCTTTTAAAAATATAAATCTCACATTTAATTTGCTAGGTATCCATGGGGAGAGGAGGCCTTTGCTAAAGCAAGGACAGAGAACAAGCCAATCTTTTTGTCTGTGGGCTACTCCACTTGTCATTGGTGTCATGTCATGGAGCGAGAGTCTTTTGAAAATCCTGATGTTGGTCAAATGCTCAATGAAAACTTTGTGAGTATCAAAGTGGACAGAGAGGAGCGTCCGGATGTTGACAAGGTGTACATGACTTTTGTACAGGTATTATACCTCATCTCTTTACTTAATATTTTATTCCTGGTTTCCTCATATATCATTATAGAAAAACAGATTATGAAAAAAATTTATTAGTGAACAATGTTTAAATTAAGTACCGGTGTAAGACATAAATTTTGCTAAACTGTTGGCTTTCGACTATAAATTTACCAATTGTGGTAAAGTTATATAATTTGTAACAAATGACACAAATGCAATAAATTCAAGCTCTGATCTTAATATGCAGCAAATACTTGATTGCTTTGCTAAGGTCTATGACAATTACAGCCTTGCCATCAATTCAAAAATAACAGATCTTGCATCAGCCAGCTCCAGGAAAAGTTTCAAATATCCTAAAATATCAGCGAATCTCAGAATCTCCAAGCAGTCTAAAAATTAACATATTTGGGCAGAACCATCTCCAGGTCAGTAGCAGTAGATGATGAGATCAACAACTGAATTTCCAAAGCAGATGTTTCATTTGGAAGGCTCCGCAAGAGTGTCTAGGAGCGAAGGGGTCTCAGTCTTGTCGCTAAGCTGAAAGTATATAAGGAAATCATATTAACATCTCTTCTATACACTAGCAAGATGTGGATAGTGTACAGCTGACATAATAGACAGCTAAACCATCTCCACCTACAGTCTACATAAACTTCTTGGCATAAGGTGGCAGGACAAAGTCCTGATACAGAGGTCCTTAAACAGGCTGAATTTATCAGCATCCTCACCCTCCTACAAAGAGGACAAAATGGGCAGGGCATGTTACAAAAATGCTAGACAGCAGACTTCCCAAACAAATAATGTTCTGTGAACTCTTCAGATTGAAATGCTTGGCTGGTGTGCAGAAAAAAATGCTTGAGAACTGTCTAAAAGCTTCACTCAAATCCATGGACATTGACCTTGATTCTTGGGAAACACTTGCTATGGATCGTACAAGCTGGCATGGCAGACTCACTGTTGAAACACAATCCTTATAAAATAAGAGCCACGCTCGCACCCAAATTTAGCGCACGGCAAGGAAAAGCAGAATCAACTTAAATCCAACTAAGACCCCAAAAAACGTGTGTCCCAAGTGTGGGAAAACTTTCAAGGCACAATTGGGACTGGCAGGCCACCTATGCTGTCACTTTTGAATATAGCCTTTGTCATCATTCCATGCGAAGGATGAACAAAATCACAACATAATATGAACATTATTTTATACCAAATATATTAGCCATAGTTTTGATTTTTTTAAATTATAGGCAACCACAGGCAGTGGTGGATGGCCTATGAGTGTCTGGCTAACACCGGACTTGAAACCTATATTTGGTGGAACCTACTTTCCTCCCGATGACAGGTACTATAACAGGCCTGGATTCAAGACTATTTTAACCCTTATCTCTCATCAGGTATTCCCTTATTGCCATCCAAAAGTTCTTATCATTTATTTAACACTTTTTATGTAATTCAATTACCTTCATTAGTTAAGATTTCTCACACCTGGATTCAATGTAGCAAAAACAGAGTACACTTAGCTTTATATGGAACAGCATACAGATTTATAACTGCTTAATAAATCCACTAAAACATAGCTTTGGTGCTATTCTATAAACATAGGGCTTGAATTGTAAATTATAAGTACCTTTAACTAATTATTGTCTTGTTTCAAGTAATTAAAGAGCAGAAGTAGATTTACTCTTCAAATAATGCATAGATTTTTTAAAAATGCAATACAGTGGCAAGAGAAAAGATCAGATATTGAAAGCCAGGCCACCAAAATTCTTGATGTTATGATGAGACAACTCAATGTGTCAGACCAAAGCAGTCCTGGGGTGCCAGCAATGAAAGCCAGCACCAAGTGTTACAAAATGTTAGAAAAAAGTTTTGATCAGGAAGAAGGAGGATTTGGATCAGCTCCTAAGTTTCCCCAGCCAGGTTTGAGCTTATTAAACAACACCATAAGCCTTAAAATAAATTATTATATGATAATATAACAGATGTATATTTTGAACCTACATATACATCTTATTAGAGTAGTGAAATTGTTTAAATTCGAAAGCAAGCCATAAGAAAACTGACAATAGTTTAATTAGAGCAGCATTTGAGGGGTAATTATGCCCAAAAATCTAATATAATGCCTGAAAGGCTACCTAATATTTTACTACTTTTATTGAAAGACTTATTAAAGGAATAAGTTGAAACTTGTTTCCCTTTAATTGTACTTAAGCCATCAGATGTGATCACTAAATAATTTAATTGTACTTAAGCCATCAGATGTGATCACTAAATAATTTAATTGTACTTAAGCCATCAGATGTGATCACTAAATAATTTAATTGTACTTAAGCCATCAGATGTGATCACTAAATAATTTAATTGTACTTAAGCCATCAGATGTGATCACTAAATAATTTAATTGTACTTAAGCCATCAGATGTGATCACTAAATAATTTAATTGTGTTTTTCTTGTAGTAAATTTGAACCTGCTATTTCGCATCTTCAACTGTGACCCTAGTAGTGAGATGGGCGCCCATGCTTTGCACATGTGTCTGTTTACTCTAACAAAAATGGCCAATGGTGGAATACATGATCACATATCACAGGTGAGCCATTGAGTGCAATGGTGACCACTTTGTTACATTTATCTATGGACATTTTTTTTTATTTGTATATTCACCCTAATGTCCTTGATGACCTGCTGAGTGAACTTGGTGTCTCCTTAAAGTTAATTTATGTCATATTGTTAGATGGAGTCAGTAGACCTGTGCACACAATGCATCAGATTGTTATTCGAAGTACTAACCAGTAACTAACTTCTTAACTGCTCAAATATTCAATGCCTGGGATGGGCTGGGTGAAGTGATAACAGTTTTGTTATGTCTGCTTAAATTTAGGATTATTATGACTCAACTTATTCATTAATCGTGTTGACTTCTTTGCCACATTCCATCAAATAGAATCTTGGAAATTCAACGAGGAGCTTCATATCCACTTTCCAGAGTGCAGGATAAAGTCATGAAATGAATTGCATTCTTTAGCCCAAAACTCTTGATGCAATCTTTTAATACTTTGGCTTTAGCTCCATACCATTTCTAAGCTGAATTACCTCCCCCTCCACAGAACCAACTGTCACAGTATATGAAAATGGATTTATCAATCTGTCTGCAAGTTTCATCTATAGAAGATCCTTAAATAATTTGTAGCACATTCAAATGGTTTCAAAATACTTGCAGATTATTGTCTTCTAACTCCCTTTCTTATCTAGCTCTGACAGACTTATAAATTGGCAAATATTGCACTTGAATATTAAATATGCAGTTTAAATTAGGTGTTGAATTTTTCTAAACAGGGTTTCCATCGTTACTCAACAGACAGGACTTGGCATGTTCCCCATTTTGAGAAAATGTTGTATGATCAAGGACAGTTAGCGGTTTCATATGTTGATGCCTACCAAGTACGTATGTGCCCTGTTAATCAGATGAATGCCAATTAGTGGTGTCACAACAACTTAGAGATAAGAAGGTATAACATTGTTAGAGCCAGTAGCTATGAGTCTGAGATGGTTGACATTGAACCTATTAAAATTCAAGTTTACTTTTGTCCTAATGCACAGCCTAGTTTTGTACACATGTAATTGTTAATGGATGTACTTGCACCCTGTCCTGAAATCATGTGACATGCAAACATTCTTCACCAAGAGAATGCTCTTGTACAATTTATGTTTTGCTATGTAGCAGCTATAGACAAAAAAGTTTATATTGCGATTTAATCCCCAGATTTGGTCATATGTAACTTCTTTAATAAAGGGAATCAATGCTAACACATTTGTGTATAAAAATAGTACATAGGTGGGAAATGGCAGGTTACCCAGCACTAAAAATAATTTCAGTCAAATAGTTTCGTATCTGTGTAGATTATGCTTTTTAGTTTAATATAATTTTAATCTATATGCAATCTATTGACTTTAACTTTAAAAATTAGACAAATTAAAATTTCCCAAATTGCCTTTAATTAAATCTATGTTGCTCTTAGAATTATGTTTTTTTTTCATTGAAATGAATTGCTTTTGTTTTAGATAACAAAGGACACGCTTTTTGCAGATATTGCCACAGATATATTCACATATGTCAGCAGAGATTTAAGTCATCCAGTAAGTGCAACTTTGTAGACAAATTTACTCTTTCCAATCCTCTTATAATGACGTTATGTAGACATTTTATTAATTCCAGACATTTTCCCAATGACATCATGGAATTTTTGCCACATTTAATCCCTCCAACTTCACACTTTGTTGTTTAAACCTGTTCCTTGTGAATAACTTTATTCCCTACAATTTTGTATCTACAATAAGATACAATAACTAAATTTGTTGTTAAATAGTAATTTATAATCAGGATTGCTGTGCAGTCTAAATTGCATCAATTCCAAACTTGTGTTATGAAGCTCAATCCCTAGCAAAAACAACACCAGCACACCAGGTGGATGGGACTTTTCACTTTGGATGACGACTCAGAGAAGGAAAACTCTGAAGACTTGTTCACTTTGGATAACGACTCAGAGAAGGAAAACTCTGAAGACTTGTTCACTTTGGATGACGACTCAGAGAAGGAAAACTCTGAAGACTTGTTCACTTTGGATGACGACTCAGAGAAGGAAAACTCTGAAGACGTGTTCACTTTGGATGACTACTCAGAGAAGGAAAACTCTGAAGACTTGTTCACTTTGGATGATGACTCAGAGAAGGAAAACTCTTAAGACTTGTTCACTTTGGATGATGACTCAGAGAATGTAAACTCTGACTTCAAAACCAGAGATTTTGGGAGTCCCTTGGGTGTCTAGGGAAGCAGCTTATCCTCCTTAACAAAATCTCAGGCTTTGTGATTTCATCCCATGAAGTCTACACCATCATCACATTGGGATGTCTACACCATCATCACATTTGGATGGATGGATTCCAAAATCTGGATTACAATAAAATGTTTTGTTGTTTTTTTCAATTTAAGGAAGGAGGATTTTACAGTGCTGAGGATGCAGACTCTCTGCCCCTGAAATCCTCACAGACCAAAGTTGAAGGGGCCTTCTGTGTGTGGAAGAAACAAGAACTTGACCTGCATTTGTCTGAAAAAATTCCTGGAAAAACCAGTGTGACATTGGCAGAGATTTTCAATCATTTTTATGGAGTTAAAGAAGACGGCAATGTTGATCCATTGCAGGTAATATTTGCAATTTAATATACATTGCAATTATCTTTGAAAAATTATTAAAATGTATACTACAAATATAATAAAATCAATTGACTTGATTATGCTAAATAATAAAATCAAAATGTTTTTGAAATAACTATACTTAAGTTTGTAATGGATAAAACTTTACTTTGTAATGGATAAAACTTTACTTTGTAATGGATAAAAAATCTAAAATCATCACCGTACTGTTCTCTCTAAAAATTTTCTCCAATTTCCCATGATTATAAAATACTACTGCAATCTTTAGGATCCGCATGATGAACTGAAACATCAAAATATCCTGATCATTAGCTCCACAACTGAAGAGACTGCCTCAAAGTTTGACCTCTCACCAGAAGATGTAGAGCTTGCCTTAGAAAGGAGTGGGAAAATTCTATATGAAGCCAGACAAACACGTCCTAGGCCTCATCTTGATAATAAAATGGTGACCGCATGGAATGGTAAAGAATTGGTGTAGTAAAAAATTATTCACCTTGACAGTGACCTTTCTAATGAAATGGAAGGTATTGTGTTATTTTGGAAATAAAAAAAAAGGTTAAGTAATTATGTGTGTAATGTAACCAAGAAGGATAAAGCTGTTTACACACAAAATCTTTTAGTAATACTATGGTAATTGGCTTGTGCATTAAAAAGATTCAAACATTGAAATTACATTATGGGAAGTATGAATGAATCAAAGTTCTAGTGCATTCATTTTTAATGATTTGATTTCAGTTTATATCATCATCGAAATGAAACTTTTGTTTTTCCAGTTATTATTAAGATAAGGTATCCCCCCCCCCCCCACACCACCTAATCCCAAAAACAACAACAAAAAATTCTTAAATCTTGGAGACTTCTTACAGGTCTGATGATCTCTGGATTTGCCAGAGGAGGGCAGACCATGAACAAGCCAGACCTGATAGAGAGAGCAAGACAAGCAGCCTCTTTCATGAGGCGGCACATGTTTCAGTCAGACACACAGTCTCTGCTGCGTAGTTGCTATACATCAGACAACCAGGAGGTCTCTCAAATGTACGTCGTATGACTTATTTATATCAGATAAATTTGAAACCATTTGTATTCAATTTCAAAAGTAAATGCTGAAATAGTAGCAGTTAAACTTATTTGTTTCAAAGGGTTCATATTAACTAGTTCTTTAATGGACATTTTAATATCTGAAGCCTTTTTCTAGTGAACAAAGCATCAGGTTGGTTTTTAAAAGAACTGCTTATTTGTCAAATTGATATAACTAATGTTGTCTCACTCATTTTAGAGATAAGTGGAAATAAAATCCATAAATTATTTTGTTTTTTAGAGAGATCCCTATACAAGGCTTTGTAGATGATTATGCTTATGTAATCCGAGGCCTGCTGGATTTATATGAAGCTTGTTTTGATGATCAGTGGCTGGCTTGGGCTGAACAACTTCAAAACAGACAGAATCAGCTGTTCTGGGACAATGAGAATGGTGGCTTCTTCTCAAGTCCAGAGGGAGATAACTCTATTGTCCTCAGACTTAAAGAAGGTCGCAGAGTGTTTTCTGCTATGGCTGTTGTTTTTTTTAACTGGTTGTGCTGCATCCCAAATTAGATTGATTTATTCTTTATTAGTATTTTGACATTAATTTTCAAATTAAATTCTAAAGTTTTGGAATTTTATTTGTTCCAAAAAAAAATATATTTTGCAGTCACATTCAAAAATGATGTTAAGTAAATGTAATTTCATAGTTTTCAACTGCTTCATTAATTGATCAAGTATATTTTAAACACCAGATCAAGATGGTGCTGAGCCCAGCCCCAACTCTGTGTCATCCATGAACCTACAACGATTGGCCACCATGCTGGACAGGCCAGAGTGGACTGGGATGGCTGAGAGAATTTTTAAAGTTTTTTGTGAAAGGATTGAGAAGGTGCCCATGGCTGTACCAGAATTGGTCTCAAGTCTCATCTTTTACCACTCCAAAAAGCAACAAGTAAATAGTAGTTATCTCTTGAACTCAGCTGTTGAGAACATCACTTATTCATCTGTCAGTATTATAACAAACCCAAATCTTTATTTGATTATCTGATGGATGGAACATTTTTTTAGTCTTATATAATATAATGCATTTGAAAAAAGACAGTAGCTAGCAATCTGCCACTTAGCTATTGTGTAATGATTCATTCTTTCATTTAGTGCTTAGGAATTGGCCAATTGTGTGGTTTTAGTATTTTATCATAGACATTGTCAGAAAATCCCAGTGATTGACTTACATTGATTTTAATCAATAGGTCATAATCATTGGAGACAAGCAGAGTGAGGACACTAAGGCTTTAATTCAAACAGTACACAAGTATTACCTACCCAACAAGGTCTTGTTGGTCACCGATGGACAGACAGATGAGTTCTTGAAAGAAAGATTAAGCCAGATTACCTCATTCGTTAAAGTAGATAACAAGGCAACAGCTTATGTCTGCCAGGGTTTTTCTTGTGCATTGCCAGTTAATTCCTGTGAAGAGCTGGACAAAATCCTTCAGGCATAACAACTGTGCCTTTTTGTCTTTTCTAAATGATAAATAGTTTCCTACTACCATGATATTACTCTTAATCATTTTTGAATTGTCACAGCTTCACATTATTTGGTTTCTTGTATTTATTAAACATGTTCTGTCTTTTGTGTAGTGAAGATTAATCTACACACTGAACAGCACTCGAGCAGTAAAATGTAATCAGTATAAATCAACTTACAGCATTTTGACTCAGTCAGTAGTTAATTAAGTTCACCTAAAAATATTCAAATAAGGAAAATGATTCAAAGGGAGACTATAAATATGTTGAAGTACAAGTTGTTTCTTTACAAAGAGAAGAATATTTTAGATGAACAGAGATTTTTTTGTGATATACAGTACACTTTACTATTCACTCATTTAATAAAGATAATATTTACAAAGTAACTCTAATTTATTCTAACATGTACTTGGTTATTTGTGTGTGTTTAAAACTATTGGGCACATCTCAAACTTGTTTAAAGTTCTTGGTCTTATTACTGTGGCCACATAATTCAGCTATTAACTATTGAAAAATACATGAACTTAATAGGTATATCTTGGATTGCCGGTGGGCATCTCAATTCAGAAACAATAATGACAATTATAAAAAGTGTTTTTAAAATGAAGTTTGTGATACATTTTATGTGAGACCCTTTCTGTCAAACTGCTCATACCATTGTCCAATTTTTTTGAAAGTTCAGATATTTCAATGAAACAGAAATGTCTACCAAAGCTATTAGAGCATGGGATGTGTTTGAATGGTCAAGACATGAGACCTGTTTATTAAGGTCCCTTACTTCAAATATGTTTTCTAGCTTTGAACTCGGCCAGTTATCACATATCTGTGGGATAAACAGACTCAGTAAACTTCAATAGTTTTCTATATAGTTGTGCACCCCTATTATTTCTAGTATACTTTTAGTCCCATTAACTCAGCTGAGAGATCATCCTGACCATCTTCATACAATGTTGAGTAGTTATTAACTGGAAGCTTTCATACATACAATGTTGAGTAGTTATTAACTGGAAGCTTTCATTCATAAAATGTTGAGTAGTTATTAACTGGAAGCTTTCATTCATAAAATGTTGAGTAGTTATTAACTGGAAGCTTTCATTCATAAAATGTTGAGTAGTTATTAACTGGAAGCTTTCATACATACAATGTTGAGTAGTTATTAACTGGAAGCTTTCATTCATAAAATGTTGAGTAGTTATTAACTGGAAGCTTTCATTTATACAATGTTGAGTAGTTATTAACTGGAAGCTTTCATTTATACAATGTTGAGTAGTTATTAACTGGAAGCTTTCATTTATACAATGTTGAGTAGTTATTAACTGGAAGCTTTCATTCATAAAATGTTGAGTAGTTATTAACTGGAAGCTTTCATTCATAAAATGTTGAGTAGTTATTAACTGGAAGCTTTCATACATACAATGTTGAGTAGTTATTAACTGGAAGCTTTCATTCATAAAATGTTGAGTAGTTATTAACTGGAAGCTTTCATTTATACAATGTTGAGTAGTTATTAACTGGAAGCTTTCATTTATACAATGTTGAGTAGTTATTAACTGGAAGCTTTCATTCATAAAATGTTGAGTAGTTATTAACTGGAAGCTTTCATTCATAAAATGTTGAGTAGTTATTAACTGGAAGCTTTCATTCATAAAATGTTGAGTAGTTATTAACTGGAAGCTTTCATTCATAAAATGTTGAGTAGTTATTAACTGGAAGCTTTCATACATACAATGTTGAGTAGTTATTAACTGGAAGCTTTCATTCATAAAATGTTGAGTAGTTATTAACTGGAAGCTTTCATTTATACAATGTTGAGTAGTTATTAACTGGAAGCTTTCATACATACAATGTTGAGTAATTAATTAACTGGAAGCTTTCATTTATACAATGTTGAGTAGTTATTAACTGGAAGCTTTCATTCATAAAATGTTGAGTAGTTATTAACTGGAAGCTTTCATTCATAAAATTTTGAGTAGTTATTAACTGGAAGCTTTCATTCATAAAATGTTGAGTAGTTATTAACTGGAAGCTTTCATTCATAAAATGTTGAGTAGTTATTAACTGGAAGCTTTCATACATACAATGTTGAGTAGTTATTAACTGGAAGCTTTCATTTATACAATGTTGAGTAGTTATTAACTGGAAGCTTTCATTTATACAATGTTGAGTAGTTATTAACTGGAAGCTTTCATTTATACAATGTTGAGTAGTTATTAACTGAAAGCTTTCATTCATAAAATGTTGAGTAGTTATTAACTGGAAGCTTTCATACATACAATGTTGAGTAGTTATTAACTGGAAGCTTTCATTTATACAATGTTGAGTAGTTATTAACTGGAAGCTTTCATTTATACAATGTTGAGTAGTTATTAACTGGAAGCTTTCATTCATAAAATGTTGAGTAGTTATTAACTGGAAGCTTTCATTTATACAATGTTGAGTAGTAGTTAACTGGAAGCCTTCATACAATGTTGAGTAGTTATTAACTGGAAGTTTTCAACCTGGCAATGGATACAGGTCTAAAAAATGTTTGGCTGAATTGTTTATTGGTCAAAAATCAAGTTCATGTTCCAGTGAGATGTTTACTGGTCATACATCAAAGTCATATTGAAATGAATTGTTTACTGGTCATATATTATCAAGTTCATGATTCTAGTGAATCAACAAAACTCAATTTGAGAATGTACAAATGACATTTAATTTCTAAGGTTTGAAGAAGTGCAAGAAGTTTTTGTGACAGTTCAAGTGCTTGTGGTCGGGGCTGTGGTGGGAGCTGGAGTGACAACTGTCAAATAGTGAGGCAAGGTCTTCACGAACTGATAGAGACCTTCACCTGGGTTGGATGATGTCCCCGAGAGATCTCGGGGGGTCTGGATCGTGTAAGAGCCGACCAGCTTGCTACTGCTGACGGCACAACCGATCATGTCAGCCAGGCCAGTTCGTTGGAGGCTGGTAGGAGTTGTTCTTCCATCAAATACACCGATGACACAGAATTCTGTCAAATGAATACATTTAAATATGTGAAGTGTTTATGTAAGTCAATCATTAGAAGCTATCAATAGAAAGATAATCATATCACTCCAGCTCATACAGAAAGTTAACCAGGAAAAAGAATGTAGTACCAGAAAAAGGATATAGTACCAGAGAAAGGATATTGTACCGGGAAAAGGACATAGTACCAGAGAAAGGATTTAGTATTAGTACCAGAAAAAGAATATAGTACCGGCAAAAGGATATAGTACCGGAAAAAGAATATAGTACCAGAGAAAGGATATTGTACCAGAAAAATAATATAGTACAAGAAAGAGGATATCATACCCGGTACCAGAAAAATAATATTAGAACCAAAGCCTATATATAATCCCCTTTCCCCCTTTTTTTAAGCAGCTGGACATCATCATCATCGCCTGTCGTCACATCTGGGGCATAGGCCACAAACAAAAGCTCTCCAGGCATACCGGTCTTGGACAAGTCTCTCCAAGCAGCTGGACAAGCATAATTAAATATTTAGCTTACATATCTTCTTTTGTTTTAATAAATAATAAACCTACTTGTAAAGAACACACACACACACCTTTTTTCTTTTGACTCAAAGTCATTATTGTTTGCCTATACTGGTCCTATTGAAACAAGTCTCAAAGTCATTATTGTTTGCCTATACTGGTCCTATTGAAACAAGTCTCAAAGTCATTATTGTTTGCCTATACTGGTCCTATTGAAACAAGTCATACTCGAATACAAAATAATTATTTTGTGTATTTCAGCGTCATTAAATAAAATACCAACAGCAGGTATCGGACTAATTTTTATCTTTGTGTACATTTAAAAGATTGACCTGTCATGTATGGGACAAATTCCTTCAGCAGTTTGTTACACGCTGTAACTTTCTTATCTCTGTACATTTTCGTTGTGGCTGCCTGTGTCAACAAGATAAGAAGTCTAAAGAGTTTTGGACAACACTCTGGAAGTCTTTTACTGGATACTAAAAATACATTAGCTAATTTTTTTTTGATGTTGTTCTATTACATGACGTGTGTTCAGATAGCATTCGATGAAGTGTCCAGCATGCTGGCTAATTTGAATACGCAATTACCAAACTATTTTAAAACATGTTATCCCAAACTGGGGCATACATAATATAATACCAGAAAGCATTGAAGATGAAGTACAGACAATACCCAGATATCATTGACCATGAAGTACAGACCCCTTACACAGGGCCGGCCCTGCCTTACAGACAATGATAGCTGCTGAGAAAAAAGCATCATACCTATAGGATATAATTCAAATATATACAGATGGGTCAGAGTTCATAGGAGCCCTACATGCAGGCTTTCCCTATGATGTACGAGTAGAATACCCAGACTGATCACGTGTCCTACTCTGCTTGCCCAGTGGGGAGATCGACAGTAATTAAGAAGTTGAAGTGACTGCTGTTGAAAGAGCGTTACACCATCTATCTGAAATTTTCTCAGTTTATCCCAAAAAGCAGAGATATCTTGTCCGACTTCTAATGATCGTCTTAGACAGCTGGCATCAAGGTCTCACAAGAACAACAACAGTCAAATTTACAACTTCTGAAAATAAACACATTCCTCGAAACCTAAGCAATCAAGCTAACCTTACAGTGAATACCAGGACACCACAATATACCAGGACACCACAATATACCAGGACACCACAATATACCAGGACACCACAATATAACTTGAAATGAGAGCCAAACTATCAAAACAGGGCGCATCCAATGAACAGCCAAACATACCTACATCACTCAACACAGCCAAACATACCTACATCACTCAACACAGCCAAACATACCTACATCACTCAACACAGCCAAACATACTTACATCACTCAAAACAGCCAAACACAACTACATCACTCAAAACAGCCAAACATAACTACATCACTCAACACAGCCAAACATACATCACTCAAAACAGCCAAACACAACTACATCACTCAAAACAGCCAAACATAACTACATCACTCAACACAGCCAAACAGACCTACATCACTCAAAACAGCCAAACATAACTACATCACTCAAAACAGCCAAACATAACTACATCACTCAAAACAGCCAAACACAACTACATCACTCAAAACAGCCAAACATATCTACATCACTCAACACAGAAAAACATATCCACATCACTCAAAACAGCCAAACATACCTACATCACTCAACACAGCCAAACATAACTACATCTCCCAAAACAGCCAAACATAACTACATCTCCCAAAACAGCCAAACATAACTACATCTCCCAAAACAGCCAAACATAACTACATCACCCAAAACAGCCAAACATAACTACATCTCCCAAAACAGCCAAACATAACTACATCACTAAACACAAACATACATACCTACATCACCCAACACAAACATACATACCTACATCATTCAACACAAACATACCTACATCACTCAACACAAACATACCTATATCACTCATGCGAAGCTGTTTATCAGAGACAAAGAAGAAGAAGAGCGGTTGAGTGGTTGATCTGTTTGCTAAGCAGGAAGATGTGTTTTCACACACATTTTCAAATTCTAAAGATCCAATAAATTGCCTCCATAGACCTAAACAGATCTTTCGCCTGCCCACAAGACAAACAACTTAATTTCCTACCTAAACGCAATGATCCAAATGAAACATTTACACATTACCTCATCCACTGCCCAGTAACACATTACCTCATCCACTGCCCAGTAACACATTACCTCATCTACTGCCCAGTAACACATCACCAATTCTACTGCCCAGTAACACATCACCCCATCCACTGCCCTCATCACTGCCCAGTAACACATCCCCTCATTCACTGCCCAGTAACACATCCCCTCATTCACTGCCCAGTAACACATCACCTCATTCAATGCCCAGTAACACATCACCTCATCCAATGCCCAGTAACACATCACCTCATTCTACTGCCCAGTAATACATTACCTCATTCAATGCCCAGTAACACATCACCTCATTCAATGCCCGTAACACATCATCTCATCCAATGCCCAGTAACACATCACCTCATCTAATGCCCAGTAACACATTACCTTATCCACTGCCCAGTAACACATTACCTCATTCAATGCCCAGTAACACATCACCTCATTCAATGCCCAGTAACACATCACCTCATCTAATGCCCAGTAACACATTACCTCATTCAATGCCCAGTAACACATCACCTCATTCAATGCCCAGTAACACATTACCTCATTCAATGCCCAGTAACACATTACCCCATCCACTGCCCAGTAACACATTACCTCATTCAATGCCCACTAACACGTCACCTCATTCGATGCCCTGCGCTCCAGGACTTGCGCCTAAACGATCTACCAAACATACCACCCCATATACCAAAAGCTTCGGAGAGTGTGTAAATTCTTCACCATGGCCGAAGGCCTCGTGCCAAATGGCTGCTGGATCTGAATAATGATGATGAACGATTACCTTACCATAACTTCCACTGTACTCTGAATGTCCGCACCATACCCCACTTACCATAACATCCACTGTACTCTGAATGTCCGCACCATATCCCACTTACCATAACTTCCACTGTACTCGGAATTTCCGTACCATATCCCACTTACCACAACTTCAACTGTACTCGGAATGTCCCTACCATAACTTCCACTGTACTCCGTCCGTATGTCCCAACCACATCACACTTACCATAACTTCCACTGTACTCAGTCTGTATGTCCCAACCACATCACACTTACCATAACTTCCACTGTACTTAGTCTGTATGTCCCAACAACATCACACTTACCATAACTTCCACTGTACTCAGTCTGTATGTCCCAACCACATCACAATTACCATAACTTCCACTGTACTCAGTCTGTATGTCCCAACCACATCACACTTACCATAACTTCCACTGTAGTCAGTCTGTATGTCCCAACCACATCACACTTACCATAACTTCGACTGTACTCTGAATGTCCGCACCATATCCCACTAACCATAACTTCCATAGTACTCTGAATGTCCGCACCATATCCCACTTACCACAACTTCAACTGTACTCGGAATGTCCCTACCATAACTTCCACTGTACTCAGTCTGTATGTCCCAACCACATCACACTTACCATAACTTCCACTGTACTCAGTCTGTATGTCCCAACCACATCACACTTACCATAACTTCCACTGTACTCTGAATGTCCGCACCATATCCCACTAACCATAACTTCCATAGTACTCTGAATGTCCGCACCATATCCCACTTACCACAACTTCAACTGTACTCGGAATGTCCCTACCATAACTTCCACTGTACTCCGTCTGTATGTCCCAACCACATCACACTTACCATAACTTCCACTGTACTCAGTCTGTATGTCCCAACCACATCACACTTACCATAACTTCCAATGTACTCAGTCTGTATGTCCCAACCACATCATACTTACCATAACTTCCACTGTACTTAGTCTGTATGTCCCAACCACATCACACTTACCATAACTTCCACTGTACTCAGTCTGTATGTCCCAACCACATCACACTTACCATAACTTCCACTGTACTCCGTCTGTATGTCCCAACCACATCACACTTACCATAACTTCCACTGTACTCCGTCTGTATGTCCCAACCACATCACACTTACCATAACTTCCAATGTACTCAGTCTGTATGTCCCAACCACATCACACTTACCATAACTTCCACTGTACTCAGTCTGTATGTCCCAACCACATCACACTTACCATGACTTCCACTGTACTCAGTCTGTATGTCCCAACCACATCACACTTACCATAACTTCCACTGTACTCAGTCTGTATGTCCCAACCACATCACACTTACCATAACTTCCACTGTACTCAGTCTGTATGTCCCAACCACATCACACTTACCATAACTTCCACTGTACTCAGTCTGTATGTCCCAACCACATCACACTTACCATAACTTCCACTGTACTCAGTCTGTATGTCCCAACCTCTACCTTCGTAAACCTGGCCATCTGCACCAATCAAAAAGCTGCATGTGATATCAGACTTGCCTGAAATAAAGTTGAATTTTTCTCAAACATGACAGAAATGCGTGTAGCATCCTTATTGCAGTAATGCAGATTTTTGGTCATGATGTAGGATGTGAAATTTTTTGATAGATGTATTTCTGAGATTGTGTACATGCAGTGGAAAAAACGCATTTTTATCATGGGAAATGCCTGGATCTGGGGATCCAGGTAATCCAAGGAAAGTATTTGGGATGTGAAAAGGTTTAATGAGAAGGCTTGTGCTGTTTGTGCTCCGTCGGGAATTCATCGAGTCACGACTTACACATCATTAGTCAGTAGATGGGCACACCAATCGCTAGCTAGTTTTCTATTATTATTTAGTTAATGCAGGTCAAATGTACAATTAATAAAAGGTAAAAAAGATGTGCTGTTCTATACATGTGCTTTAATTTTTACCCCAATGGGGCGAATACATGATAAAAATGAGAAGATAACTCTTTTTTCTTTTACCAACAGGACCTGGGTCCGTCCTTTTGCTGAGTCCCCGGGTCCGGGTATGTGCCGAGTGTGTTATTACTTGGCATTTACAGGTATATGGGTCATAGTAATAGGCACTCAATATGCAGCACAAATAATGAAACAGGCATACCATGACAAACACTCACATTACGTAACACAGAAATTTTAAGTTATATACATATGTTATGCAACAGTGAGAACAAAAGCATGTTACACTAGACATGTTTGTTCTGTGAAGAGTTGACGTTGAAGGTAAGGTTGTCCTCGTCATGGTGACGTGAGCAGGCTACCTAAATTTTGACCCTTCACGTGACGTCAGCAAAAAAAAACTAAGTTCTGGTGTCATCAAAGTAGTAGTAGTTGCCTACATTTGAACTCGGTCGAGCCTGGTAAGCTTCGATAGACTTTGTCAAAAGCTTTAAAACGAAGTGACGTTATGTAGGACCGGCGCTAGGAGGGTGCGGGCCTTGGGCAAATTGAATTTAAGGGGCCGTTGACGTTATATATTCTGTCGATAGGATATTAAGACACATTATATTATAGTCGTATACAATATTCCAAGATAATCCCCTTTCGTCGGCTTAGCATGCGCCCAGAGGTCTTCCCGAGATTCATCTCGAAGGGATAGTTTGGGAGCCAGACTGACCTTCAGACCATTTGACTATCTAATAACTTCGAATATTGTGTTGGAATTAGGTATATTATAAATATGCTACGGCAATGCGCGGTCGCCCACCTCGCCATCCCCTAGCGCCGGTCCTGCGTAATGTGACCTATATTTAAACGTGTAAGTGGCTGGAGATTTGAAATTTTTACTCCAGTCGGAGTCGTAAAGGTTTATCCGACTCCGAAAGCGTGTTCTGTAATGTTTCATTAACACTATACCGGTACAAGACAATCCTTGTGTATGTATCAGTTATGGTACGTCATTTATTATAACTATTTGAAAGTTGGGAACTTTATACACGACATTGCAATTGTCCAATCATCGTCATCATTTCTAAGGTGAAACTCACCGGAAATAAGAATGTCATTGTTCTGGGTAGATTTGACCAGACCGAGGCACGTAAACCTTGTACTGCACGTGCTTCCTGTCTCCTTGACAATGACTCGCGATGCACTTGTTGCTAGGTAACTGATAGAGCTCGGTGCCCTTGCACCCCAAATAGTTCTTGCGTTAATTTTAGGACATGGATTTGAAAACAGTAAACCCTTGAAATACGTTGTGTACACACAGACTAACGAAAACTAGGTCTAAATAATGATGCCTAGTTGCGCATGCAGATAAACTATTGTAAAACAATAAATTGTTGCGCACATTCTTTCATTCATATTCAATTAGATGTTCTCCTAACACTTGATACGGAGAAAAATCTAGAGTCCATCAATGTGGCATTGCTGGGTGTGTTTGGCTTCAGCCATTTGTGCATGAGAGAAAGGGGCTATACTACGGGCAAATGTCCACCTGCCCCAGCCAATAATATTGTACTCGAGGCGTACTTCACAATATTTTTTTTTTTTAAAACAACAACCAAGCACTTTGGCTGTCGCTGTGGTATTTCATTTGACAGCCCCAGTCCAGGGTTATGTTACCGGTTTGATTAGCTGGAAGAAGTTAGTTCATTTCTTTACTCACTACCGCTCTCATCATGGCAGATTGGCTTGATTCCCGAAAATTGAAGTTGCTTTCTCTCCACCCCAGCAGTAACCCCAGGTGGCACTGCTGTGGGTTTATATTAAAATTAAAATACTACTGCACTAAGTTTTACATGTAACCTTTGACCAATGGTCGACATTTTGCTGCGTGCATAACCTATATAAAAGGGATAGTATTTAATATTGGAAAAAAACTCATGAATATTTACCTTGCGCTTGTGAATACGATACGTGGCTGCTACAACAACCTACCAATACAACGACTAGGATGTGTGACAACATTGAAATACGACCCCGATAAATCCTGGCTTGTCTCAAGGAACCGACGAAACAAACAATAAATACTGAAGGGGTCTTTTTGTTAAGCTCTGTAAAAAAATTAAGTTCGTGAGAAGCTGACCATATGTTTGATAATGTATTTTCCCAAATAAAACCGAATTTATCATAATTTGAATATATCCTAATCTTTCACTACAGAAGAACCTTAGGGAATTTATGAATAACTGGTCAAGACATTTTTTTTTAAAAATATATTCTTCAAACTGTTAGAGGTGCAACACAAACAAACAAACAAAGCAAGTTTTGGGGCGTACACTTCCAAAAACGAACATAGATAAAGTTGTTCACAGAAAGCGTTGTAAAGACCAAATCAAGCGTCAGCTGGCATCATCTTCCAGGAACAAAGTATCTGACAATTTCTGGCATCATCTTCCGGTAATAAAGTATCTGGTAATTTTTGGTATCTGATAGGGACAATTTGAAATCCTTTATAATTTTTTCACCCAAGCTAGGATCTGAGGAAAAGCGCAGATAAAATCAGCCTGCTGACCCCCCCCCCCACCCCCTTTTTTGAACCATGTCTTTGGGTGCCTCAGATGTTCTAGTATATGGTTTGTAAGCTCAGCTTCGGACTTTATAGCACCTTCAGGCTATTTTCATAACCCTGACATCCAGGCATGCAATAGGACTCACACCATATGATCGTGGATCGAAGTTAAAAATTCCACGATAATCTCTTATATATATTTTGTTTTCAAGCTTCCTTTTAACAAAAGGATGTATTCAGGCCTCATCTGAGCGAAAATTTTGACAGGACCAAACTTATTATCACTTATCACCCTCACAATTTAATAGCTAAACGTGTTTTCCTTAAAAAATCGTTCTATACTACTCGCGGACATAGAAACACGGGACATCTTCTCCTCCCCGCCTCTCATTGTTTTCAGACATGACAAAACTCTGAGATACCACCTTGTGCGCAGCCGCATTGCCCCCTCCCACTTTGGGACCAAGCCATGTGGACACAGCCGTTGCAACACTTGCCCTTTTGTCGTGCAAACTCAACACATGCATTTCCCTAAGGGCAGTTTTCAGATACGCGGCGGTTTCCTTTGCGCTAGCCGCAATGTTGTCTAAGCTATTGTTTGCGCACCAGATGTCATACATTGGGGAGACAGGACGCCAACTCTCTGACAGGTGTACTGACCTTAATATTACGCAAGATAAACAGTGTCCTGTCTCCAAACACTTCAATAGAGCCCACCACCAGGGCAAGACGGACTTTTCAATATGTCCGATTGTGGCTAGCACAAAAACACCCAGCCGGGTGAATTTGGAGCACAAGCTTATCTTGACCTATGGCACATTGTCCCCACATGGTTAGAACGTCATGTCTCTATTCGCACTTTCAACCTAGCTCCGCCCCTCCACGTCACGACCTATCCCAGTGGACTTACTTCTCCTCTTTCCTTTTCCTCTTCCCTATTTAATCTCTCTCCCACTTACTTTCTGTCACAAATTTGCTGCCCTCTTGGATACGACTATTCAGCTTAAGTGCTATTTTAAAAATATTTTTTAATTTGTATTCTGTTTTTTTCTGTTTGTTCGCTGACGAAGGCTTCCAGCCGACACGTTCGTTGTTTTGTTGCGTTCCTTTTTTCAGTTTTAACCTTACTTTTTGTTTTACTAACCTGATTGTGCTAACCTGATTGCAGTCTCTCCCTTTATTACTCATCCTTTTAACAACGGGGCATCCATCTACTCAACATGTTTAATATCAATAGTACCGAGTGAAAAAAAAATAACGTTTACGCAGAAGCGTCATACATGATTGTTGAACTCAGTTGAAAAGATTTTTTTTTAAATTCTTTAGAAAGTATTTTTTGAATGTCACTCTTTTTTGGAATGTATTCCTATTTTTGTTATGGCTGCACCCATAGGTACACGGGTACCAGAATTGAGAGGTTGGGATTAAAAAACGATTAAAAATATTATTGTTGAGTTTGTAAGACCAAATGAGGTATCAAATGAAAGATAATTGAATGTACTATACGTTTGTAAACTTAATTCTTCATTTTAACTAAAATAAACTACTACAAATGACATCCGAATAGCATTAGTCAAAATGTACCCGGACACGCAGCGCCGCCATTCGCATCCAGGTACCATTAAGCTCAATGCTATTCGGATGTCATTTGTGGTAGTTTGTTTTATTAAAACTGAAGAATTAACATTTCAAACATACACAAACCCAACAATAATATTTAAATCGTTTTTTAATCCCAACCTCTCAATTCTGGTACCAGTGTACCTATAGCCACTTGGTTTCGTTATACTGCGACTGTTGTTTCTTAAGTCTTTGCTATACATGTAATGACAGTATCTTCTCTGTCGACGGGATTTTGTACAACGTCATTTTCTATTCCTGGTATCCGGCAAGTGCCTGTTCCTATTAGTTATTGCTTGACACAAACGGTTGACGAAGGCAACGCTCTCTCACTACGACATAGGGCATTAGATTTCGTTGCATATTATTGTATTTTCTGAAAATACTCGGGCTCGGGATTTAAAAAATTGCACCCGGTTAAGCCCTGGTATTGACATAATTGTGATATTGTGTCTCCCTTGTTAGTGTCTCTTAAAGAAAAAAACTCTATAGAACTACTGCGCTACATTGACATTTTAAAAAAAAACGCAAAGAAGAACTAAATGATATTTTAAAAAGAAATCAGCCTATAGATTTGCCCGTTTGGCTGCATTATGTATTTCAGAAATTTAGTTGTCATAAAAAGACGAATGTTTGAAAAAGAGACAAGATGGTGCTAATGTTGGTGCATCGTAATGGTAATGTCAAAATATATAGCCGTTGACATTTTTAAAATGCTTTTTATTTCATATCAATCGGCCTATGTTTTTAAGTTTTGTTAGCGCTTGAGATGCTAACATTTTTTAAAAATATTTTGGCATAGAAACTAAGACTATAAAAAATTAATACAAGATGAAGATATTTTTTAACTTAAGTTATTCCATAGAATTTATTTAAAATAAAAATAATGATGTCTTAAAAAGTGAAATGTCACGTGACATTTGGAGGCCCCCAGCCACTTTTTGCTTTTGCACACCCTGCATTCAAAGTTGATGGTTTACTTCTTTTTTTTTTCTCATCATAACTTTTGGCCCCTTGATTATCCGAGGACCCTTGATGTTTCATTTCAAGGCTCTCATGATGGCTCTGTTTAAAAAAAAATTATGGAATTTAAATATCTTCAAGTTGCACTTTGGGGAGCCACCATTTGGGGAACGCTGATCTACCACATCATGCTATTTCTTACTGGATATGGTAATATAAGCATAGGTTACAAACTAAGTAATACCCAAAGTTTAAAGCCAGAAACCGGTGCACACCATAAAGACTTAGGTTAACCAATGAAAATATCTGCCTAAAAATAGTTGCCATGTGACAATTTGTGTTGTTTCGCTTTTAGGTCGTAGTTCTGGATGATATGCTATAACATCTTTGCATTCGAGGTACTTTAAATAGTCAGCTACCATTAGCTCTCTGTTTAATCATTAGGTTTTTGAGAGGAAGAGTTTTAAGTTGTCCACAATGTTTATCAGTTTGTAAATCTTATAGTTCAAAAATTGGAAATGGCAGATTCTTTTTGCGGAAACTCGGTGTTTTGGGTGAGTAAATTTTTTATAATATTTTAACACTAACAGTACTTACTGAAGAACCCACTTAGTCTCTTAGTAGTCTTAGTCTTATTTAACTTAGTCTATAGTCTATTGCTATTGAAATTTGGATATTATAGGTTCAATTAAAATTACACGTACTTGACTTTGAAATTGATACAATATACATTAATGACAGTTGGCCTATGATTCTATGATGTAAATAAATGTGTTAATACATTGTATGATTTATTATTGTATTAAAATAAAAAGAGGCCAATGATTACTATGAAGCCCACTGATTTTAACGTTGACTTCATTTAACATAAAACTAATGAATTTTTTTAATATTTGAATTATTGAAGACGTAGGACTACGATGATTGATGTAAAATACTCTTCAATTAAATAATGTACTTTTTTCAACTAAAAGACAATATTTGAAAAGTTTACTTTTTATTTTCAAGATTCAAGTTATCCTATATACTATACTATACTATATACTATACTAATTTGCTATGCTTTTTTAATGGTAGTAAATTTGCTTAGACCAATAAACTCTGTCACACTTTCTTGAAATAATGTTTCGAAGCATCCTTAGACTGAAAGGTGTACCTTGGTAATTTTACCAGTTCACATAACAGAAAGGTATACTTTGGTAAATGTACCAGTTTCCTTAGACAGAAGGTTAAATTTTTGGAATGGTATCAGTTCCGTTAGACAGAAAGAAATACCTTGGTAATTTTACCAGTTCCCTTGGTGATATTGCGTTGCACCACCTATAAATTACCAAATCTGTATAAGCAATGATCTTTGTAATTGTACCAGCTCCCTTAACGTCAGAGGTATATCCCAGGTAAAGTACCAGTCAGTTCTCAGTTGCAAATCCGGGGGAAAATGACAGATGAAGTCCTTCCAGATTTTTTACATATAATAAAGGATAAGAGGCCTTTAAAAATTGCAAGACATTTACCCAAACATCTATATTAAATTCTAAATAGTCCATGGGACCATTGCCTTGGTCACCAAGGCTTTCAACATCCTAATATTTTTTTCATGGGTTTTTTAAGTGACCATCAATCGGTTCTGCGGATTCAAAGTAAGGAACATATTTACTAACACATTTGTTTCTTGGATTATTTCTGTCAGCTTAGTTGAGCATGTTTAATGGCGTGGTACGATGTATGGTTGATGGGTTAATACCTTAAGCACGGTGAATAATTCAACAAACACGTTGATAAGCATCATGTAACAATTATAAGGGTCACCTGCCAGGTGGGGTCACTTCCCAGCTTGTAGCCATTTGATCCCCAAACTCTCCCCTCCCCTCATTATTTACAAATGGCCGGTTTACACAGGTGTGAAACTTATTTGAAACAAGACTTGAAGATGATCGAATACAACGCTAAGTATTATATCAAAACTGACTTAGCTGATTAGCCTGTAGTGCCCGCAGAAAGTCAGGCTGCCCTAGAAAACTAGAGTGACCTAGTAGACTGGAGTGCCTAAGAGCATAGAGAGCAATGACTAAATATTTTTCGTCTTTGAGACCTTCCACTGACTTGAGACTAGACGGGATGAACTACGAGTTGTTTAGACGCCAGCTATCTGATACAATGAAGTACCTGCGTTATAACACCACAACGCATATTTTCACACCCTCTGTGCTGGTTGGCTTGTGCCGAGTCCCAGAAACGTGTGCTGGGTTCAAGTAGGTTTGCTCGAACTTAGATATCAGTGTATACATGCGAAGATTCAGTTATGTTCGTCATTACCGAGGATGTGATGTCATTGTTTGAGTGAAGGGGCGGCAGAGTTATCGCTGCGATATTTGTAAGTGAGTGCATTTTAGAGAGTTCGCCCCGCTTGGCATTTATTGTTTGTAACCGTAACCAAATAGCAGAACATTTTTAAAAAAAATTAAACCTGTTAGAAGTTTATAATTTATATCATACAGTCAAATAAGTTTATAAATGAAAGATTTCCTTTTAAAAATTTTACAACTAAGTCCACCTTAGATCAGTGGTTCTCAACCTTCCTAATGTCATGACCCTTTAATGCAGTTACTCATATTGTGGTGACCCCCAACCATAACATTATTTTCGTCGCTACTTCATAAGTATGTGTTTTCTGATGGTCTTAGGCGACCCTTGTGTAAGGGTCGTTCGACACCCATAGGTGTCGCGACTCTCAGGTTGAAACCGCTGCCTTAGATCAACTCATTCCCCTCAGATCAACCCAGTTCCCCCAGATCAACCCGTTCCATTCAGATAAGATCCCTTTATTTGTAAGGTCACGTCTCCCATCCAATGAACCCATCGTCTCTACCAGCTGATGTACTTGTACTCATGTCAACAAAGTAAGGGCGGAGAAAAAACTGCTTAATATGAAAGGGAAATAACATATGTACTATTTATGTTATGAATATTGAGGGCTGGAGTAAATGCCCATAAATGTCCAAAGTAATGATCACATGTGCAGATACACATTTGTACAATTTAGTTAATTATGATGATTTGCTGTTTGTGATGCAAATACATTTTTTTGGATGATTCTCGAAGTTTAAGGTATCATTATGATTTTTACCATTTTTGTATATTTATGAGTTCAATAATATGGTCATTAAAACATTGACGGGCCAAAATGTATGCCGTCCACCCTTTCCATGTAAAATAAACTCATTAGGCAGCTGAAATTGCCCCCCCCCCCCATATAAAGGAAAAAATTCCGCCATGTGCGGACTGCCTGCTCCGCCCGTCTTCCTACGTCACCAGGGTCAAATTTACTCAGTATTAGCAATTATCACTTCACATATAGAATGTATACTGTTCTCAGCATTAGCAAGTATCACTTCACATATAGAATGTATACTGTACTCAGCATCAGCAAGTATGACTTCACATATAGAATGTATACTGTACTCAGCATCAGCAAGTATGACTTCACATATAGAATGTATACTCAGCATCAGCAAGTATGACTTCACATATAGAATGTATACTGTACTCAGCATCAGCAAGTATGACTTCACATAAAAAGGCGACAAGGCAGACACTAATGATGGGCTGAAGCTGTGAATAATATCGGTTTCGCTAGTACCAGGCGGTATGACATGACATGACAGTTTGTTGTTGCTGGCCCTAGTCTCAGATATGACATGACGGTCTGTTATTACTATTAGTGGCCATAGTCCCAGGCGGTATGACATGACAGTCTGTTGTTGCTGGCCCTAGTTTCAGATATGACATGACATTGTGTTGTTGGTGGCCCTATTCCAAGGTGGTATGACATGACCACTAAATCCGCCCATGGATCAGACAACTGTGTTGTTTTCTCTTCGGCTTCTCTATTGAATATTTCCGCATATTTCCAAATGATAACACGTAGATAGCCACTTGGTGACATAAGCGATGCAGACGTTATTCCGCGGCCTCGTTCTGCTAACAACGGGGTCACATCAGTTAACTAACGAGCAAATGTAGGTTAATACAATTGTAGCAGGTTTGTCGACGAAGTCATTAGAAATGCTTTCCCTTACCGCATAGCAAGGTGTAGTAACTCTCCTCTCTTTTACCGTATAGCAAGGTGTAGTAACTCTCCTATCTTTTACCGCATAGCAAGGAGTAGTAACTCTCCTATCTTTTACCGCGTAGCAAGGTGTAGTAACTCTCCTATCTTTTACCGCATAGCAAGGAGTAGTAACTCTCCTATCTTTTACCGCGTAGCAAGGTGTAGTAACTCTCCTATCTTTTACCGCATAGCAAGGAGTAGTAACTCTCCTATCTTTTACCGCATAGCAAGGTGTAGTAACTCTGCTCTCTTTTACCGCATAGCAAGGTGTAGTAACTCTCCTATCTTTTACCGCATAGCAAGGTGTATTAACTCTGCTCTCTTTTACCGCATAGCAAGGTGTAGTAACTCTCCTTTCTTTTACCGCATAGCAAGGTGTAGTAACTCTCCTCTCTTTTACCACATAGCAAGGTGTATTAACTCTCCTATCTTTTACCGCATAGCAAGGAGTAGTAACTCTCCTATCTTTTACCGCATAGCAAGGTGTAGTAACTCTGCTCTCTTTTACCGCATAGCAAGGTGTAGTAACTCTCCTTTCTTTTACCGCATAGCAAGGTGTAGTAACTCTGCTCTCTTTTACCGCATAGCAAGGTGTAGTAACTCTCCTTTCTTTTACCGCATAGCAAGGTGTATTAACTCTGCTCTCTTTTACCGCATAGCAAGGTGTATTAACTCTCCTCTCTTTTACCACATAGCAAGGTGTATTAACTCTCCTATCTTTTACCGCATAGCAAGGAGTAGTAACTCTCCCCTCTTTTACGGCATAGCAAGGTGTATTAACTCTGCTCTCTTTTACCGCATAGCAAGGTGTATTAACTCTCCTCTCTTTTACCACATAGCAAGGTGTATTAACTCTCCTCTCTTTTACCGCATAGCAAGGAGTAGTAACTCTCCCCTCTTTTACGGCATAGCAAGGTGTATTAACTCTGCTCTCTTTTACCGCATAGCAAGGTGTATTAACTCTCCTCTCTTTTACCACATAGCAAGGTGTAGTAACTCTCATCTCTTTATAAAGACCCTCCATGCTCTCGGTGGTCTATGTCAGTGTTTACCAAAGTGCTTTTTAGTGGATCGGCACAAGTCCGCGAGCCATACATTGGCGGTCCACACAACTAAAGTCAAGAAACGGAAGAAAAAGGTATATGCTCCATCGTTTGATTCCCGTCTCAAAATCAACTTCAAATTAAACAAACCCTAAAAATATAAAATGTAATATCGAGATATGGGGAAAAGGGGGGGGGGGGTGCGCCTGAAAATTTGACAAAACATGCATACAAGTAACGACCTTTCTAAGAATCCCAATAAGGGCCCCCCTCTCATTCAAGGCTCACAACCGCAAGTTATTTTTCACGCCCCTGAACTATATTAATATTATAATGCCCACCCCCCTTTTTCGCTTTTACACCGCAGACTCATTTAATAGAATATGTTGTTATCGGTAATGCGTCTATGTGCCAAGTTTCAGCTCCATAGGTTGACAGAAAGTGGGTCAATTAGCCTTCCGAAGATTTTGCCTGCCAGCCAGATGAGGAGGGCGTATACTGATCTGACCAGGGCCTATAGATCTAATCTGATGAGGACGTATATAATCCGATCTGATGAGGGGGTAAAAAATCTTATCTGATGAGGGCGTATAGAATCCGATCTGATGAAGTTTGAGTTTGACAAACCCCCGAGGCATCCAAGAGCCGTGTGTCAGAGCGTTGTTGATTGGTTGGATACGTTACACAACTTAGCTGCACCTGACACTGATGCAACTGTCACTGATGGAACTGTCACTGATGCAACCGCCATTGATGCAACTGTCACTGATGCAAATGTCACTGATGCAAATGTCATTGATACAACTGTCACTGATGCAACTGTTATTGAAACACCTGTCATTGATGCAACTGATGCCGTTTAAGCGCTCGATGTCACATCTCTAGGAAAAGTCATCAGAAAACACTCGGCGGCACACGGCCAACGTATCAACTGTTTCAAGTTTAACTTTCCAAGAGAAGACGATCCATTGATAGGAAATGAATGAATGCGACATCCATTTCATTCATCCGAAGTTTGATTTGAATGTCACTTTGCAAGACAGGCGGTTAAATAGGTCAATATTTTAAGACGATTGTTGACTTTTTTCCTCCCACTTGTCAACAACGGTCAAACGTTCTAGGACTACCCCCTTACACACACTCGCCTCAACAGTTTTACATTTGTTACAATTAGAATCTATGACTAGAGACAATTTGAATTTATTATCTAGATTTGCCTTTAATATTTGGATCAAATAAATAGAGCTAATCGGTACTACATTGATTACGCCATTTCACTCATTTATGAAAATAGTTTTGAAATACGACAACTTAGAAGGTTTAAACAAAAAATGTTTGTTCGCTTTTTTGTTGCATACATTTTATCTAGGGGAGCATCCCCCCTCCCCGGGGTGATGTATGAAAGAAATACTGGTTTTCAAGCACGATTTTTATTGAAAAAAAAAGACTCCCGAGAAATCTTCCCACCTCGGGATATCGTCCCAACCCGGGATATCGTTCCAACCCGGGATATCGTCCCAACCCGGGATATCGTCCCAACCCGGGATATCTTCCCAACCCGGGATATCTTCCTAAACACGGGATATCCCTGAAAATCCCGGGTCCAAACTTTTAGAATACAATTTTCTTGATTTTTAAATTTTTTTTTAGCAAGTCCCAGATTTTCTTAGTTTCACTTATGGTCAGGACCAATAAACTCTTAACAACGCTAAATTAATGTCAGTCCCTCTAGCACATAAGTTCTCAAGCGTTTTCAATTCCAACCACATTTATATAGAAGCAAAGTGACCCTTACCGTGATAAATTGAAAAAAAAAGAGTCTTTTAAATAAATTTAATATGTTTAATTCTTGGAAAGGACAACATCTTAACGAGACCTTTACAGTATAATATATTTGTAATTAACGACATATTTAATGCCTCGGTTGAAACTGTAACTCAAAATTTAACGCACCAATTAAAAAATAAAACTATTTTTAAAATTTCAATTTCTCTTAGTCTATTGTTTCAGCCGGCAAACCCACAAACCCATTTCATGTCACGTCCCACGAGCTGGGAAACTGTACTCTAGTAACTCGATTGTAAAAATATAGAACCACAGTTTTAAGACTTCGCCCCTGTCGCCGATTTTCCTAGGCACGCCCCGGGTGTCGCTCTTCTTCGGCACGGTCCTGTCCAGGGGTGTCGCATCGCCTTGTGGAGTCGCGGTTTCCTCACAGGGGCGCCGCAAAATATTAAACAATTTTCATAATTTTATTTTTACTTTTAATTAATGTGACATCGTGTGGGCCTTTTTGTATGTAGGTCCTCTCGGATACAACATTTCTGCTAAGTTTTAATTTTTTTATTTATGTTACTCGTTGTTTGTTCTGTTCGCCGAAGTAGACTTCTTGGCGATACCTTCGTTTTTTTTCCCCCAGGTTTCCCCATAACTTGTTTCAAATATTTCCTTCTAACTAACCTGATTGCATTCCCCCCTCCCCTTATCGTATTGGTCCATGATCAGTATTAGGACAAAGGTCAAGAACAGTATTAACAATCATTCTCATGTGCATGTAAATGTAGCACGGCACAGTGGAGCCTCGATTTGATTTGCTTGTCAATAATAAACATGCCCATATTTCTCTTAAACTGTCACCTTTAGCTCAATTTTTTTTTCTCCAACATTTGTTTTGTATTCCCAATCAAAACTTACATAAGAAATATCTTCAATCTTCTTTTTTAAAACTGTTATTGAATTTTGGTTTTTAAATTTTAAAATCACCTTTAAAAAAACATCAATTATTAACGGCAAGCATTATAAATAAAGGATAATAGTTATTTGAGTCCTATCCAATTGGCTGATTATGAATTAAATAAATGTTTTATTATGAATTATTTACGGTCAAATATGAAGGACAATAATTAATTAATAATCCTAGCAAAGGTCCCTCGTGCAAAGGGAATCTTGTCCACCGGTCAGCCAAACTTAAAAGTTTGTGAAACGCTGCTCTGGATAATTAATTTGGACGTGTTTTGAAAGTGTACCGGTAATATGTGTTTTAATTAGTTTATCGTGTACACTGTACTCCCGTGACCTACACGTTTTGGACGTATCTAAGCTGGATATGATCCCATCTGTATTGGGGGCGCTTTTTTTTTAGGCGCCATCTTTTGATGGCGTCTTGGATAAAAATGAAATAAAAAGTTAACAACAAAGCATGTGAATACTTAACTACAAGCTGTCCCAGAGACTGTAAAGACTACTAGACACGTTATCTCAGACAATGAGAAGACTTATCTACGCGTTGTCTCAGAGTATATGAAGACATAAGTCTACATTTTGGCTCAGAGTCTGTGGAGGTTTACCCACACGTTCGCTCATAGTCTGAGTCTGCTTTAGCGGGAGAAAGTAAAAATTGAATAATGAAATTGAAAACACGTGAAATGTAAAACTACACACAGAGACGACTTATACTATACCCTTCAAATTTAGAGAAGTCTCACTCATACACTGCAGAGTCAGACACGTCTTAAAGACTTTATTTTAGGGGAGCTTTTTTTATATTTACCCCAATCTCCACTCTAGGTGCCACAAATACAGCTGGTGCCATTATTAAGACGGAAGCTGTTTTACTCATCAGTTATCTAGGACTTCGTTTTTCTTTCAGAACTTGTCATCTCTGACAGGGGAAGACTACCCAGACTTCACTATATGCTTCCAGCACACGGCATTGACCTTCTTACCCTGTGGCTGGCTTTGGCTGACCTCTCCCATTCAACTCATCTACCTCCAGAAACACACCAAATTCCTGACACTCCCACAATCATGGCTGTCAATCACTCGATTGGTCAGTATGTTTAGTTTCATTCAAATCGTTCTCAACAAAGTATTCGCTTTGGCGATACTATCTAAAATACCTCATGAAACTATCTAAAATACCTTAGTGAGACTATTTAAAATACTTTAGTGAGACTATCTAACATTTCTTAGTGAGAATATCTAAAATAGGTTATAATTACATACACTTTCATCCTATAGAAGATAAAAAAAAATGAGAAGCAAGATAAAGTAAGATTTTATCCATCATTGTTAAACATTGTATTAGGGGGAAACAATTATATAACAGAACAGCTCCTGGAAACAGAAGGCTGAAAATTGAAACCAATAAATCACTGTTAAAAAGTTAAACCAATAAATCACAGATAAAAAGTTAAACCAATAAATCACTGATAAAAAGTGAAACCAATAAATCACAGATGGTTGAATCTGGTCATATTCAGATGATAACTGATTGAATTTAAATTGTTTTAAAAAAAATTCTTTTCAGTTATTTGCTTTGGCATTAACTCTAATCAGCGGACTACACATGCTTACCCCCCTTGAAGAAGGGGGCGATGAGGACATTTATCCCACATCATTTTATGTGTCACAGTCTGTGTGGACTTCTTCTTTTGTAAGTATTGGTGATGGTCTGCAAGGTTTTTTAATCATTTTTATAATATTCTTAATTACTATAAAAAAGATAATAGTGTCGGCACAATTTCCAGGTGATCACAGAAAAGTTATCAATTTATTGCTACTACCCCATATCATCATGTTTATAAATATTTTAGTGCGTCTCATGTACTATTTCCACTGTTATGATTCAAGCTCCTCTTAATTTGACAAAGATCCTACTTAAGTAAAACTTGTTCACATCAAAGTTTAAACCTATACAAATAAATACCTTTTAATAACTGACCTCATTTCACCATTCCATCTTTGTCCCCATTGACAGTCAAGCATTCTGTAATTGTGTCACTATCTGAATATTTTATCATAATTAAGATACCAAAATATCATTCTACTTCATCTTTGGTTAACAACTCATAGAAATTTTATTTTGTGTCAAAATCTGAATGTGTTTTCTTGTCTTTGCCAGCTAATGGTCTGTGTGTTGATGGTACTGTCCCAGCGAGCTGGGTGTCCATCTCCGTGTGTTGTTTTTATATTTTGGACATTAGCCCTGGTCTCATATGTCATCCCTGTGTACACACTCGCCATGCAGGAGGTCAGTTTGATGCTATAGTTGAGAAAAATAATTTTATTTAAAGTAACCAGTAAATTAATCTATAAACTGATTACAATTACCATCTTAACCCATTTTTAGTCAAATTTTTTAAAATAAATCTTGACTAATAAGTTGTTTGATTCTTTGGTTCACTTTAGGCTTACGTCAACAACGCTGCTCATTTTTCTGTAGTGTGTTCAACATTTGCTTTAATTTCTATTGAGTTTGCTCTTCAATGTTGTGGAGAAACAAAGGTCTTCATCACAGAGCCCATACTAAACGGAGTAAGTTACAACCATCTTACTCCCACTCTTTTTCTTTAGGAATTGTATCTGCATTCATTAAACCTTTAAATGTAGGCCACAATCAGCTGGTCTATATTTAGCATTTTTGTGACGGTACCATCACTAATAGATTTGCTAAGGTAGCAGCATAGAAAGTTTTACTTTAAACTATTAAAATAACCGAAGATACACAAAAAATACTTGTGTACAAAAATATAGCTCTACACTCTAGTAACATTGAGACACATGAACATAAATGGGATGTTATTCAATAAAACATTTAATTTATTAATTATTATTCTTAAAAGGAAAAAAAAAATATTATTAATAAAATGTTAGTTGTTAAGTATTTAATTTTATAGTACCATGAATTTGTTTACCACTTGGTCCATGAGCCAAGTAAACATATTTCTCATTACTATAAACATTTACCAAGACACTATTTATCTACAGACACCTTGTCCAATGTTCAAAGCATCATTTGTGTCCAGACTTACTTTCTCATGGGTGTTCAAGTAAGTAAAAAGAAATTTCTATAAAGGGAAATATCATATGACATAAATTACTTTTTAAAAATAATTTTAAACAAAAGTCTTCAGTACGTTTCATTAAAAAGATTTTGTGTCTTTGTAAACTGATAAAATGTTTCTTAAACTTAGTTGTCAATTTTCTGCCAGTACATGAAATACCACATTTGACCTTTACAAATGTAGTTTACCTGTTTGGAAAATTGTTTGCTCTTGTGAATTCCATATACATTGGAGATTACACAACTTTCCTGTGTAATTGCTCAATCAATGCAGTTTTTTCTTTGAAACAAAATCATATGAATAAATTATGGTTATTTTGTATTGCTAATACTGCATCTTTTTGGCTACTTACATTGACTTTGAAATTATTTGGGCTACTGCTTAATTCTTCTGTTTCCAAAGTGTTAAATGAAACTGAAATAAAGATGAACAATATAAATGAGAAAGGGATCAGAACAATAAACATAACTATTATATTTGCATGATTAAAAGCCATTACCATTGTCAAAAGTCCAGTGAAGAAAATTGTTACATTTTATTAAATTTCTGCTTTAAAATTTAATAATTATAATTTTTATTTTTAGTATGTTACCACCAACACCAGTTAGAAGATATTTTTAGTCAGGTACCACCGATGCTAATTAGATGATAGAAAGTTTCTTATGAAATGTCTTCTCTAATTCTACACAAAATACAACAGAAACTCATATTTCTTAACTTTTTATTATTGAAGTCTGTTTGTCTCTTAACAGCTTGGTGTACACAGGATATAAGAAGGTGGTGGTTCTGTCTGATATATTTGATGTTCCCATCTTGATGCAGTGTCACCATAATGTGCCTGATTTCATGGAAGTTTGGCTGAAGGAGCTCCATAATAAAAGATCATCTCACAAGTATTTTTATTTACATAAATAAAAATCATAGATATTTAGACAGGAATTAAAAAAACACATACAATATTAAATTTAGTGGAAAATATTGATTGAAATGTTAGAAATATCAAAAACTTAAAATGAGCTTCAAAACATCTTTAATGTATTTGATTTTCATTTATGATTTCCACCAACATTGAAATGAAATGTTTTCTTGTGCTGAAATTTCTGGTTTTCTCTATGCCAGGAAGAAAGAAGAGCCATCGTATATCTATAGAAATGGCACAGGCAACATAGCAAATGGCACACAGCACAAGTCAGAGGAAAAGACATCAACAGAAAAAACACTGCTGTTGCCAAAAGAAAAAGAGGAAGAAAGATATCCAAAAGGAAATAAGCCTTCTTTGTACAAAGTTCTGGGGAAAGTGTATTATCTGGCCCTGTTTAAAGCTCAGATGGTTGGTCTGCTGGGAGATTTGAGTGTATTCATAAACCCATTGCTTTTAGAGTAAGTGTTATTTAACTCTTGACCACACTAGCAAACATTTGTTTAAATATATGATTTATATGAAAAAAAAATTGAGTACATTTCAATTGTGATAGAAGCAAATACAATTGTAAAATATACTTCAGTAACAGACTCTGACCACACATATATAACCAAAATATTGAGAGTAACGGATGCTAAAGTTGTCATTTTACTTGACATATTTCAAAAACATCCTACCCACAGATAAGTCCAACTTGAGGAAATCCTGCAAAATTTTCCACAAAAGGGTTGTACCGAAATAATTCCTGGATCAGAATAACTATTATAAGCTGCATATAGATTGCTGCTAGTGAAATTGATTACATAACAATGTATTTTGTGATTATATCCTTTTATGCAACATTTTGGTTCATAGGTAATTGATTGTACTGCATGGTGCTAAGAAACTATATTGAAATAAATTCTCTTGACTTCCATTATTTTTCTTTTCCACAGTCAGATAATTGGCTTTGTTGAAAATAAATCAGCTTACCCAGAGTGGCAAGGTTATGTCCTTGCTTGTTCATTCTTTGCCATCTCCTTTGTCAACTCCATGATGAACAACTACCGCTTCTACCACAGTAGCAACATTGGTATGCAGGTCAAAACCGTCCTCACGGCAGCAGTTTATAAGAAGGTCAGACAACATTTCTCGCTGGACATTTTGTGGCCAGAAAATACATGATAAATAACTTAATTTGAAATTTGATTTCTTAGCATAAAAAATATAAATAATATTTAAACTGTTAATTTACTTTGAAATATTTATTATACAAACTGATTAGTTTCTCAGTTTTGTTTAAATCAATAATATTTATTTAAATTAAACTGCCAATTGAACACAAACAAATATTAAAATGATTTCCTTATTACATGACTCGTATGATTTACTTCAATATCATCTTACATGACTCGTATGATTTACTTCAATATCTTCTTACATGACTCGTATGATTTACTTCAATATCTTCTTACATGACTCATATGATTTACTTCAAAATCTTTAAAGATAACATGTTTGCAGCAGTTAGTTTAAATATAATTCTACCCGAACCACCTGGTGTCATTTCCTCCATTTCCAACACTCATGAACTACACACTAAACTTCAAACACTTATGAACTACACACTGGCCTTCTGTTTTGTTCTTCAGTCATTGACCATGAATGCTGAGTCAAGACGAAAGTTTACGGTTGGGACAATTGTCAACTTGATGGCCGTGGATTGTCCTAGGTTTCAGGATCTGACAACACAGTTGTATGTGCTTATCTCTTGGCCCATACAGATCTCCATAGCCTTCTATATGTTGTATGATACCCTTGGAATTGCTTTCATTGCAGGTGGGTTATTGTTTTATTTCACACACAACCTTGGCTCTTTATTTGTCACACACAACCTTGGCTCTCTATTATGTCACACACAACCTTGGCTCTCTATTAAGTCACACACAACCTTGGCTCTCTATCAAGTCACACACAACCTTGGCTCTCTAATAGTCCCACACAAACTTGGCTCTCTATTTGTCACACACAACCTTGGCTCTCTATTTGAAGGAATAACTAATTAAAAAGAGAAGTTTTAGATCATCAAAAATATGATCAATTTTTGCTCTAATTGCTTTCAGGTATTGTGGTACTGATGCTTTTGATTCCAACGAATGCAAAGATCTCCACCCTCACCAGACAAGCTCAAGCTAAGCAGCTAACATTCAAAGATCAGAGAATTAAACTTTTTAATGAAATCTTGAATGGTGTCAAGGTAACATCAAGCAACAAACCAAAGTTTTCATTGTGTGAATATTTTACTGTGACTATTTGAATTTATTATGACCATAACTCCAAACCTTGTTAGCTTTATATTGCTATGGCTGAATTAATGATTTTTTAATGATTTTTTTAATGGGTGACTAAAATCTTGTTGCTCTCATGTGTAAGATTAAGATGTCTTTTTAATTTTATCCACTTTTTGCTTGTCATGTTAAAAATAATAATCCAGTTTTTTGTCATATCATATCTATTTTATGATATTTCTTCAGGTATTAAAGTTGTATGCTTGGGAACTTTCATTTAGAAATAAGATCCATGAGTTCCGCCATCAAGAAGTAATTCAACTCAAGAAAGCTGCACTCTATCAGTCAATTCAGACACTCTGCTGGCTTCTGGCCCCTATTCTGGTAGGTTTTATATAATGACATTCTAATTCTACACTGTGTTACATCTGCATCCCTGGACTCTATATTTGAGGTTAAAAAAAAGATACGCTCAGCAATAATTGTATGATATTTGTACAAAAAGTTAAGGTCAATTTTAGGACTGATCACTATGACTTTTACCTAATACATCCTCATGTTGTAGTTTTTTGGCCACAATGTTTTTGCAATAGTTTATTACTTTTGTTAGATGATTTGTTACATCTTTAGATTTTAGACTGCTGATGTGGTACAGCTTGATGCAGAATTTTCATTTTAATAAATCTTTTGTTTAATTGAAAAAAAGATAGTTTCTTGGGCGCCACATCAGATAGTTTGCGAAGCAATGTTGTACCTGAATGTGCTATACTGTTTTGTATTAAAGTTGAATTTTTCTTTGTAGGTGACAGCTTCTACTTTCATAGCCTATGTGTTGATCACTGGTAACTCGTTGACACCATCCAAAGCTTTTGTTGCCATGAACCTGTTCAACACCATCCGGCAGCCAATGAACACTCTTCCCATGTTGATCTCACAGATGGTTCTGGTAAATAATTGTCATGGCTGTAACTTGTCTCACTGTTGGCTTGTCTTAGCTGTACTTTGTCACAGTTGCACTTTGTCACAGTTGCACTTTGTCACAGTTGCACTTTGTCACAGTTGCACTTTGTCACAGTTGCACTTTGTCACAGTTGCACTTTGTCACAGTCCCATTATTTTGTAACTTGTTACAGTTACATGTTACGGTAATTTTGTTTAAATTTAAAGTCTTTCCAAATTTTTTTAATTGTAAATTTATCATGTCCTGGATGTTATATTTGGCTCCAGAAAATTAAACTAAAGATGATATTTACAAATCTCAGTACACACAACCAAGGGCTTTACTGGATAGCCATATTTTTATAAGACTACAGGAGTGTTGCTCACCCTTTTATCATCAGTTTTATTTTCCCTTTCCTAGTGTCATGTTTCCATGGAGCGGCTTCGAGATTATTTGTCAGGAGAAGACCTTGAAGATAGAAGGACAGCAGGAAGTTCTGACGGTTGGTTTTTAATTAAAATATTTTCTAAGATATATTCTTTTAAAATGTGTAATTACCTTGATATACTTTTAGGAAATAAATATTAAATTTATTGAATTGCCAAAATTATTTTCTGGAAATTTTAAATTAAATCCCCCAGAATTCCCATTAGTCATGAAAAAAGGGACCTACAGCTGGGACAAAACCATGCCACCGGTTCTCAAAAAGTGAGTCAAGTCTGCTGTTAAATGTTTTGATTTTAAATGTTTTCCAGTCAGTTCACGTCAATGCCACCTTGTTTACATCACAGAAAAAATGAATGCCACTTCTTTAGCAGTTTTGAGCTTTCTATTTGTCTACTTATTCAAAACATGAACACACAAAATAAAGTTGATAATTGAAGAGCATGAAATTGGAAATATAATAATTAAAATATAATCTCTAATAATACTTTCACTTCAATGTACACAATGTAGGCCTAATACTTACACTTCAATGTACACAATGAAGGCCTAATACTTTCACTTCAATGTACACAATGTAGGCCTAATATTTTCACTTCATTGTACACAATGTAGGCCTAATGCTTTCACTTCAATGTACACAATGTAGGCCTAATGCTTTCACTTCAATGTACACAATGTAGGCCTAATACTTCCACTTCATTGTACACAATGTAGGCCTAATACTTTCACTTCAATGTACACAATGTAGGTCTAATACTTTCACTTCAATGTACACAATGTAGGCCTAATACTTTCACTTCATTGTACACAATGTAGGCCTAATACTTTCACTTTAATGTACACAATGTAGGCCTAATACTTTCACTTCAATGTACACAATGTAGGCCTAATACTTTCACTTCATTGTACACAATGTAGGCCTAATACTTTCACTTCAATGTACACAATGTATGCCTTTCACATCATTGTGCACAATGTAGGCCTAATACTTTAACTTCTGCTTCTTAATTTTTCTACAGGGTCAGTGTGTCCATTCCTAAAGGCAAATTGGTGGCTGTTGTTGGTCAGGTAGGGACTGGGAAGTCATCCTTATTATCAGCTTTTCTGGGTGAGATGGAATGTGACAGTGGCACTTGTAGCTTGCAGGTTAGTCCAAATGATGATTATATTATGTTAATTCATCAAGAAATTCTAAGTTTCCAGAAACCTTCAGAAGCCATTTTTCTTAGCATTAGTTCATATCTGCTTTTATCTCCTTTTTCATCTTCCTACAAGAGTTGCATTCAACTGTCTTATTGCCCTTGACTGTCATTCAACTGTCTTATTGCCCTTGACTGTCATTCAACTGCCTTATTGCCATTGACTGTCATTCAATTGCATTATTTCCCTTGACTGTTGAAAATCCTCAAATAAAAAAAAATACATTTTTCATTTCTTGACTTGAAGTAAATTTTCCATTTTCTTCTTATCAGGGAAGTGTGGCCTATGTCCCACAGCAAGCATGGATCCAAAACATGACACTTAGATCCAATATATTATTTGAACTACCCATGAATGAAAAACGCTACAGAAAAGTAATAAAAGCCTGCGCTCTGGAACAAGACATTGAACTGCTGCCTGGGGGGGAGATGACCGAGATTGGGGAAAAGGTGACTTTACAAAATTAAATACTTTAAAAAGGAATTATATTTTAATATGCTATTTCCAATAGCCAAAAAAATAAAAGAATATATTTTTTCATACAATATTCTAGTCCAGTATTTTCAGGGATATCAACCAACAATACCAATAATAATGTGATGGTTTAAAAATAAAATATTTCATTCCAACACTTGTCAGCTTGCCATTTAATCATGCTATCAGCTTGTCATATTTCAGTGTATCCATTTGTCATATATTCAGGGTATCAACCTATCAGGGGGTCAGAAGCAGAGAATCAGTTTGGCAAGGGCTGTGTACCACAATTCAGATGTGTATTTGCTAGATGATCCACTGAGTGCTGTAGATGCTCATGTAGGCAAACATATCTTCCAGCATGTGCTGGGCCCACAAGGCATGATCAAAAACAAGGTGATTGACCTAGTGAAAGCTTTAAGGATGATTAATTGCAGCTCAGTAAAATTGTTGAATATCTTTCAAAAAAGCTTCTAGTTTAATATAATTTATGAATAGATAAATATGTCGTTTATAGCACATCATATTGTTTATTACAGACTAGAATATTGGTCACACATGGAATACATTGGCTACCGCTAGTGGATTCCATCATATGTATGGATCAGGGGCAAATAACTGAGTCTGGAAGTTATCAAGAGTTAATGAGTCATGATGGGCCTTTTGCAAATTTTGTAAGGACATATTTACTGGAGCATGAAGATGAGGATATTAACGACCCTGAAGGTGAGAAATTCATTTCAATGAGCCCACTTATACCACTCCATTATTTTTAATGTTTATTTTGTTTTATTTTGACAGAGGCCACTGATACAATTTCTTTAAAGATGTTTTTTTAAAAAGATTTTTGAAAGGCTATTTAAAGATTTTGTTGTTGTTTGTAGATATATAGTTTTAACCCTTTATAGGCCTATATCATTTTATATTCTAAAACATTAATGTAAATTTATGTATATAGCAGCATATTATTTATTATTTTATAAATTATTCTTAATATTACTAGTGAATATTAAATACAATTATGACTGAAAAAATCAAATTATTTTTATTTGGTGACATTAGCTTAAAACAATTTTTATTTTCATTCTTACACAGTTCGGCTGTTGAAGGAACAAATGATTGAGCAAGTAACTGCTGTAACATCAGATGAAGAACATTCATCACTCAGGCTAAGAAGGTGAGGCTTAAATGAATTCTTAATGTAAGTGGTTCTCATATTACAAAATCTTGTCAACATCCAAAATGTTAAAAAAAATTTTTTGCATTGTTATTTTAAACTAGTAAAGCCATTTTTTTTTTTTTATTGAATTTGAATAAAGATTTATTTATATTTATTTTGAACCAAATGATAAGTAATTGTTAAAACTTATTATTTTGATGAATTTCAATCTCTACAGATCAACATCAGACCAACACAGCAGAAGTTTTGCAGATGGCTCAATTTTACGCAGTCAGAGGTCACTTTGGTCCACAGTTTCTGCACAAGATAATACTTCCACTGCAAAAGAAACTAAACGTGGGGGTCAGCGAGTTGGACAGCAGCTGATTGAAGAAGAAAAATCTGAAAAGGGAAAGGTTGTTAACCCCCTTTATTTTACATTTCAGAAATTAGCACAGAATTTTAAAAAGTATAAATATATATCAAACATTGCCATTTCATATAATTGACAATAAATAATTTAAATATAAATAAAATTCAAAACCTTTATAGAACTTAATTGTAAAAATGAAATCACTTAGCCTGAATTATAATTTATTTGTTGTGAGTAAATTATTTTAAGAGGCAGTTATGATTACCCAACAAAGGTTAAGATTTTTATTTGTGTATTACATAATAACTATAGAAAGAAAACTTTATTCAGAGATATAATTATTTTCATGTTAATAGCAAGCAGGAATTGAAATTAGCAAAAAAATAATTAGTTAACATTTGCACTTTATAAAAACTCATGGAAAATGTGCTGTGCTTAAACATGAGAATAATTTATAGAGCTTGATAAATGTGATATAATATATTGCTTATTTGTATGTTTTAAGTGATGTTTTCACAAATTATTTAATTTGGAGGCTTTGAAATAACTCATATCTTTTTTAATCCAAGGTGCGGACAGCAGTATTTCTAACTTTACTTAAAGCATTTGGCTACATCTCTGCCCTGATGGTGCCAATCACTCTTGTACTTTACAATGGTTTCAACATCGGTGCTGGCATCTGGTTGTCTGACTGGACTGATGACCCGTTTCTACGCAATGAGAGCAATGCTGGGACCAGCGATTACACATCTAAAACATACATGTATCTTGGTGTCTACTCAGCTTTGACTTTAGCCCAAGGTCAGGAAATACAGTTTATATTTAATTACATGTCAATAAATATTGGGTGAGATATAAAAATAAAAGTTGCATGTTTCAGTATCACTAAAACTGTCATTCATTTTTAAGTTCAAATTAAAGCATAAATATTATTATGTGCACTGTAGAGAGATATAAGAAAAATAGACCAGTTTGCTACAACGATAAGAAATAAACACAGTTATTAATTTTTTTAAATTTTTCTTTGCCCAAGCTTTAAATAATGTATAATTTAAACTATAGATTCTAATAAATAATGCACCTCTCTTCCCAGTGGTCACCAATGCTGTTTTTATACTGCTCATCTATGTTCAATTTGTCAATGCTTCTCGGCGTCTTCATAACAGCATGCTGGAAACTATTCTCCACCAACCAATGGCTTTTTTTGATACAACTCCACTTGGCAGGATACTAAACAGGTGAAGCTTTATCTCAACAATAGTAAACTAGAATATATGACCCGGTGTTACTAGGTTAATAATGGAAGGCATATTGCACAAGTCTCTTTTATTTTCTCCTGACTTCATTCAAATTATTGATTCAATTTATTATAAAGTCCATCACAAAGCCTGGTTACTATATAATACTTTCCAGATTCGCTCGTGATGTTGATGTTTTAGACAGCAATTTGTCTCGTCAACTGAGGATGGTGCTCCAAACGTTGTCTACAATTGTGGGGATTGTGATAGTTATATCTTACACCACACCCATCTTTCTGGCAGTCGTTGCTCCAATCTTTATAGTTTATGTCCTGTTCCAGGTTAGCTTTAAACCCACACTTTTTTTTACCCATTACATTTGGCTCTATAGCATGTCTTCATTCAGACTATCTTTATGGCAATAATTAATCTACTTTTTCAATCCAACTGTGAGATAACTGGTTTGGTTAGGCGCTTGTTAGGTTATCTAAATTGCCTATCATCCTGGAGGTTGCAGGTTTTAAATTGAAAACTTTAAAATATTTCACACATTATTTAAACTAATCGATCTACTAGATAAATACATTTAACAATGTTTAATATGTGCATTTGCTTCAATTACTTTAATTATTTTTAGAAATAATTTTATTTAACCGAAATTCTTTTTAGATAATGTTATAGAAGTAAAGTTAAGTTGTAAAATTTTACTTTGCAGAAATTCTACATTCCGTCCTCCCGTCAATTCAGGCGTCTTGAATCAACCACTAGATCTCCTATATTTTCCCACTTCTCTGAAACCATTAATGGAGCCAGCAGTATCAGGGCTTACAATGCTTGTGACAGATTTTTCTTAGACTCACAGAGCCAAGTGGATGTCAACAATAAATGTTTCTTTGCCTCGGGCTCCGCTGCACGGTATAGAATAATTCCATAGAATTAAAAATTAAAATAAATAAAGATTTCTTTAAAAATTCTCTTAAGCTTATGCTTTGAAATTGAAATGGTTTGGTAAGATTAACTTTTAGATAAAAGGTAACTAAACTTTGTAAAAACTTAAGGAATTTAACAGTTGCTAATTCTTGTTGACAAATTATCTACAGATGGCTGAGAGTGAGGCTAGAGATTCTTGGCAGTATGATTGTTTTATTTGCTGGCTTGTTTGCCGTCATCTCTGATGATATCTCTGGCAGTTTGGTCGGTTTGTCCATTACGTATGCCCTGCAGGTTGGTTTATTTGTCCAGTACATATGCCCTTATATTTTCAACTTACAGAATTTTTGGGAACTTTTCAGAGTGATTTCAACTTTTTCATTGTTTCAATCATTTAAATTATGAAAAAAAAAATATATTGTATAGCTGCTTTTAATTATTAGCTTTTTGTCATGCATATGAAAAAAATTCATTTCAATATGTTGTTTGTTTTACCAGGTCACATACTTTTTATGTTTTTTAGCAGCATATTGAGTTGTACACATTTTAATTTAAAATAATATTTTATTTCATTAAAAGAAGCTAATTTATTTACTGTTTCATTGATTACGATCACCGCCCCTCATCAACAAAATATTGAGATAGTAGAAAAAACAAGGACTAACAAAATTATTCTCAGGTGACGGTGGCGTTAAATTTGTTGATACAGAACACAACAATGCTTGAAACCAACACAGTCTCCGTTGAGAGGATTGTTGAGTACACTAATTTAGATCATGAGGTTTGTTGTTTCAATTTCCTATTCAATACTTCTCAGGTCACGGCACAAATGAATCTGATGGTGCAAAATGTGACAGACTTAGAGACTAATTCTGTCTCGATAGAAAGAATTGTGGAATATACAGAGTTATCTTTGGAGGTTTGAACCACGGCTTATCACAGCACACAATTGCTTGCATTTGGTGGAAGGCAATTTCTGTTTGATACATTTGCTTTTTTTCATTTTTGAATACTTCATGAAATATCTGCTGATGGTCGCTTATGCAGATTGCAAATGATATATTAAAAAACCTTATGCCAATTTCCTGGCAATAACAACTTTTTAAAGCATGTGCTTTTTTGCAGCATTCTTTATGCAGTTTGTGTGCACATTTTCTCACTAAACTCCTCTTAATAATTCTGAATAAACTGCCTGCAGTCATGTGTCATCATCTTTCATGCTATTTTCTCATTTATTATGCAAATGATACAAATAATTTATCTTAATATTTTGGTTAAAATCATTATTAGTAGTTAATATTATACTAAAATCATTATTAGTAGTTCATTTAATTAACAAAAAATATTTTAAACAAATTTTTTTAATTATTTTTTGGTGATTACTGCATTTTTTTGGCCAATAATTAAATGTTAATTTTAATAAAATGTGAAAATAATTATAAAACGAATCTCTGTCAAATGTATCTGAAATTAAATAAATTATTAAAAATTTTGAACATTGTGACAGATTTCTTCAACTATTTTCGCTTAATCTATAGCCTGATTGGGTTCATATGGATAATCGACCCCCGGCACACTGGCCAGACAAAGGCTCGATTAAGTTTGAAAATTACAGCACTCGGTATAGGGCTCAACTTGATCTTGTGCTCAAGAGAGTTTCATTTACAGTTAACCCGGGAGAAAAGGTTGGCAAGATATTTTTGTCTCCTAGAATTTCAGATATGTCTCAGCTGTGTCTCATGTGAGACCATCTTGCAATCATTTCTGTTGTGTTAACAATAGCAACCATTAATTCACGTGTCCAGTGGCGTAGCGAGGGGGGGGCAAGGGGGCATGATGCCCCGGGCGCTACTCACAAAGGGGCGCCAAATGATATATTTTACGTATAATATTGTTTGTTTTTCGAATGGGGGGGGCGCTAAAAGGGTATTGTGCCCCGGGCGCGAGTTAAGCTCGCTACGCCACTGTACGTGTCAACTGTATAATTGATTGAATACTTATATAGCTATTCTTCATTTTAACTAAAATAAACTACTACAAATGACATCTGAATAGCATTAGTCAAAATGGACCAGACACGCAGTGCCGCCATTCGCACCCGGGTACCATTAGACTCAATGCTATTTGGATGTGATTTGTGGTAGTTTGTTTTATTAAAACTGGAGAATAAAGATTACAAACGTATAGTACATTCAATTATCTTTCATTTGATACCAAATTTTGTCTTACAAACCCAACAATAATATTTTAAATTGTTTTTTAATTCTTACCTCTCACTTCTGGTACCCGGGTACCAATAGCCACTTTGAATAAGGAAGACTACCGGCATTGATAAAACATTGACATTGTCACACTGAAAAAACTCAAACACATTAATACTTGACCCTCTTCTTTGCCAAAATCTTGTAATTCTTTGTATTTTATCTTTCAACAGTCGTATTTGGTGATACATAAATTTTAAGAAATGTACTTTACTTTTTTTTAGATCGGCATTGTTGGGCGTACAGGGGCGGGAAAATCTTCTCTTTCCCTTGCCTTGTTCCGTCTGATTGAGGCAGCCGAAGGTCGTATTCTTATTGATGGTATTGATGTCAGCACCATAGGATTACATGACCTTAGGTCCAAGTTGACTATTTTACCTCAGGTAAATAACTAAAGCCTAGCACAGTGATTCTCAACCTTCCTAATGTTGCGACCCTAAAATACAGTTCTTCATGTTGTGGTGATCCCCAACCATAAAATTATTTACTTTGCTACTTCATAAATATGTGACTTCCAATGGTCTTAAGCGAGCCCCGGGTAAGGGTTGTTCGACCCCAAAGGGGTCATGACCCACAGGTTGAGAACTGCTGCTTTAATCAAATTGGGACTTCAAAGAACCGTGGTGTTAACTAATGTCTCTGAAGAAGGGGTTTTGGCTTCCACCACATGGCGGACGGGGGAACAGACGACCCTGTTCGCCCTTTTAGTCTTTGTCTAATAATAGGCCTAAACATGTAGGCCACTTATTTAATATTACTTTTTCCGATTTAAAATTTAAAGACTAAGGGGCTGTCCATTAATTATGTAAACAAAATAGGGGGGAGGGGGGTCTGAAATTTTTTGACAATTGTTGACAAGGGGGAGGGGGGGGAGGTCAAGAAAAGTTGACGTCAACAATGTTACTTTTTTTAATAAATTTAATTTCATAAGTTAAAAGTTTATTAAACAACATTTTACTTTTATTCACTTTTTTGTTGTAGTTGTAAACTAGTCTATTTAAAATGTTATTTTTTTTCCATTTTATTTTTATTTTGGGGGGGGGTAATCAAATATTGACGTAATTTTATAGGGGGGGGTCTCTGGAAGTTTGACAAGTTGTTGACAAGGGGGAGGGGGGGTAAAAATCGCCAAAAATTTGTTGATATAATTAATGGACAGCCCCTAAAATGAAAGTGATGCCTTTACATTATTTGTTAAAAATAGGCATAAGGCGCCCCAAGCCTACTAATGTAAAGTAAATTCGTCACCTACGGTACTCCTTCAAAGATTAGTAGCCTAATCCAGCTGCAATCACAGTCCCCAACCGAACTCAAGAGTAGGCCAAAAGTGGCTGACCATAAAGTAGGTCCTACGTCCCGTTATTTTTAACAATTTTCCCACCCCCACCCCGAAACAAACTTAATCTCGTCAAGATTTTATTGGCTCCCCCTCCCCAATGACTGACCGTGACTTACTTAATGGACGAACTCTAACATAAAGCCACTATAGGCCTATTAACTACCTATTCAGTCATTATTTAAAGCAGGGGTCACCAAACTACGGCCGCGAGCCGCCAGTTCATCCGGCCTGCCGACGGTACTTGGATTTGCTTGATAAAACATATGGAACATGAGACGTTGTGATACAATTTAAATTTCAACATTATGTTTATAATACTAGGAGATCTTCACACGTGCGGAGACCTCCTGGCTGCTATACACCTTAATGGTTCTCAACCTTCCTAATGCCGCGACCCTTTAATACAGTTCCTCATGTTGTGACGACCCCCAGCCAAAAAATTATTTTTTTGCTACTTCATAACTGTAAAGTATATGTGTTTTCCGATGTTCTTAGGCGACCCCTGGAAAAGGGGTCGCGACCCACAGTTTGACAACCGCTGGCCTAGCAGATAGTTTTTTTAAAGTCATAAACATATTGAACTATTTCATCAGTTATTATTAATGGTTTGAATTTACAGTCATTCAAGTAAATTTCTGTGCTGCCATGAAATAAGTGTCGAGCTACAACAAAATTACTGAATCTTTAAACATACGTTATTTACAAGACTACACCAGCAAATTTTACAATAGTTTTTATACTAACCTTGTGCCTATCTTCACGGCTTCTCACCATTTCCATCAATCCGAGGCGTTTGTTTCCCTGTAGGATCCTGTACTATTTTCTGGGTCCATGAGGTTCAACCTTGATCCATTTGATGCTCACTCTGATGAGGCTATATGGGAAGCTTTAGAAAATGCTCACCTCAGCAATTTTGTTCAAGATCTACCTGGCCAGTTGGAATATATATGTGAAGAAGGAGGACAGAATCTCAGGTTAGTAAAGTCATGACAGTTTTTATCTCTATAGTGTCATGAGAAAGTTTCAAAAATCCCTTCACTTTCAATGACAGTCATTTTCAAGATGGAATAATAAAGGTATTTTTAGTTGTTTTTTTCTTTTCAATTTACATTGATTAATTTTCTCCTTCTGATCAAATTCCTGTACTGTAACTTTTACTGTAACTACAAGTGTAAGTGTAACTACAACTGTAACTGTTATTGTAACTACAATTGTAAGTGTAACTATAACTACGACAATGGTAAGTGTAACTATAACTACAACTGTAAGTGTAACTAACTACAACTAACTGTTACTTTAAGTGTAACTGTAACTAAAAAAAACAACTGTAAGTGTAAGTGTAACTATAACAGTAAGTGTAACAGTAATTGTTCCTCGTGTTTTGATGACTCCCAACCATAAAATTATTTTCGTTGCTACTTCATAAATATGTGTTTTCCGATGGTCTTAGGGAAAGGGGAATTTTGTAGTACAGAATTGCACTTAACCCTAAATTACAGACATTTTTAACATTATTTTTTTATACAACAATTATAATTATTTTATTTTTAAACTGCGATCGCTGAGAGAATCAGTACAGGTATGGGAGGTCCGAAAAATGTCTTCTGATCAAGTTACAGGACACCAAGGAGGAGGAGAATCTGAATGTAGTTACAATGACTGTCAAGAGAATTTATGGCTAAATGTGGACATGGGAGTCATAGAATTAGGACTAGGGGGCCTACCACATGAAGTGCGATGGAATTCGAAAATGGTTGACCGAGGAGAGGTGGGGTGGGGGGGGGGGGGGTAATCTTAGTAATTGCTCTAGTGCAGGGATTCTTAACTTTTTTGCAGTGCTGCAGGCCCACTCCGTTTTAAAATACCCCCCCCCCTCCAACTGTATAAATTGTTTTTTAATAAAATTTAAAATAATTAAATAATTTAGTTATCCCAATTTTATTTCTTTAATTAACTTTTTATAAACAAGGGAAACAAATTACCAATACACGCAATGCGCCACAAAATTCAACAGAAAAACATTTACTGCTGCTAATCAAAATGCATAAGAACTTATTTTAAAAAAATAAAAGCAGCAACAACACAAACTATGGCAGCAAATACAATTGTTTGGAAGCTAGGGTTGGTGTCACCCGGTCCGGTAAGCTGATGGTGTCACACCCCCCCCCCACGATGTAATTCTTCTTGTAATACTTAGTCCACAGTATAGCAATGACAGTAACAAAAACAAAATTAATTGAAGGTCAGGAGGTAAATGAATTTAAGAACTGTGACATGTACTTAGAATCTCCCATTGTTATCAAAGGATAGTTTTATTTCTCAGAATTTAGATAAATATAGCTTCAAGGTCACTTACAAAAGTTACCAAACACTTCATTTGGTGTTGAAACATGGTCAAAACGGTATGTTTCTGATCTAATAATAAGGTAACCTAATTGCTGACGCATCAACTATGATCAACCTTGAAATTTTAATAAAAAACACATTTTGATTGGTTGCATGGGTGGAAAATGTATGTGTCATATGTAATCCTTTTATGAATTTTGGTTAGACAGAGCAGTGTATGCTCTATAAATATGCAATTTTTCAATTCGGTGTCACCCCTTGAGATGGTGTCACCTGGTGTGGTCCGCAGCCCCCTAGCTGCCACTGAATACAATTATCTGGTCTTCCACACCTCAGGGCTGGGGGGGGGGGGGTACTAAGCGTTAAGAACCACTGTTCTAGTGAAATGTATCTGACACAGGTGCAGTAATTTGATATCCACTGGAGGTGAATTTCTTAAGGGTTTGTAAAGGACAGTAGTGGGTGGGTGGTGCAGAGATTTCTGTAGTTATATTTGGAGGGGGGGCTAACTTTTTGTGACATGGGAGGGGGGGTAAACAATTTGCAAAATTTGCGTGACGTCATTTATGGATGGCCCCTTAGGTGACCCCTGCGTAATGGTCGTTCTACCCCCAAAAGAGTCGGGACCCACAGGTTGAGAACCGATGATTTAAAAGGAAAAAACTTTTTATTATCTTTATTTTTTTTACAACTCTTACTCTTAGTAGTCTTAGCCCATACACAAATCTTAGTAGTCTTAGCCCATACACAAATCTTAGTAGTCTTAGCCCATACACAAATCTTAGTAGTCTTAGCCCATACACAAATCTTAGTAGTCTTAGCCCATACACAAATCTTAGTAGTCTTAGCCCATACACAAATCTTAGTAGTCTTAGCCCATACACAAATCTTAGTAGTCTTAGCCCATACACAAATCTTAGTAGTCTTAGCCCATACACAAATCTTAGTAGTCTTAGCCCATACACAAATCTTAGTAGTCTTAGCCCATACACAAATCTTAGTAGTCTTAGCCCATACACAAATCTTAGTAGTCTTAGCCCATACACAAATCTTAGTAGTCTTAGCCCATACACAAATCTTAGTAGTCTTAGCCCATACACAAATCTTAGTAGTCTTAGCCCATACACAAATCTTAGTAGTCTTAGCCCATACACAAATCTTAGTAGTCTTAGCCCATACACAAATCTTAGTAGTCTTAGCCCATACACAAATCTTAGTAGTCTTAGCCCATACACAAATCTTAGTAGTCTTAGCCCATACACAAATCTTAGTAGTCTTAGCCCATACACAAATCTTAGTAGTCTTAGCCCATACACAAATCTTAGTAGTCTTAGCCCATACACAAATCTTAGTAGTCTTAGCCCATACACAAATCTTAGTAGTCTTAGCCCATACACAAATCTTAGTAGTCTTAGCCCATACACAAATCTTAGTAGTCTTAGCCCATACACAAATCTTAGTAGTCTTAGCCCATACACAAATCTTAGTAGTCTTAGCCCATACACAAATCTTAGTAGTCTTAGCCCATACACAAATCTTAGTAGTCTTAGCCCATACACAAATCTTAGTAGTCTTAGCCCATACACAAATCTTAGTAGTCTTAGCCCATACACAAATCTTAGTAGTCTTAGCCCATACACAAATCTTAGTAGTCTTAGCCCATACACAAATCTTAGTAGTCTTAGCCCATACACAAATCTTAGTAGTCTTAGCCCATACACAAATCTTAGTAGTCTTAGCCCATACACAAATCTTAGTAGTCTTAGCCCATACACAAATCTTAGTAGTCTTAGCCCATACACAAATCTTAGTAGTCTTAGCCCATACACAAATCTTAGTAGTCTTAGCCCATACACAAATCTTAGTAGTCTTAGCCCATACACAAATCTTAGTAGTCTTAGCCCATACACAAATCTTAGTAGTCTTAGCCCATACACAAATCTTAGTAGTCTTAGCCCATACACAAATCTTAGTAGTCTTAGCCCATACACAAATCTTAGTAGTCTTAGCCCATACACAAATCTTAGTAGTCTTAGCCCATACACAAATCTTAGTAGTCTTAGCCCATACACAAATCTTAGTAGTCTTAGCCCATACACAAATCTTAGTAGTCTTAGCCCATACACAAATCTTAGTAGTCTTAGCCCATACACAAATCTTAGTAGTCTTAGCCCATACACAAATCTTAGTAGTCTTAGCCCATACACAAATCTTAGTAGTCTTAGCCCATACACAAATCTTAGTAGTCTTAGCCCATACACAAATCTTAGTAGTCTTAGCCCATACACAAATCTTAGTAGTCTTAGCCCATACACAAATCTTAGTAGTCTTAGCCCATACACAAATCTTAGTAGTCTTAGCCCATACACAAATCTTAGTAGTCTTAGCCCATACACAAATCTTAGTAGTCTTAGCCCATACACAAATCTTAGTAGTCTTAGCCCATACACAAATCTTAGTAGTCTTAGCCCATACACAAATCTTAGTAGTCTTAGCCCATACACAAATCTTAGTAGTCTTAGCCCATACACAAATCTTAGTAGTCTTAGCCCATACACAAATCTTAGTAGTCTTAGCCCATACACAAATCTTAGTAGTCTTAGCCCATACACAAATCTTAGTAGTCTTAGCCCATACACAAATCTTAGTAGTCTTAGCCCATACACAAATCTTAGTAGTCTTAGCCCATACACAAATCTTAGTAGTCTTAGCCCATACACAAATCTTAGTAGTCTTAGCCCATACACAAATCTTAGTAGTCTTAGCCCATACACAAATCTTAGTAGTCTTAGCCCATACACAAATCTTAGTAGTCTTAGCCCATACACAAATCTTAGTAGTCTTAGCCCATACACAAATCTTAGTAGTCTTAGCCCATACACAAATCTTAGTAGTCTTAGCCCATACACAAATCTTAGTAGTCTTAGCCCATACACAAATCTTAGTAGTCTTAGCCCATACACAAATCTTAGTAGTCTTAGCCCATACACAAATCTTAGTAGTCTTAGCCCATACACAAATCTTAGTAGTCTTAGCCCATACACAAATCTTAGTAGTCTTAGCCCATACACAAATCTTAGTAGTCTTAGCCCATACACAAATCTTAGTAGTCTTAGCCCATACACAAATCTTAGTAGTCTTAGCCCATACACAAATCTTAGTAGTCTTAGCCCATACACAAATCTTAGTAGTCTTAGCCCATACACAAATCTTAGTAGTCTTAGCCCATACACAAATCTTAGTAGTCTTAGCCCATACACAAATCTTAGTAGTCTTAGCCCATACACAAATCTTAGTAGTCTTAGCCCATACACAAATCTTAGTAGTCTTAGCCCATACACAAATCTTAGTAGTCTTAGCCCATACACAAATCTTAGTAGTCTTAGCCCATACACAAATCTTAGTAGTCTTAGCCCATACACAAATCTTAGTAGTCTTAGCCCATACACAAATCTTAGTAGTCTTAGCCCATACACAAATCTTAGTAGTCTTAGCCCATACACAAATCTTAGTAGTCTTAGCCCATACACAAATCTTAGTAGTCTTAGCCCATACACAAATCTTAGTAGTCTTAGCCCATACACAAATCTTAGTAGTCTTAGCCCATACACAAATCTTAGTAGTCTTAGCCCATACACAAATCTTAGTAGTCTTAGCCCATACACAAATCTTAGTAGTCTTAGCCCATACACAAATCTTAGTAGTCTTAGCCCATACACAAATCTTAGTAGTCTTAGCCCATACACAAATCTTAGTAGTCTTAGCCCATACACAAATCTTAGTAGTCTTAGCCCATACACAAATCTTAGTAGTCTTAGCCCATACACAAATCTTAGTAGTCTTAGCCCATACACAAATCTTAGTAGTCTTAGCCCATACACAAATCTTAGTAGTCTTAGCCCATACACAAATCTTAGTAGTCTTAGCCCATACACAAATCTTAGTAGTCTTAGCCCATACACAAATCTTAGTAGTCTTAGCCCATACACAAATCTTAGTAGTCTTAGCCCATACACAAATCTTAGTAGTCTTAGCCCATACACAAATCTTAGTAGTCTTAGCCCATACACAAATCTTAGTAGTCTTAGCCCATACACAAATCTTAGTAGTCTTAGCCCATACACAAATCTTAGTAGTCTTAGCCCATACACAAATCTTAGTAGTCTTAGCCCATACACAAATCTTAGTAGTCTTAGCCCATACACAAATCTTAGTAGTCTTAGCCCATACACAAATCTTAGTAGTCTTAGCCCATACACAAATCTTAGTAGTCTTAGCCCATACACAAATCTTAGTAGTCTTAGCCCATACACAAATCTTAGTAGTCTTAGCCCATACACAAATCTTAGTAGTCTTAGCCCATACACAAATCTTAGTAGTCTTAGCCCATACACAAATCTTAGTAGTCTTAGCCCATACACAAATCTTAGTAGTCTTAGCCCATACACAAATCTTAGTAGTCTTAGCCCATACACAAATCTTAGTAGTCTTAGCCCATACACAAATCTTAGTAGTCTTAGCCCATACACAAATCTTAGTAGTCTTAGCCCATACACAAATCTTAGTAGTCTTAGCCCATACACAAATCTTAGTAGTCTTAGCCCATACACAAATCTTAGTAGTCTTAGCCCATACACAAATCTTAGTAGTCTTAGCCCATACACAAATCTTAGTAGTCTTAGCCCATACACAAATCTTAGTAGTCTTAGCCCATACACAAATCTTAGTAGTCTTAGCCCATACACAAATCTTAGTAGTCTTAGCCCATACACAAATCTTAGTAGTCTTAGCCCATACACAAATCTTAGTAGTCTTAGCCCATACACAAATCTTAGTAGTCTTAGCCCATACACAAATCTTAGTAGTCTTAGCCCATACACAAATCTTAGTAGTCTTAGCCCATACACAAATCTTAGTAGTCTTAGCCCATACACAAATCTTAGTAGTCTTAGCCCATACACAAATCTTAGTAGTCTTAGCCCATACACAAATCTTAGTAGTCTTAGCCCATACACAAATCTTAGTAGTCTTAGCCCATACACAAATCTTAGTAGTCTTAGCCCATACACAAATCTTAGTAGTCTTAGCCCATACACAAATCTTAGTAGTCTTAGCCCATACACAAATCTTAGTAGTCTTAGCCCATACACAAATCTTAGTAGTCTTAGCCCATACACAAATCTTAGTAGTCTTAGCCCATACACAAATCTTAGTAGTCTTAGCCCATACACAAATCTTAGTAGTCTTAGCCCATACACAAATCTTAGTAGTCTTAGCCCATACACAAATCTTAGTAGTCTTAGCCCATACACAAATCTTAGTAGTCTTAGCCCATACACAAATCTTAGTAGTCTTAGCCCATACACAAATCTTAGTAGTCTTAGCCCATACACAAATCTTAGTAGTCTTAGCCCATACACAAATCTTAGTAGTCTTAGCCCATACACAAATCTTAGTAGTCTTAGCCCATACACAAATCTTAGTAGTCTTAGCCCATACACAAATCTTAGTAGTCTTAGCCCATACACAAATCTTAGTAGTCTTAGCCCATACACAAATCTTAGTAGTCTTAGCCCATACACAAATCTTAGTAGTCTTAGCCCATACACAAATCTTAGTAGTCTTAGCCCATACACAAATCTTAGTAGTCTTAGCCCATACACAAATCTTAGTAGTCTTAGCCCATACACAAATCTTAGTAGTCTTAGCCCATACACAAATCTTAGTAGTCTTAGCCCATACACAAATCTTAGTAGTCTTAGCCCATACACAAATCTTAGTAGTCTTAGCCCATACACAAATCTTAGTAGTCTTAGCCCATACACAAATCTTAGTAGTCTTAGCCCATACACAAATCTTAGTAGTCTTAGCCCATACACAAATCTTAGTAGTCTTAGCCCATACACAAATCTTAGTAGTCTTAGCCCATACACAAATCTTAGTAGTCTTAGCCCATACACAAATCTTAGTAGTCTTAGCCCATACACAAATCTTAGTAGTCTTAGCCCATACACAAATCTTAGTAGTCTTAGCCCATACACAAATCTTAGTAGTCTTAGCCCATACACAAATCTTAGTAGTCTTAGCCCATACACAAATCTTAGTAGTCTTAGCCCATACACAAATCTTAGTAGTCTTAGCCCATACACAAATCTTAGTAGTCTTAGCCCATACACAAATCTTAGTAGTCTTAGCCCATACACAAATCTTAGTAGTCTTAGCCCATACACAAATCTTAGTAGTCTTAGCCCATACACAAATCTTAGTAGTCTTAGCCCATACACAAATCTTAGTAGTCTTAGCCCATACACAAATCTTAGTAGTCTTAGCCCATACACAAATCTTAGTAGTCTTAGCCCATACACAAATCTTAGTAGTCTTAGCCCATACACAAATCTTAGTAGTCTTAGCCCATACACAAATCTTAGTAGTCTTAGCCCATACACAAATCTTAGTAGTCTTAGCCCATACACAAATCTTAGTAGTCTTAGCCCATACACAAATCTTAGTAGTCTTAGCCCATACACAAATCTTAGTAGTCTTAGCCCATACACAAATCTTAGTAGTCTTAGCCCATACACAAATCTTAGTAGTCTTAGCCCATACACAAATCTTAGTAGTCTTAGCCCATACACAAATCTTAGTAGTCTTAGCCCATACACAAATCTTAGTAGTCTTAGCCCATACACAAATCTTAGTAGTCTTAGCCCATACACAAATCTTAGTAGTCTTAGCCCATACACAAATCTTAGTAGTCTTAGCCCATACACAAATCTTAGTAGTCTTAGCCCATACACAAATCTTAGTAGTCTTAGCCCATACACAAATCTTAGTAGTCTTAGCCCATACACAAATCTTAGTAGTCTTAGCCCATACACAAATCTTAGTAGTCTTAGCCCATACACAAATCTTAGTAGTCTTAGCCCATACACAAATCTTAGTAGTCTTAGCCCATACACAAATCTTAGTAGTCTTAGCCCATACACAAATCTTAGTAGTCTTAGCCCATACACAAATCTTAGTAGTCTTAGCCCATACACAAATCTTAGTAGTCTTAGCCCATACACAAATCTTAGTAGTCTTAGCCCATACACAAATCTTAGTAGTCTTAGCCCATACACAAATCTTAGTAGTCTTAGCCCATACACAAATCTTAGTAGTCTTAGCCCATACACAAATCTTAGTAGTCTTAGCCCATACACAAATCTTAGTAGTCTTAGCCCATACACAAATCTTAGTAGTCTTAGCCCATACACAAATCTTAGTAGTCTTAGCCCATACACAAATCTTAGTAGTCTTAGCCCATACACAAATCTTAGTAGTCTTAGCCCATACACAAATCTTAGTAGTCTTAGCCCATACACAAATCTTAGTAGTCTTAGCCCATACACAAATCTTAGTAGTCTTAGCCCATACACAAATCTTAGTAGTCTTAGCCCATACACAAATCTTAGTAGTCTTAGCCCATACACAAATCTTAGTAGTCTTAGCCCATACACAAATCTTAGTAGTCTTAGCCCATACACAAATCTTAGTAGTCTTAGCCCATACACAAATCTTAGTAGTCTTAGCCCATACACAAATCTTAGTAGTCTTAGCCCATACACAAATCTTAGTAGTCTTAGCCCATACACAAATCTTAGTAGTCTTAGCCCATACACAAATCTTAGTAGTCTTAGCCCATACACAAATCTTAGTAGTCTTAGCCCATACACAAATCTTAGTAGTCTTAGCCCATACACAAATCTTAGTAGTCTTAGCCCATACACAAATCTTAGTAGTCTTAGCCCATACACAAATCTTAGTAGTCTTAGCCCATACACAAATCTTAGTAGTCTTAGCCCATACACAAATCTTAGTAGTCTTAGCCCATACACAAATCTTAGTAGTCTTAGCCCATACACAAATCTTAGTAGTCTTAGCCCATACACAAATCTTAGTAGTCTTAGCCCATACACAAATCTTAGTAGTCTTAGCCCATACACAAATCTTAGTAGTCTTAGCCCATACACAAATCTTAGTAGTCTTAGCCCATACACAAATCTTAGTAGTCTTAGCCCATACACAAATCTTAGTAGTCTTAGCCCATACACAAATCTTAGTAGTCTTAGCCCATACACAAATCTTAGTAGTCTTAGCCCATACACAAATCTTAGTAGTCTTAGCCCATACACAAATCTTAGTAGTCTTAGCCCATACACAAATCTTAGTAGTCTTAGCCCATACACAAATCTTAGTAGTCTTAGCCCATACACAAATCTTAGTAGTCTTAGCCCATACACAAATCTTAGTAGTCTTAGCCCATACACAAATCTTAGTAGTCTTAGCCCATACACAAATCTTAGTAGTCTTAGCCCATACACAAATCTTAGTAGTCTTAGCCCATACACAAATCTTAGTAGTCTTAGCCCATACACAAATCTTAGTAGTCTTAGCCCATACACAAATCTTAGTAGTCTTAGCCCATACACAAATCTTAGTAGTCTTAGCCCATACACAAATCTTAGTAGTCTTAGCCCATACACAAATCTTAGTAGTCTTAGCCCATACACAAATCTTAGTAGTCTTAGCCCATACACAAATCTTAGTAGTCTTAGCCCATACACAAATCTTAGTAGTCTTAGCCCATACACAAATCTTAGTAGTCTTAGCCCATACACAAATCTTAGTAGTCTTAGCCCATACACAAATCTTAGTAGTCTTAGCCCATACACAAATCTTAGTAGTCTTAGCCCATACACAAATCTTAGTAGTCTTAGCCCATACACAAATCTTAGTAGTCTTAGCCCATACACAAATCTTAGTAGTCTTAGCCCATACACAAATCTTAGTAGTCTTAGCCCATACACAAATCTTAGTAGTCTTAGCCCATACACAAATCTTAGTAGTCTTAGCCCATACACAAATCTTAGTAGTCTTAGCCCATACACAAATCTTAGTAGTCTTAGCCCATACACAAATCTTAGTAGTCTTAGCCCATACACAAATCTTAGTAGTCTTAGCCCATACACAAATCTTAGTAGTCTTAGCCCATACACAAATCTTAGTAGTCTTAGCCCATACACAAATCTTAGTAGTCTTAGCCCATACACAAATCTTAGTAGTCTTAGCCCATACACAAATCTTAGTAGTCTTAGCCCATACACAAATCTTAGTAGTCTTAGCCCATACACAAATCTTAGTAGTCTTAGCCCATACACAAATCTTAGTAGTCTTAGCCCATACACAAATCTTAGTAGTCTTAGCCCATACACAAATCTTAGTAGTCTTAGCCCATACACAAATCTTAGTAGTCTTAGCCCATACACAAATCTTAGTAGTCTTAGCCCATACACAAATCTTAGTAGTCTTAGCCCATACACAAATCTTAGTAGTCTTAGCCCATACACAAATCTTAGTAGTCTTAGCCCATACACAAATCTTAGTAGTCTTAGCCCATACACAAATCTTAGTAGTCTTAGCCCATACACAAATCTTAGTAGTCTTAGCCCATACACAAATCTTAGTAGTCTTAGCCCATACACAAATCTTAGTAGTCTTAGCCCATACACAAATCTTAGTAGTCTTAGCCCATACACAAATCTTAGTAGTCTTAGCCCATACACAAATCTTAGTAGTCTTAGCCCATACACAAATCTTAGTAGTCTTAGCCCATACACAAATCTTAGTAGTCTTAGCCCATACACAAATCTTAGTAGTCTTAGCCCATACACAAATCTTAGTAGTCTTAGCCCATACACAAATCTTAGTAGTCTTAGCCCATACACAAATCTTAGTAGTCTTAGCCCATACACAAATCTTAGTAGTCTTAGCCCATACACAAATCTTAGTAGTCTTAGCCCATACACAAATCTTAGTAGTCTTAGCCCATACACAAATTTTAGTAGTTTTCAAAAACAAAATGAAAAATGTGCCTGATGTAAATTCTTTGCACTGATTCTTTGTGGTTCTTACTTTATCTTCAGTGTTGGTCAAAGACAGCTCATTTGTTTAGCTCGAAGTCTTTTGAGGAAGACTAAAATTTTAATACTTGATGAAGCCACTGCAGCAGTTGATCTAGAAACAGATTTTTTGCTACAGAATACTATAAGAGAGGCATTTAAAGACTGCACAGTGCTGACTGTGGCACATCGGCTCAAGACAGTCATTGATTATGATAGGTAATAAATAGGAGAGTTATTGATTATAATAGGTAATGGTACATCATTGATTATGATAGGAAATAAATAGTAGTCATATTATGATAAGTAAGTACAGTCATTGATATCATAATGACATTTATAATTTATTTATATTTTGGAGGGTGCTTTTTTTTTTACTATAATTGTTTAATTTTTAGTTATAATGTTTAAATTTAAATATTATTTTATCATTAATATTCTGGAATTGGTGTTATATGGATGTTGTAATGGATGTAATTTTTACCTGTCTTATTTAGGAATAGTTACACTTTGAACCAACATTCCCAAAGTCTTTGAATCTTTTGACTTTGGGGGGTTAGGGGGGCTTGTCAATTTGCAAAGTCTCAAAATAAAGCATTGCATTAACTCATTTAATTTCATCTAATTTCTACTTTCTATTTTATTCAGAATTCTTGTTTTGTCCAATGGAGAAATTTTGGAATTCGGAAGCCCTGTAACTTTGATGGCTAATAAAGAAGGAATGTTTTACAGTATGGCTAAAGAGTCTAATTTAGTCCAGTAAAACAGACAAATCCAAAATGTGGAATTCAGCCATTTTCAGCAGATGTTCAAGTGATTTATTTTACAATATAAAATAACTCATTTGCTGTATCAGTATTATTTACCTGTGTTTATTAACTATGTTTATGGCCATATGTGCATGTTACTTATGAAAAGAGTGTGAATCAGTCATTAGAAAAATTAATTTTTTTTAATTTCCTTATAATGCAATTAAACATTTTCCCTGTCATCTTAAACAGAGAGGACCACCATTTTATCTCTGTTAAAGAAAAGTGGTAAAATCATATGTAACAATAATCACATCTGCTTTAAACATTTTATCAAATAGCTCCTACATTTTAAATATTTTTGATACTCGAGAGCATCTGTACTAAACAGACTTTAAGATTATCTACTTACCCGATTCAGAAAATAATACAATAATTTGTATGGGGCAAGAAAAGGAGTTTTTTCAAATTTTAACATAATCATCATCTATGGGTCTCATTATATATAGTTTATAGTAACAAAGAATGCATAGCTCTTCTTGTACTGGGATACATATGTTGTGCACTCATATCTCAGTTTTACATTTTAAAAAGCGTTTACTCATATAAGTTTTTTGTACCTATATTAATAACTTAATTTAGCTAAATGAAAATGTGATTAAATTAGAAAACTATTATTTTTAACATGAAACAGTACAGAGTGAACCACTCAATCTGAAAACATCTCATTGTTTTCATATGTATCCTTTCCACAAATAAGAATGGATAACTGCACCTCAGAGCAGAAGAAGTACTTGAAAAATTCCTAGGCCACATTATTGAGTAGCTTAAGAAGTACTTGAAAATATTCCTAGGCCACATTATTGAGTAGTGCTATGTCATCATTTAGCTGTGTTACATAATTATAAAGCAATAGGTAGCCCTACCATTGCTGATTAAGAAGCAGATATGTCAATTTAATCTTTGACTAGTTAGTTTTGAAATAATCTGAGATGATCAAAACTAAACTTGTTGATTTTCATCTCTTGTTATTGAAATCTTTTATTTTTTGTCAAGGAGCTTGGATTCATCTGTCTTGAATCAGCTTCATTCAAACTATTTGTATATTTGTTACTTCTCTGATTCATCATAAAAAGATGAAAATGTGGGGGTGGGGTGATGGTAAAATTTCAATTACATTTATACTTTTTTAAAATTATACATGGGCAAATACAAGTAATTTAAGTATTCAAAAATTTGTAGTTCAGTCAAAGCAGTTTTAAATAACCAGGAGCCTACTTCACTACTACAGTTATTAAAACATTAATCTTGAGTGGGAAAATTCCACAAACCGTAATAATGCCTAGTGCCTTCACTCACAATGCTCAACCTCTTTTGATAGCATGATTCATATTTGTATGCATTCTTAGCTTCTTGTCACCAACATTCCATTATTTATTATTAAACATTTTCTTATTTTCAATGAATTCTGCTCACAGAGCTTTGGAACCTTTGATGAGTGTGACATTGAAAGATAACAAAACATACTGTAGATTAATGGGATGTCTGATTTTTGTAGGTGGTGCTATTGGTTTTTACACTTTATCCCAAAATTGTTTCATTGAGAGAATATCTACTGTCATAATGTCCCCATGATTGTTGATTATTGACATTTGTCATTGTCATATTGACATGTCATTGTCAAGTTAACATTTTAATACTAAATTTTTGATAAGTTTTAACTAGTAGAGTTGATCAAAATGTTATATTTTTAATGCATTGTGAATAAATATTTCTGAGATGAGATCTACACATGTTCACAGAACCATTTTATGAGATTTTAATCAAATATATTATGAACTTTTTAGCATTGTTCGTTTGGATTATTAAGCTTCATCTTGCAGAGAATGAGTGATCCATAAAATTATAACAATATTTTCTCTTAACTAAGACATTGATGCTCATCATTTCTCTGTGCCATGTTCAGGTGCTAACTGTACAACTTAGCATTGATAATAAAAACAATTCCTTGCAATAGGATGCTTTTTCTTGAGCATGATTGAATGTTTTATTAAACATTGTAGCATTGCATTCCAACTCCATTCCATTGCATTTTTTAACATCTTATCTGGTATCCTTGCAGGTTGCTAGGAAATGTAAACATTCAATCAATTAAAGTTTTTTTAATACAATATAATGTGTTCCAATTTTAATCTTTGGTCAATTGAATAACAAAGGAAAGGGTTTTTGTTATTCGTGTGATACATTTGTTGTACATTTAATGAAATGTAATTCAAGAAAATAATTTAGTTAACTCAGTTTTCTATCTATTTGTTAAAACATTTTAAATTTCATCATTAAATAAATAGATGGGGAAAATATCTATGACTGCTAATAATATAAATTTAAGCAGGCGTCCTCTGGCTAAAGTTTGAACATCTACCAACCAAGGCCCCCCAAAGATTGGGTTACACTGCATTTAGGGTACCATCCAGCCTTGGAGTAATAGCCAAGTGAAATGGACTCTGCAGCCCATGGAGACATACCTACTCTAGAGGAGGAAAGTCCTTCCACTTCTATGTTTCATTAAATAAAACAATAAAAAAACAAAGATACAAAATTGTCAAGTCTTTGGGGTTTTGTGCTTTTAGTTATTATTTTCATTTTGTTGGTAAAAATAAAACTTGATAATCATTATATTCAGTAAACCAGCCAATATTTCTAGATTATGGATTTGATAACATTCTTATAAAATAAACTAATATTTCTGGATATTGCAGTATTAAAGTAGATTCCTGTACCATGATTAAATCATCAAAACACAACAAAGGTTATTACTTAACTCTACACCTATGCAGTGGCATAGCTAGGTTAGTGCAGCCAGGGAATTATGACCCCAACAATAAAACTGCAAAAGGGCAGCTTGAGGCGGAAAGCTCCGTCTGCACCGCATTTTATGTATTTTTTAAGTGCCCATTTTATCTAACACATTTCTAACTTTTTCAGTTTTTATCAGTTTTTTAAATATATTTTTATATCAATAATATCATGTGACATTTCAATAGTTATTTATGCAGAAATATTTAGCAAGAATAAATTGCACTTTTTTATTATTATTATTAGAAGTTTTCTATAGCGTGGTACCCCAGCCTACATACAATTTAACAAACATAACCATGAACTTAAAAATTAACATACATTAATTAAATAAAACAAAACAAATGTCTATTCACTCTAACCATTCCATAACTATTTAAATGTCAAGCCATGGACAGCACCCATCAGCATCGTTTATCGGTCAGAGGGGGGAATCAGTCAGG